>CM060950.1:263232945-263362945 GCA_030765055.1 Mantis religiosa | reverse complement strand
TTTCTACATATAACCGAATGTATAATACAACTATTTAGCTGATTATTTATCTCAGCTTTAATAGAAAACAATAATTTTGCATTCCAGGATTAGTGACATAACAAGAGTTGTTACTAATTATACTGATGATCTTGTGGGATTAACTGAAGTCTTAAAAAATCTCTATCCCTACTACACTGAAAAATCCATAAAAATTAAAGTACCCGAATAGTCAAGAAACTTTTAAAGGCCGCAAAACCAAAACCAAAATAAAATTAATTTAGTTCCTGTTTACTCTAGTGACGAGTCTGCCTCTCTCGCATAAAGATGAGTGTTTTCCATCTGCATATATTTCCTTTTTTATGGTACTAACATTGCTTCAGTGGAACATCAACAGTTTTCGAACACAATTAGAATATCTACAACTGTTGTTAAATAAACCCCTGCCTGAAATTGTCTGTTTACAAGAAACTAACTTTTGGGATGAATTTGTGCAAGTGAAGCTCATCATGATCGATCGCCTCCTTTACAATCAACAGCGTCAGTACCATGATATTCCCAGCAAGATCAAAGAAGCCCTCTCATCGCCATCATCTATTGATAACGTCATTAAGTTCTGAAAATACACTGGATTATTTTCAAAACTATGGCTGTTGAAATTTTAGTATTTTGTGTGTCTTTACAATCTTCACTGTTGTTTAACAATAACACATGTAAACGTAATTTAATAATGTAAAACTTAATGTAAATGTAATCTGTAAGATGTAAACCAGGAGTCGCGATAAGACCTACATGGCTGAAGCGACTATAAATTAATTAATAAAAAATATGTGGAAACGTTGAGTCAGACTGAAAAATTCAATGCCATAGCCGGAATTTGAACCACGGATCTTCTGGTTTCCGTCCAGCCGCACTACCATAGTGCTACTATGGCCAACATGCCGATATGACATTAAATTCTCCAACATGTCATATCGGCATGTTGGCCATAGTAGCACAATGGTAGTGCGGCTGGACGGAAACCAGAAGATCCGTGGTTCAAATCCCGGCTATGTCATTGAATTTTTCAGTCTGACTCAACGTTTCCACAATTTAGCCTACACACGGCCAGTGTGAAAGAATAATTAATTTCTAATAAAAAATATAATTTTGCATGAATGGCTTATAGAAGATGTATGAAAATAAATCAGAGGGAAAGCTGTTGCATGAAAGACACCCCTACGGTTTTTACTTTCTCCACTTCCTGGTAGATAAAGGATTGCATTCCGCAACAAAAATGACACACTTAAAACATATGTTGTGAGGTCCACAAAATATATATCCAATTTTTAAACGAACATCCCTGTGTATGTTTATGTCGGTGGAACCCTAAATCTTTGATAGAGGCCAAATTGTTATTCAGGTTTAGTAACTGCCATAGATGCGACTGAACGATTTTCAAGAAGATCCCCCCAAGCAACCTTTTATGTAGAAAATGTTTCGATTTTTTTGGGTCGTCACATGCGAAAAGGCGCCGATAAGATATCAATTCCGCATGGCGTAGCACGTCGATGTACAGTCAATCAAGCCAGTGGTGGATCTTATCATATAAGTATAATATTACGCAGATATCTCACAAACTCATATCATTTAAAAGTTTTACATCTGCTTCGAGTGCGTTGCACTGCCATTGTGCTGATATATTCATTCAACGGTGCCGATTCACCACTGTCTTAATTTAGTCCTCCATGTTGTATTGATGGATGGATATGTGTTTTAAGGGCGCTCAACTGCAATGGCATGTATTGTATTGTTTATACCCATTTTGTAATATTATTTTAGGCTCACCGGCGGAGTGCTATGTGTGTTAAGGTACGCACGCACTCGACAAATTAAGTTGTTCCAATACTGTGTATAAGCTCCCTTCGTTTTGTCTCCACTCGATGTGGAATGCTTCCAGATGTGCTTGCTAGGGTTACGGTGGGAGCGTGTGTGCTGGGAGGGTTAGAACTAGAAGGGGTAGAGGATTTTCCACGAGAGTAATTCTAAAACCTTTTGGAATGATATTATGAAAGTTCGGAACGTGCGCTTTCTGCTTGCCTCCCATCCTCAACGGTAAGTCTAAGACGATATCCGATTTCACAGTTTCACGAACTAAAACTCATTCCCTGTCGCTCCAGGAGTCCATGTATAATAAGACTGGCGTAACCGCGAGTGGATCGGAGACCCACAAATTTTTAATAAATATAAAACTTTCTTGAGTCCTCATTTTTACCCTCCTACTTTCACAACGCGATATTTCTTTATAATGAATTGCGCGTTTTACTCCTTGACAGTTGCTCTCACATGCATTAAGGAATTCAAATTTTGCTTTCGAAATTAAAACTGGAGAAAAGATATATGAAGACGATAATATTCTAACGGAGAGAAGAATATATACGTATATAGGTATATACATTGAGAGATATATGATGAGGGAGGGACAGACGGAAGAGAGAGAGAGAGAGAGAGAGAGAGAGAGAGAGAGAGAGAGAGAGAGAGAGAGAGAGAGAGAGAGAGAGAGAGAGAGAGAGAGAGAGAGAGAGAGAGAGAGAGAGAGATTTGGAGCATATACACTCGATACTTCGAACACCGTTTCTAATGGATTTATTTCAATCGGAGTAACTCTTGAGTAATTATTGTCTACATTTTATTTTGCGATATTAATTTGCCTTAAAATGGGATGGTTGCCCAAAGGGACTGGTCTCGAAGCTCGGGTTCTATTCTCATGGAGTCGCTGTAAATAACTTTAAATAACATATCACAAAACAAATTTCAGTAATACTTAAATAGTGCTACATGTTAACCGCTTAGTATTATTATTGTTATTTACATTTCTTATTCAAAAAATGTGTAATCTATATAAAGTAAGGTGAATTGCACGTGTTTCACTCATATGTTTAGAGGCTAAATTACTGAAGATATCTTGTGGTTCTTATAATAAACATAGTTTACCGCATTTTTTCACGCATCTCTGGAGTCCTGCAGATCTTCCTCAGCATATATCTATACATTCTAATTGAGCTATTGGTCTATTAGTGTAATTTATTTCTACTAAATAGAAATTAAGTCAAAATCTCTGTGAAAACATATCTATTATATTTTAATGTTTTTCCTTGACCTTATCATTAAGTGTATATGTAATGTGTTGTAAGGTGTACTGATATTTATGTACTATACTCATTTAATGCATGTTTCATATATCACTCATTATTTTTATCAACATTTGTCTCTCCTTCACAACTAGCAAAAACCGGCTCATTACAGTATTTCATTCTTAGATTGTCCTATCCAAGGGGCGTGTTTTCTGAAGCACTCGATCTCTGCTTGTTGAGTGTTTTTCATTAAAAATGGCAATACCTATAATGCAACATGTAATCATCGTTGGGCTAGGGGGCACGCTGCAGAGCTGTTTTCTGAATACCACAAAACTCTGCGCTATCAACCGTCCTTATCTCAGCTTGCAAACATGCTGGCTGCCATCCTTTGAGGCAATTCCATGGGGCAGGAAACAAGCCCCTTGTAACTTTATGGAGTTTGAACCGGCGGATTTTGTTCTGACTCTCTCAAAAGGTATACTACTTAGAGGAACATAGTAAGCCTTAAGCGATATTCAGATGCTTGAAAAGCGGGTTGCTGTGGATTGGCTTTGAAATTCCGTTTTAATTTCAGAAAAGGAGATTGTAAGAGAAAGAGTAACAAACTTAAGTACGAAAAAAGGGGAAAATCGTTATTTGCATTATATTATATTAACGTGCTTTTTGTGTAGTAAGATTTTATCTATTACGGTATAATACCAGTTATATAAAATTCATTCAGGACGAAGGGCTTTAGAGGTCATTTCCGGAAAATTTGAGATACACCTACATTTCATTTGTTAATAAAAGGGTATTTTGATGAACAGCGCTAGAGACCTTGTTTCTGCCATAATCGCAGAATTGTGTGTGGTTGGAAATAAATATCAGAATTAGGTTCATTAAATACACTGGCCAACAATGAAAATGTTTCAGGCTCAAAAATTTTCACTTCAAATGTATTTCCATCTGCTGAATTCAAAAATTGCCATAAAAATGACAGATTAGCTCTTGCTTTGAAGGTAAAGCGACATTTAATCTTTTAGTGTCAATATTTTCAACACAAAAAATTTATTATATTAAATGAGACTGGCCTTCAAGAAATCCTAACATTACCGAGAAAAATGTGATTATCAAGCCTCTAATGAACCCTAAAGAGTTCTACTTCCACCCCTGCATATCAAGCTGGGTTTCATGAAAAAATTGGTCAAAGTTATGAACCCAGAATGGTGGGCCTTTAAGCACATAAGAGATAAATTTCCGAAATTAAGTGATGCTAAAGTTAAGGAAGGAATTTTTGTAGGGTCACAAATCCGGAAACTTGTAAAGGATTATGCATATGACCAAGTTTTGGAGGGGAACGAAAAGGAAGCTTGAGAAGCCTTCAAGGGAGTTTGTTCGTGGATATTTAGGCAACAAAAGAGGTGATAACTACCCGTATTTTGGTGGTAGTGCTCCTGCAAAAGTATTATAACCTTAGATGTAACATGTTCCTTAAAATCCGTTTTCTCCACTTCCTCCCCCGCTCTAGACCTCTTCCCTCCTAGTTGTGGAGCTGTAAGTGATGAACGTGGAGAAAGATTCCATCAGGACATTTCGGTTATGGAATTAAAATATCAGGGCATTTGGAATGAACCAATGCTTACAGATTACTGTTGGACTTTATATAGGGATGCTCCCGAATTCCCTTACAAGAGGAAAGTTAAAAGACGACGATCTCATGAAGTCACCATACGATTCTCTTCAGACACGACCATCTACGAGATATTCTTCCAACAATTTAGAACTTTTATAGTGCAACTACCATATTTAAAAAGTCAAATGCACTTTCAGTGTTATTAGAATATGTAATTAAAATGTATGTTTTGCTCTTAATCCGTAAATATGAAATAATTCTATCTAGTGTATATCACAGAAACTAGGGCTAAGCAAAATTGTTTATTATCATATTCGTTTTTCTCAACCAAAAATTAATAAGGATTGACTCATGAAGTGCTGGAAACCTTCAAAACTTTCCTTTTTAGTTCCCTAATTGTAAGCTGTTTGCTATTATTAATGTGTGCTCAGATTATGGAAGTGTTGTCAAGGAAATCAGTTTATTGGTTCGTGGTACATAAGGCAAACTCATCACTATTATCGATTCCAGTCCATCATGGAAACAGATGAACAGAGTACCAATGCAAAAAGGTGAAGGATAGAATCAGTTGAAATAATATCACAATTTCAAACTAACAAATTTGGAACCTATCCTAGCTCTTACCTAAAGCTTAGCCCTAACAACGAGGGTATTTACAATATAACAAGAACCGAAACAGCAGTAATTGCCAATATTATGGGCAAGCAAAAACTATTGCAATAAACAATCGCAGTCTATGAAATGTGATGGTTGACATTTGATATCTAAGTCACCATAATCTAAGGCATTAAGTCTACACAGACACCATATATTTGCATAAACTGCAAGAAGCAGCACGAAGCAAATAACAGAGGTTGTCCAATATACTTGAATATACAAAGTAATTCAAAGTCAAAATAAAGCTAGCAAAACAATTATTTTGCTAAATAAAACCTGAAGCTTTCCTGGCGACGAATATTCTCAATTTCTTCTCGAGCAGCAAGCCAGGCTTGAGAAGTATTTTGCTGTTATTAGGAACTAGCTACTTTAGGCTATTAGCAATAATATATGAAAGAGCACAGCCACAAGTAGCACGCCAATGCAAACAGTGGTTCTGGCGCAAGAACATACACTGAAAACTTTCCGAAACAAGTGAAAATAAAATACTCTCATAAGTAAAACAGGTGCGCTACTATCTCTCATTTATACAATCTCTAGCACAGAAAAGTATTTGCTAGCATAAATAATCGTATTTGCACATGGAATTGCAAAGGAATAGGCAAAAATATCATGAATTGTTCTAATTGTTATATGCACATGAAATTAAATAGGCTACAAGAGTAAATTAACACCTCTTATAGGCTTCACAATTTCTGGTTACCGAATATAGAGAGTGATAATAAAAAAGGAGGTTCATCAGCAGTATCAGCAGACTAAAAGCACGAAAACATGACTGAAAGCTCAAGTCTTTGTTATGCCTCAGAGCCTAATGATTCAATTAAATATTTTGAGCTGCTTTCAATAAAATGGAGCAATGAGCCAGGTAGCACTCGTGAATAAATAGGCTTCACAAAATACGATGATTAAAGACCAGCATTATTAATTTCACTGCAGAAGAAGATGGAACGCCAGTTTATTTACTACATCAGTGGGGTTGTACCATTCGTCAAATCGAATATGAAGCCAAAACAGCGAGCATATTAAACAGAATAAAAAAGAAACACCGCGCTAACAAGGAACGAAGTAAACAGGCCACCCTAAGCAATCCAAAATGAAACGGAAGCATATTAATAAAGCACTACAAATATTAAATTCAATATGCAGCAAAGATAGGGAACGGAAAAAAGTACCAAGTCTGTAGCAAAATTCACTTAATAAAGGCTGAGGTCCAAATATTTTGTAAGTTCTTTAACAAGTAAAATTACAAGGAAGAGAAAGACAGGTCGGGAATCCCCGAAAGATAACCAGAAAATCCAAGCGTCTAAAAATCAACCACGCGTACAGAGAATGTAATGAAGCGACACTAATGCGATAACTGCAGACGCAAGAACTTTACAATAAATCTGGGTTATAATTTTTCGCATCGACTAACAATATAGAAACAAAATAAAATAAAAGGAACAGTCATGTGATTAAAAGTAATGTCAACGAAAATAAGAAATTGGCATGAAATAAAATGAATCTAGGGTAGGAGCTGGTTCTGAGGTCCTTCGTGTTACAGAGATCCTTCGTGTTACAGAACTATCATAACGTATCATATTTTCATGTCCTAGCGTTACCGGTAATTAAGCTGAGAACAGGGGTAACAGTTAGGATACGTGAAAAAAAAATGAATTCTAAAGAATAGGAAATAGGACTAACATCAATAATTCTCATTTGCTCATGAGACTTGTCAGGTGTCAGGTCTCTCTTATACGTTTTCTTAATCGTTTCCCAGCTATCCACACTTCAGAGAGCAGCCTCTTCCTATTCCTTGTCGGAGTCAGCCTATGAAGCAGCATCTCTTCCTTCTATTACTCCCTCACGCTACCGGCCAACAATCCACACCTTATCTTCGTTTCACTGCCTCGCCGAACCGAAAGACCAATAATCCCGTGATACCAATTTGGTGGATTCTCTTATGTTTTGTGTAAAATATTCAAAGCGGAGTTCTCTCTCACTCACTCACTCACTCACTCACTCACTCACTCACTCACTCACTCACTCACTCACTCACTCACTCACTCACTCACTCACTCACTCACTCACTCACTCACTTACTCACTCACTCACTCACTCACTCTCTCTGTGTATGTGATTGAGTGTGTGTGTGTGTTTGTGTGTTTGTGTGTGTGTGTGTGTGTGTGTGTGTGTGTTATATAGATTTGTGTAAAATACAGAAAGCGGATCATATCTCTTCACTCCCTTTCTCATACAGACATACACGCTTTTTAAAAATGCATTGAAGGACACTTAATAATAATGACGAACATTAATAACTGCAGTAACATTAGCACATAAAAGCGACTGTTAAATTCCTTTTAACAGTTGAACAGGTTTTTTTTTATGCTTGGCAACAAAATTACTCCTTTACTACATTTAATCACTGTCTGGGAATTAAAAGAAGCAATTTTTAAGTAGTTATGAAGGCGGTTCTATGTGTTACCCGTACTTCAAAGCAGTTATTCCTAATACAAGTAGGCATTATCATTTTGTATAGTCATTTGCTACACGTTGTCAAAAGAAATTTGGTACTGATCCATATGTTAGTATTGATTTGGCGTGGATTTGCGTTAGTCGTTCAAGATGTTTTCGCTAAATTGGAAAAAGTGCAGTATCGTTCAATGATATCTTTTTTGTTCCCTTTTAAATGGGAAAACTTGCGAGGGTAAAACCAGCATTGGATTCGGTTTTTTGGAATCATTCGGAATGTACGAAGAGTTGCATATTGGTTGAACAGTAGTAGAACATCTGTTTTTGATGAGGAGTGCCCTGGACGCGCAGCAGATGTGATTACCGAGTACGTCAATGAAAAAGTCCATGATGTGATTTACACTGACCGTCGAACGAAAATTTGCGATGTGGCAAAAGCTATAGGTATGTATGCAATTCATATTTATCATGATAAGTTGGAGTTGAAAATGTTCACGGTTCGATGGATGCCGCGGTTTATCATATTCAACTTGGAAATTATTTTTGGAGCTATTTTAGCAAAATCCGAAGGATTTTTCCGTCGTGTTGTCACCGTCAACAAAACGTGGATTCATCGTTATACTCCGGAAACTAAACAACAATCAAAACAATGGCTTGCTTCTGATGTATGAATCTGCTCCTGTGAAGGCAAAGACGGTCCCATACCACATAGAAATTAAGAAGACGGTATTCTGGGATCCAAGGATTATCAGACTTATCGACTTCTTTAGAAAAGGAAAGAAGATTAGTTTAAATATAATGCTCAGTTTCTTACCGAATGAACAAAAAGCTGAAGCTAACGCCGTCCGATTTGGCAAAGAAACTACAATGTTACCATAACAACGCACCAGCACATTCATCAAATATCAAAATGCAGGAACTGCGTTAAGAATACCATGATCACCAGAACTGGCTTCCTACGATTTCCTCTTGTTTCCAGGCAAAAACAAATTCTTCATAGCAACAAAATGTAAATGAAATGAGGGTTGTTATCGTCGAAACAGAGGCTCGTTTTGCAGTGCTCGACACTCAAACTTTTGAGAGGAATAAAAACCGGCAAGAAGGTTGGGAGAAATATGTATTCCTGAAAGGGGACGATGTTGATATATATATACATATATATATATATATATATATATATATATAATTTTTGTTTTAAAAACTTGGAGTGTTCGTTAATAATATCGGCACTGACTGAACCAACCTCATAGTAATGGAAGAATGTTAGAACGTGATTTAAAATTGAATTTTTACATTGAGATTTTCAGTAAATCAGCTATTATATTTTTCTTGATAAAAGCCCAAGGTATGAGGATAAAAACAAGGAAAATGAGATAGTAATAAACTAAAGATACTCTAAAACGTATGCTTTCGATTAAAATATCTCCATTACAATGATTAAGCAGATTAACAATATTGTTGTGACGGTATGCAATACATACTTTACCTTGAGTAAGCGTGTACCGCTTACTCAAGTAGTATAATAGCCAGCAGAATTACTAATTTTAGTATTAACATCATTAATCTTATTATCTTATGAGCTCAAACGCTGTTAGTACGATTCCTGTTGGCATTGAATATAATTATTATAGTAATCTTATTTATTATTATTATTATTATTATTATTATTATTATTATTATTATTATTATTATTATTATTATTATTATTATTATTATTATTATTATTATTATTATTATTATTATTATTATTATTATTATTATTATTATTATTATTATTATTATTATTATTATTATTATTATTATTATTATTATTATTATTATTATTATTATTATTATTATTATTATTATTATTATTATTATTATTATTATTATTATTATTATTATTATTATTATTATTATTATTATTATTATTATTATTATTATTATTATTATTATTATTATTATTATTATTATTATTATTATTATTATTATTATTATTATTATTATTATTATTATTATTATTATTATTATTATTATTATTATTATTATTATTATTATTATTATTATTATTATTATTATTATTATTATTATTATTATTATTATTATTATTATTATTATTATTATTATTATTATTATTATTATTATTATTATTATTATTATTATTATTATTATTATTATTATTATTATTATTATTATTATTATTATTATTATTATTATTATTATTATTATTATTATTATTATTATTATTATTATTATTATTATTATTATTATTATTATTATTATTATTATTATTATTATTATTATTATTATTATTATTATTATTATTATTATTATTATTATTATTATTATTATTATTATTATTATTATTATTATTATTATTATTATTATTATTATTATTATTATTATTATTATTATTATTATTATTATTATTATTATTATTATTATTATTATTATTATTATTATTATTATTATTATTATTATTATTATTATTATTATTATTATTATTATTATTATTATTATTATTATTATTATTATTATTATTATTATTATTATTATTATTATTATTATTATTATTATTATTATTATTATTATTATTATTATTATTATTATTATTATTATTATTATTATTATTATTATTATTATTATTATTATTATTATTATTATTATTATTATTATTATTATTATTATTATTATTATTATTATTATTATTATTATTATTATTATTATTATTATTATTATTATTATTATTATTATTATTATTATTATTATTATTATTATTATTATTATTATTAGGGTATTTTTATTATTAATATTATTTTCATATTTCCATTCAACGTTAGAGAATACCTAAATAAATAAATAGCTCTCTAAAGACGCTATTAATTTACAGGACCATATCAGCGACGCCGGTGTACCAGACATTCATACCGCAGTTCATTTACATACCTGTAGGTGTACTGATATGGGGCTGTCGCTTTTAAGCACACTCAAATACCATATCTCAGTGAGACAGGTAAGGAACCGCCGCCTTAAGGACAGTAAGTAAGTGCCTCCATACAGACCGACTCTCAACCTTAAATGCACTGTCAGAAAAAAAAATGGCAACATCCTTTATGACTGTATTCATCGAAACATAGGCAAAGTATGTGGATATTGAGGGATCAGTGGACAATAGATGGCACTGCTCAGGCAAGTCTCTCTGATCTCTGTGTCCACTTTGCAGATAGTGATTGTTGTACCGCCACAGCTGAACAGCTGTGTAAAAAGAGAGTCTAAGGTGAAGCCATGCCACAAAGAAGAGAACGTGCTCTTGTTAAGGCATTTGAACGGGGTCACATTTTTGGCCTACACGAAGCTGAATGGGCCTATCGAGAAGTTGCTGCACGTGTTGGGCACAACGTATCGGTGGTACATCGGTGTTTTCAGCAAATGGTCTTGTGGACATTCTCACTCCCATAGACCAGATTCTGGACGGCCACGTTCTACAAACGTATGTCTGGTTCGACGCATTGTACGGGCTTCGCTGTTTGCCTAAATAGCAACCAGGGAAGTGATCTGACACCCAATGCACGGATTATTAGAAGCCGTCTTCTTGCAGGATGACTCAGATCAGGTGTGTCTCTGATTAAGATACATCTTACGCCACAACACGTCATGTATGTCTCCTCTGGTATCGAGAAAGTGCTAATGGGACAATGGAATGACACCGTTGTGTTCAGTGTTATGAGTAGGTTCTGTCTATACACAAGTGATAGCCGGTAAGTGTATGACGTAGAGCTGGTGAGTGAACTCCTACAGAGTGCATTCGGCCACGACACAAAGGCCCAACTCCTTGCACCTGTCATCACTTAAAACTCACGCTCACCTTTCGTGATTGTGTGGGGTCGTGAAACCAGTACTAGCTGCAAGCAGCAGGCAACTAATCCTATGTTGCTACCGCTTGTTCTACAGGAAGGCGATGTTCTGTTTCAGCAGGATACGCATGTCCCCGTACACTTGCTGCAATAGAACATCCTCTTCATGGTGTACAACAACTGCCCTCGGCAGCACGGTTTGCTGACGTCTCTCCCACTTATATGGGACACGATAGAAGGGATACTGACTGGTCCTCCGCGGTCTGCAAAAGTCATTTCCGCATTGCGAAAAAAAGTGCAGGGTGCTTGGGACAGTGTATCTAAGGATAACATTCGTTATCTATGCTACTGTCTACTTGCACGAATACATTTCTCTATTTTTGCCGGGTACCCGAAATATGTATTGATGCAAATGTTTGGACATACCTCCTTTTGAAATGTCTACTTCATTTGTACTTGCTAGTGTTATGTCATTCTATCATTAATTATTACCTTTCAACTAACTCTCCATTAAAATTAAGCAATCCTTGATGGTGATGCATTTTTCCCCTCCAGTGTACGATATATATTGTCCTAAGTTAATGTTTACTTCTATTGCTTTAGCTCTCTTCACGTTAATATACGTTTCAGGAATTAATGAAAATATTAATTTTCAAATTAAGTTCTAAATGATCGTTATTCTAAGTAGCAGGTTACACGCAGAAATAAAAAATAAAAAAATTGGGTAATATGCACGAGCGGAAAAATCAGATATTTATGTGACTAATACGTGATATACAGACTTTATTTATTTCCCTATTGCTTACTTGGTAGAGAATATGCTATTTGATCCAAAAATAAAACCCTGAATTTCGCCGGAAATAATCATGTGGAGTTCTCCAAAACCCCGTTAAATCAATACATATTAAAAGCCTATGGGTGTCTAAGAGAAATACGTGTACAACATCATTACTCAAAAGTGAAAAGTAGAATAAATGCCAAATGGCACATTTGAACAAGATGTCTTCTAAGAATACTAAGTACAGGTTTACAATTTCTACTGCAAACTCATTCTTATGTGAAAGAGGTTTTGTTGTTTTTCACTCAAAATGGTCGTAAAGATTTTCGTTAACGACTTTCGTGTTTTTAATGAGATTTGATCTAAAGTATAACAATATGTGGATCAATATGTATATCAGACATTCTATGAATCCAACTCTTCATTATCGTTGCTAAGGATCTTTATAGAACTAGGAAACTAAAAGAAATTTGTTTCATAAATATAAATAACTCGTTAAAATAGTGTGGTTTATATTGTTTTTGTATTTTCGCCTTTTTGCAAAATATTTTTTCTATCAGTTTAAATTTCGCAGTATTCATGCTACTGAAGTGTTATGTATGTCACTATATTTTTCATCAGCTCAAGCATTAGCGAAAATGTTTATCGGAATTTAGAGGAGGTGAACTGACGAGTTAAACACAAATATAATTTTAAATGGGTAGATAAAGTCATTTAACTGTAATATATTAGCATATTAACTTAATTTGTTTCAACACAGATCACATGGGGACTTTGCTTTATACGCGTGTTTCATTGCTGAGCATTTAGTACGTATTCCCCCGTCGTTTCTGGCACCTTTGCTTGAGCAATGTACTGGCAAATGCCGTCTGATGCCTGAAACTTCAGTATTGATTTAATTGGACTAGCTAAATCGTGTGATTTCTGCTTTGTGGTTCCACACACGTAGGCGCCTTTTTGTGTTATCTATTGTTTTTGTACTTCTTTTGTTCTGGAGGGGAGATTCGTGCGTGGTAGTGCACATCTAAAGCTGTAGGTATTTGTTGAGGAAAAACAATAGAGGAAGATCAGTTTGGCCGATAAATGAGATCTGAGTTATCCTTCAGAGTGACAGTAACAGAGCTACAGCCTATGCAAGCACGTTCGGTGAGCTATTTTCTTTCAGCAACATTCCACTTTATTTCTCAGTACATGCAGCCGGCATATGAGACATCATAATTTAAATGTTCCCTTTACATATTTACTAACATCTCACGTCTGCATTAAGAACTTTACAAAACGACGCTTCAATACTAATACACCCAAAGAGCTTCTTAAACGCTGAGGCCCATTCCTTTACCTCGCTGTTTATGGATAATGTCTCAGATTTTATAGCACTGCCTGGCACATCTGGAAAATTTTCCTTTACATATGCTTCAAAGAGGAGACAGCATGCTTCACAGCCATGAAATGATGAAAATCTTGGCTCTTGAGCTGAAAATAAATGGAATGTGAAATCGCATTTGGCAGCTTACGGAAAAGAAAGCAAAATTTCCCAGTGATCCTTTCGGTTTAAGTGAGGTATCGAGTTTGAAATATTGATGGCAGTAACATTTCTACGTGTGAGATGCAATGGAAATGTCCCACTTTGCTGGGGAAAATAATTGATTAGGGGGACGTTTGCAGAAAACGTTTGAGGTTTCCATTGTAGCAAATCGACGTCATTACACCAGTTAAATCCAACGCGTAGCGTCAATATTTCTCCCCATGAAACCATCAGAGAAGTGGCCATCAATATGAGTTTCAAAGCTGAACGTGAACTTTGGTGTATGAGGCATACATTTCCTTCACACAATTTCTTTCCTTTACTCTGTCTACTGCATACATAGTAGTAAAGTAGGTATAATTCCAACCCAAAAATTCGTTATCGAGGTTTCACTGGAAACATAGGTTTTGAGAAATAATCTTAAGAAAGGTCTGCGCATATGTGTGTATGTGCACTGTACTAAACTTGGTGTTTAGTTCAGCTTCTTCCAAGATTCCGACAACAAAGAATTTCTGGACAGCTACCCCACGCCAAACTATCATTTACCTGACACAGTCATTTTAATATTTTGATTTATTAAAAACTGGCGCTAATGATTTCAATAAAGGTATTATGCATTTAACATTGTCAGCATTAACGAATGTCATGCAAACCTGGAATTTTATGGAAATAGAATCTGAAGCCCTGTTCTTCACCGGTAACTTTAGAATCTTACTACACACAAATTTGAGCACATGATAATTATATCCAATTTTTTTTTGTAAAGTTAACAGTTTCCAATATATTTCTTGCTATTGGTCTGAATATTGAAATACTCACATTTTTCTCAGACAGGAAGTCATTATTCCCTTCTTTAATTGTCATAACTCTACCACGGATGTCAATGGATTAAAAATTGCTACCTTGAAAACCATGAACAGAACAGAGTTATGTGGGGTCAGGGATCAGGTATTTTCCATATAGGAAGACAGATAAACAAAAAAATTATAAAACATGAATATCTGGTTTACTTAAGGTTAGGTAAATACAGACATGGCCCAAAGGGTTTAATACTTTGTAGCTTAATAAACAATGTCAGAGTGTAAATCAAATATGAAGCAAGATGTAAAGGGGATCTTAAGCTGGTTTACTTCCTGAAAATCTTCAAGTAGCATGTTTTAAAGATACTGGACTTAAATACCAAGGTCCGAATTTATTCCATTTTACATTTTTGAATTTATTCTCTTATACATACAAGCGCGCGCGACGACTGCTGTCTAAAAATCTTACGTGTAGATACTTTTCGTTCATTAGTGGATATACTAACTACTCTTAGGAAAGCTTACATTTTCCTCTGCTTCATTTTAATCTAGATAAACCTTTGCATAAACAGCTACATTATTTTGTCGATACAAAGAGAACTACAATAGTTGCATGTTGAAGAATTGCACGCCATATACTTGTCCAAAATTTCCATACCCTTTACAAGAAATTACGGGAAACTGCACATAGATCAATAGGACTATGAAAGAATGGCAAAAATATTGAACAATTTGAACTATTATTGATGGTTATCTATTATTGATGGGTATCTATTATGGATGGGACGTGCCTAATGCCACAAAGTATTTCAAATAAATTATATTTTAGAGAGGCTCAGTTTTTAGTACGTTTTCGACCGTCGCTTAATGTATTCCGATTTATACATCGTATAAAATTAAACAAACATATACACACAGAGGGAGAGAGAGAGAGAGAGAGAGAGAGAGAGAGAGAGAGAGAGAGAGAGAGAGAGAGAGAGAGAGAGAGAAACTTGCAGGTACACACACAGACACTTATGTAAAGTTTATTCTTTTATTCTGGAGCCTCAAGACACGTATTTCCGGCGAAATCCTACTTCTCGCACTTTCTGTAACTTCCTCTGTAGTCGATTTGTGGAATAGCTGGCTCAAAAGATCTCAAGTTCCAATATTGGTCAGTGCGAGTTACCTGGATAAGGTTTCCTTTTTCGGAGTTTTCCCTTATTCTAAAAATGAATGCTGTGTAACTCATAAGCCCCATGAATCCTTGAGCATCATTTCATTCACCTGTGGACTTCAACTAAAAGAGATTTCTTATCTGCCTACTATATGGGTAGCGGAAGTAAAGAGGTATCACTTTCTGTTTATGGACTGGCGTTCTTGTTGCTTTTCTTAATCGTATAAGCGTATAAAAGAAACACGTATTCGGAAATGCTACAGCTCAGTAGGTCTAGCTTTCTTTTTCATCCCTTGTATATTCCCAAAGAAGTCATTTTAGAAGGTTATAGTGAAAAAAACTTGAGTAACAGAATCTGTACAGTTATGGAGTCTGGAGTTAAATGTAAAGGACACATTTTTAACATTAAAGTGACGTGCTGCTAGATGATAACTCTGAAAGAAATTACGTTTATCTCTAGGAATTCCAACTCGTATGGGATTAAAAGTTTTGGGGCAAAGTGTTTTAGAAAATCCACATTAAGGAATTTTAAACATTTAGGTATACCCTTATATTTCCATTTCATCTGAATAAAGGAAAACAAATAATGAAAATATCAAGTGAATCCTTCTCTTTTTTATACAGCCAGCTGAAATATGTAAAATATCACTTAAGGTAGGACAAATGTTACACTTTCCTTCGTTTTCTTCTATCATGTAATTACTGTACGCTATCAATAACATATTTGGAATGAATTAGTCCTAGATGACTAATATTTTAGTTTAGTGACGTAGAGTAGTGAATATTTGAAATTCCTAAAATTAATACATGTAGGTGTTTGGAAAATGTTACAGATGTCTCAAACTTGTTTTAACAATACGGTTTAATTCCATTGCAGAAAATGTTAAACCTTATAAGACAGACTGAAAAAACGTTTTATTTATTCAGTTTGCTTAACATCAATGCAAATTATAGATTACCTTACAAAGAGGTGTTTAAAATATTTGCTACATCTGAGGAAATTACTACTCACAGGTTGAAATTTATTGTGCATTCGGCCAAACATATAACATGCTGTAGAAATTTTTACAGATTTGAACACTACTTTCAAAATATTCAAATATTAATGGGAAAACTAGTGTTACCGCATTCTTTCCGTCTTGCAACGACCGTGCCTTTGTTTTACAAAATGTGTACGTGTACGCCCTATTTATGTTTTTAAGCATAATCAAATAAAGTGACGAATACACATGAATATTTGGCGCTTTATTTACTGAACCTCTTGGTGTCGCGCTATTACGATTTAAAACCCAATTAGCTATATTTACTTTTGCAATTGCAAATCCGAATTCGCTTGTTTACTTCGAGCTATGCCTCATGAAAGTCCACTTCACTATATTTCAATAGTATGAGTGATAGAGTGTAGTTGAGTAAAAAAGGAGAGCAAAATGTTATTAGGAGACACGAAGCTTTCACAACCACATGGGGTTGAGTAAAAGGCCTAGAGAGATGATGATGGATTGCTTCTTCCGGCAGGCAACCTTATGATCATCAGCAGCATCACAGCCATCTTGGGACAATAGAGCTTGATGGCTTCCCATTGTATCACGCTGAAGTGGTGGACAACGGAAGCCAATCTGGGATCACTCTCCCTTTATATAGGGGCAGAGATCAAGCAGATCCTGTGCCAAGTGCCACGTTCAACTATTCTCAGTTTCAACATTCATCACAGGCTATGGGCCTTTTAATCACACTTCCCCCTATATTCTCCCTGCAACTGGTTCAGCCCACTGTGGCGATTTGTGAATGTAGTGCATCGCTTCGTCTTAATTAAGTAAAGATACCTACTTCAGCAACCTCACAATATGCCATAACTGTAACCTAAATTACTTACGTTTACCATTCGGTGTCCATCGTAACTTAATAGCTTTTTAATGGACGTGTATAACAAAATATAAACAACAGTGAAAACTGAATGCTCGTATGCTTTCTTGAATTTTCAGACAAATGATTGGAAACAGTTGATCAATTACGAAAAAATAACACCGATAATTATGAGTTTTCACTTATAATGAGAACAAATTTGATACAAGTGATAGTTACATAAGGAAAGACAGATGTAGTAGGCTACTCCGTATAAACTGGACTCCTGAGTTTTACTCGTGATAATGTCTCGGAGAATATTAACGAGACGTTTCAAATCATGTTTCCCTACTCAGTTGTTGATAAAGTCCAAACTATAAGAAGGTTGAAGCAGGAATTTTTATTTGTAGTTTCCACAAAACCCTTGTTGCTAATTTCTGGCCATCTTATTCGGCCCCGCGGCGGGCGCCATATTATTCAGAAATATCAGATAAGCTAATTGCGATAAATATATAATTTGATTGTTGAATCTTGATTAAACTTTACTCGATGGGCTTTCTCAGTCAATCATTTCTCATTGAAGTGACAGTATATCGATGAATAACTTTTTCTTTAATAAAAATATTCCATTAATTACATAAAACTCGTTACACCAGCACGTCTACTCATCACTAACAAGATTACAGAACACATATCTCCTTATGAAGATTATTCATTTTCTTCTTCTATCCAAAACTTTTCATCTTTTCACCTCAAGCAACATTTTATCCTTTCTTTTCTCTAGCAACCGTTCATCATTTTTCTATATTGTCATTTCATGGCCCACTAATATTCAGACCAGAAAGCAAAACTCGTTTCAAACCAAAAACTCCCGTTACAAGGTATAAAGAAAGTAAAGTGGTTAGATCCAGCTTCACACATTTCCTAAATCTTTCTTTCTTTGTAACCTTTTTTAGACTGGCCATTTTTATATCTCCTACTACGAAATATCTGATGTGGAGATTTCATTGAAAATATATGTTTTGAGGCTCCCTGAACCAAACCAAAATCACTTTTGAAAAATCTCTATGTGTCTCTACGCCAAAATAATTCAAAACGGAAAAATCATTTTATAAAAGCATGAAATTTAAGTTCAGCGTCTTCCAAGCATATGACATGAAGCTAAAAGAAACGATAAAGAGAGAGCAAAACCTCACCATCCTAAACTACCTATAGCATGGAAAATGCTTTTCTCAAAACTGGTTCTAGATATTTGGAGTGAAATACCCTAGTTTTAAAGACAATTTCATTACAAATCAAATATACCTACAGGTTGAATTTTCTGGAAATACTCTATGAACGGCATTTTAAAACGATTAAACCGTAAAACAGAGGCAAAATCTTGAAGCATGAGAATCGTAGGTCTCATTAAAGCAAACAGTTTATACCAAACACATTTCATTTTGGTAGAGCTGATCATTTCAGGGATGTTCATTGTTATTTATCTGAATTTTCAAACACTTGTACTTTTCCAAATGGGTAGTCGTTATTTTCGCCCTCATCTTTCTTTTCCTGGTCGAGCAAGAACGTAATTTCAAACCTATTACATAGCTACAAGCTCTTGAGGGAATTTAGAATCTCTTGAGCTAACTAAACTAAACCAAACTTCGTGCCACAACAGTCCTTGGAAGTCTAGGGCTTACAGTTCGACTGTCCTAACCCTCACCTTGGGAAGAGCGCTATTAGTAGCGCAGCGTGGGATGCAAATTTGGTACAATGAATGGCAGAGGAAACCAGAGAACTCAGAGAAAATTTGCTCATTTCATCCAACAAAAATACTACCTGAGGTTGCCTGAGATCATACTTGCCCGGGATTAAACCCGTCTTGGTAAGAGGGGAATGGTTTAAGGACTTGGTATGAAATAAAACAATTTCTAAAATTGTTTATATGGATTAATACAGGGTTTAATCAAAGTATAAGCTTTTGTAGGAATATTTTGTTGAAGAAATTTTATTGAAGGAAGGTTAGAGAAAGATGTGTGAATGTAACACATAAGGTGTTTGCAAGATGGGACCATTTTTAGTTTGTGCGCTTATTGGCTCATTATCTAAACTAAAAGCTATATTATATGGTGCGACTGAAATGGGGTGGCTTCCTCTGTTTCCATCCACAAAGAGGTCTGTTGCACAATGCTTGCAGGAGTGTGCAGCTTAAGCACGGTTTGTTAAGCTACTTCTCAATCAAGTAGCTTCCCAATTGGTCTACAAGGACTTCCCGAGGTTTAGTGTACTCCTAAATCTGCATTCAGTCTCCTCAAAACACAGACAGCAACTCCACCATCTCTGTGTGGACGTCATGAATAACATGTACACCTAATACAGGCTTATAACTTTAAGGAGGTGCGGAAAAGCATTTGCAAGAGTGCAAATAGACTCCTGCCTTATTTTTAAATTCAACGTACATGACACAGCTTACAGTGTGGCATATGGGAGTAATTATCAGGGCTTTCCTGCGAAGTCCCGCTTGAAAAGAATAGGCTTCTTGCCAAGCTGGTCACGAAAATTAGAACTGCGGCAACTCTCCACAATCAGCACTTGCAGTGAGTCAATACTAGCCGGGACATTATCCGACCCATGAATTTTCCCCTCCCGACCATTTTAAATGACTGGAGCTATTTTTTAAACGCGAGGATCCTACAGCGTTCATGCTTCAGTGCCTGGGCGCGCATTTGAAGTCACAGTCCACTGGATGGATGGGCGTTCATTTATGATTTTTTTTTGTGTGTGCATCGTTAGCCTTTTATAAAATAGCGGGGTTGTGGATTTCATGCGTTTTGAATATTATTTTATTTCTCTTTCGGCTTTCAGTAGCCCACGAACAAAAGGATATAGAATTCGTGGAACAATAAATCAATATTAAAAGTTTATCCAAGTACAGCGAATTTTCCCTAAACGCCTACTGAAAAGCTAAATTAGCTTCCAACGAGATCTTACAGAAAAGGGGTCCTTGCCTAAGATAGGGGATTAAAATTCTTCATTCTGTTGGCTCATTGAGAGCTAAGTTAAGAAAAGTGCCTCTGTGTTGAACTCTCCGTTCTGAGATGCGATTATTAACCCCATATATCCAGCATGTAGGTAATTAGATGAACTTGCTTTAAAAGGAGTATTAAATATTAGGTAAAACTGTAATAAACAATTTTAAACTTCATTGTGGAATTTGTTCCTACGCATATGCCATCTAAAATAAATTCCCGTTATTGCATTTCAGCATTATAAATAACGTCTGCGGTAAGCGATGCTCTCTTTATATGCGATTTCGAATGTATCGAATAGAAAGAAACCAAGTGGAGGTTTTAGTTTTACAGTGGAAGCATTGGTAAGTAAACACTCCAGGTCCAAGGTTTAGGATAACTTTCAGACATTTTCCAATTTTGAAAACTAACAAAAATATAGAAAAAGTTTCAGGTATAGAAGATGGTTCTGGTGGAATATGAAGCGTGGTCCTCCTGTTCTTGAGTCCGTGCCTCAACGGCTTCGAACAATTTCCGAAAGAATGTAATGAAACAGATGTCAGTTTTATGTAGCAGCAGAAAACACATATCACCTTTGAGGGCTTGTAACCAAGCAAACATTGGTAACTAATGTTACCTGTAGAAATATAGAAAGTAAGGTGGGAAAATTTAATGAAGTCATGTTGAGAATAAATTGTCAGTCTTTCCTGTAGTGTGGGATGCTAGAACTCAGCGTTTATTTGAATCTTATAATAGTATAGTTGAAAGAAAGAAGAAAACAGAGAAAAGAAATGAAAGGAAAAGCAAATAATGGAAAAGAGCGGAAAAGAAATGAACGGCTAGCACACATATACCTAATTGCATATCAATTAAAAATTAAGGTATATGTACCGTGCAGTACATATTTCCTTAAAACATCACATGTATGAACATCACGTTATTCATGAAATATTTTTTGCTTAGATACGTTTCCATGCTAAACAGTCACAGTCATAAATGAATGCAGTACTTCCCCAATGTCATATCGACAATCTCTTACGATGGAAAATAAAGAAAAGAGAACCAGGAACTTTCATGCAGTTTCCTCGGACGCTTTTATGGCAGGGGAAACATAACAACGAACAATTTGCGATGTGACTTAACGCTACCCAAAAAAGCAGTTCATGAGTTGCATTTACATTACCTTCTCCACCCACTATCGATTATTTGTATGCAGCTTCTGCAGACCCTTTTTAGAAAACCTATCTCCCTTAATTACTCATTTTGTTGTAGGTACAATCCTAGGTGTAGAGGAAACTGAATCAATAGTTGGAGATTAAATACTGATCGCCACATGTTCGACTTAAAATAACATACTCTGTTCGCGACAGTGCAAGATGAAATTTAATAGCCTTAATATTTTAAAATTATACAAACTTTGAAATATTCAAACAAATAGTAAAGGTCGCATTAGAAACATCAGACGCCACAAATAAATATATTTTAAATAATAAATAATATTTTAAATATTTCTGCAATCTTGTATACTAAGCATTTGGCCATCACGTATGTATAGAGTTTCAGCTACGTAAAATTATGCGAAATTCTTTCCTAATACGAGGGAAAGTTATTAAAAAGTCAAACAGTGATTAGCTTTAAAAATTTAAATGAATTAAACTAGGTTTTCAAAATATCCCCTTTTAACAGCACTGCATTTTTGCATTAGATAAAATCAGCCCTTACAGTAATGATGGCACTCGCCCTGAGGCACTTCAAAATTGAGTTTTTATAATATTCTATTGCTTTATCTCATGATGGAAATGGAACTCCACGCATTTTATCTTTATTGTTGGAAGCGACAAGAAATCACAGTGTAGCTGACCTAGAACTATATGGCTGAGGGTTCATGGTGTCCATCGTTACTTTTACTGTAAGCATCGATGCATAGTCATAATCTAAAGCTGTTTAATCTTTTTGGTTGATTTTCACAAGTATTTCCAAAATTTTGCTGCAACAGACATTTGTGTATCAATCTACAGTAATGGTACGTTTATCTTTTGATGCTACAGTAGGAATATGGTCCGTAAAAACAATTAAAAAAGAAACCTAGCAATCATCTTCCAGCACTGTAACTTCCCTGAACTCTGGTAGCCTTAGTTTGTGTCCAAAAGACCTATTGAGCCGATGTACTTTTCTTTTAGGATAGCAATACATTCAAATTTCATCTCCAATGGCAGCATTTCGAAACAAATTGGAAGTGCCGCCGTAGAGCCATTTCAGAATTATTCTGCAACGATCAATGCATTGGGTTTTTGATGAGATGTGAGTTAATGTAGAATACATTGACTATAAAGTTTTCTAACATCTACGTTTTATGCAAAATATTTTGGATTTGAATTATACCAATGCCCAATACCGCCCAAATAAATTCACAAGTAGTCCATTGATGTTTCTCAAGCATTCTTCATAGTTTCATTAGCAACAGGAGTTCATCGTCCTGCTTCATGAAATTCAACCCTTACTAAGGTAAAAAGGTACCTCTTCTACAATCGATGTACTATTTATAAATTGTTCCCTCCGATGAAGCTTTTTCGCCAAATACACTTGTAAGCCGATCTTCACGTTAAAAGCGCTAAGACGCTTTAAAATCATCAAAAGTCATAAAAAACGAACACACCACATGGCATTAACTCGCAAAACATTAGAAGTTTGCTGTCAAACAAATACACTTCATTTGTTTTCAGAAACAAGATATTTTGAAAGTTTTCATTGTTGCCCATCTAAAGAGGCCAATCATAAAAATGAAAAATGTACATCTCATTTGTCAGGTCAATATCTTAAATATGCAGGTAGTATTTTATTCGCAAGCATTAAGACAGTTTTTGAGATTACAGAAAAATAACTAAAATTATTCAACTTAAAGAATAGTTCTGTGTAAAGAATTTTTCCTTTTGAGTTATGATGTTCACAGACACCTCACTCACATGCCCACACACATACATTCAGTTCTTTTACAAATTATTTATTTTGGATGTATGTATATTTTCGGTAAAATCTTGATACACTATCTGGAAAGTAATTTCACGATTCCTAATTGCGTATTTAATATTAGGTTTCTGGAATTATTCAAGTATACCACACATATCTACTGTGAATGAATTTTATGACAATTTTACAGTCGTATCCTTAGAGGCTATTGGACTACAAGCCAAACTTCTAAAAAATACTAAATTTAATCTCTCTATAAGATGAATAAACAGACTTTGTATATCCTAACGGATTTCTGTGGCTTTTAATAAGGTGCTGTAAAACCTACCGTCAAGCGATATCAGAGTGTTGTGAACTCGAATTTTACAATAAAGAAAAGTGATACTTTGATTAGTGTATCGGAACTGGCGTAAAATTAACACTAAAAGCGAATGCATCAGTGTAACATAACATAACACTTAGAGGACAAATAAAGGATTAAATTGATTGCTTTCTATACGTTTAGCACAGAGAAGCTGTTCTGTTTTTAACTGGCGTCCTTTGCCGCAGTGATACCTTGGCTATCGAACTGTATGGAAAATCGAACGAAATTGGATAAGAGCTGCATGTTTAACAAATGTTTGGTGAGGTTATGAAATTTTTGAATGATACGTAAATCAACCCGGGTTGTATATATCTTCTTTCATTCATAACAGACTCTAAACATATTTCTAATGATGATGAATGTGTATACGGGCGCCTAACTGCAGCGGTTGTCAGCGTCCTTTAAAAAGTCATTCATGACAAAAACCAGATATAAATGGTTCTTAAGCTGTATACAAGTGCAAATAAACTTACAAAAAGTACATGTACATAACAAAAACCAAAATAAAATAAAATAAAAGGTATAAGGCCAAACGGTAAAAAATTATCTTCACCAAATTCTAAAATCTAACTTAGAAAGGTACTTAGAAACTTGTCTAGGGTATTTACCATGAGTATTCGAAAGTTACAAGACAACAGATCAAGCTTTTATCAGGATATGCATACAGAAGGTGCTGCGAAGTAACAAATATTTTTGTAGCAGAGGAGCAATAAACACATATTGCGTGCGGAACAAGTAGGTGGCAGCTTCATGCTTTAAGCAGCATAATGTATATAACGGAAACATACGCATAATTAAATAAAATTATGAATCATGAAACTTAAGCGTGTCAAGAGCGATTGGTGTGAGCAAAGTACAAGCACACAGTGATGTAAAATATACAAGAGATTAGGCGTCTTGTATTCTGCATAATAAGAGAAATGCAACGCTGTGCGAAGGGTTCGGTAAGACTTATGTAAAATGGTTTAGTAGTCTTCTGAGCAACTTCACCGTTATGTTTCCTGATCACACAGGTTAATGTGAGTTATAATAAATAAATAATTTATTAATTAGTTATATAAATCGAATAAACAATGCAAGTACATAAATAAATTTGGCTTTTTGCAGTGATAGGTATGAAACAGAAAATCTCCACTTTCCAAAACTGTGGAAATAAATCGTTGATTATTCAGCGTAGTCATTTAAACCCAGAGTGTATATCCAAAAAAGTCTCGTGTGACACTTTAGGCAGCCACAATAGACCATCGAGATACAAAGAGTTTAACAGTACTCACTTAAACATTTAATCTGTTTAGGGCAGAAATAAAAATACCCGCTGAAATAGGGAAATGAAATGTGTAGTATTTAACGCCCGCTTTTACTACATACGGCATCGCAGGCGGTGACACTGATGATACATGAGATGAAGATGGAGCACCGGTGGAATGAGATGGCAGGGGAAACCGGAGATCCCGGAGAAAACCCGTCCCAGCACCGTGTTGTCCATCACAAATCTCACTTTGCGGTCACCTGGGATCGAACCCGGGCCGCCTTGGTGAGAGCCAAGCAGTCTAACCACTGAGCCACGGCGTGGCCTCTAAAATAGGGAAGTGAACGACTGACATTCGTAAATAGTAGGGTTTGATTCCCGTCGACAGCTCACTCTGACGTTACATTTTTGCTTGTTTTCCTTGACCTGTTGGAGAATACAGGGTAACTTTTATTTCACATACCTTTTAATGTGTTTCACTTTTATATTTTATTTGTTATTTAATAATATGCATATGGTTTATATATGTGTGTGTGTGTGTTTGTGTGTGTGTGTGTGTGTGTGTGTGTGTGTGTGTGTGTGTGTGTGTGTGTGTGTGTGTGTGTGTGTGTGTGTGTGTGTGTGTGTAAAGAGCTCGATGATATTATACAAGGCTTGTCTAAATTCATTGTCCAAAGTTCGGATACCACACTATATGAAAAATGTCAAAAAGCGGTCGAAAAGACACGTAAAAGGATTGAACTTCGAAAAGCGAAGATGACGCGCCATATGAGAAATTAGATAACAAAAATTCGAGATCTTGTTCTAGTAAACAAGCATCAGCTCTCTAACCAAATAAACAAGAGATACTTCAGGACAGAACCTCTATAGTTAGGACCTTACCGCATCACAAAACAGTTCGGGGCACATTCATTTGAGTTGTACTGCGAAAAGACGCAGAAAGTACTTGGCAGGTATGCCCTCCAAAGCAAAATGTGAATAAAAGTTCGGAATAAGATAAAAGTCTAAGGAAATTTAGGTGAAACAACAGGTTAGACGAACTGTAATTAGTAATTCTATGAAATAATCAATACCCAAAATATAATGTAAACCTTAGAATAGCTTAAGATAAACTTTAAAACAGAGCTAAATCTGCTTAAAAACAGGGCTGAGCAAAGCAAAGACTAAACTTAGAAAATAAAGGATTAAAAAGAATTGTATATTGGTATGGATATATTATGTGAGCTTAGTGTGATAATGAATGTAATTATAGTCAGAAAAAGTAGTACATCTAGCTCTGTGGATTCATATGTGTGTTGTTATGTTTTTCTTAATATAAATTAATCTGTAAAATTAGGACAGCTATTTGAACTATAATCTTTGGAAATTGCTAGTTTATCCTTCGCATTAGGGAACATATGAAGTGATAATTCACAACTTGAATATAATATTGTTATTCATATGCTAATAAGCATGTAAATGTAACTTCTTTAAAAATAAAAATACTTAAATAAATAACGCTTAAAATGCATCGAGGTTTTGCAAGATTTAGGCTCGAATTAAAATCGTAGGAACGTTGGGTTGCCATTGGAAGTAACGAACTCAGCATTTCTTGTACGTAGAGGAAGACAGCTAACCTGGCAGATGAAAGAGCAGATTCCGGTAGTATAAAGAAGCCGCCAAGAATGCTTGCAAGGGTAAGTAGACACCGGAGGTGAAGCCGACGTCACGAATACACATTGTTTCGCCGAGGAGAGAGGTGAAACAGTTGTCGAATCTTAAACCCGCAATGAACGTCTTAACACGGTGTGGTGAAGGATCTCGTGTTCAGAGATGCGTGATTGTGATGTGCGGAGAAAACAAACATAAAATGCATATTGCGGGAACTCGATTCAATTACGTGTTACGAAAAGTAAGTGCCAAACATCATTTCAGTGTACCTACGACGTTCCTTCCTGTTCCCATTCATTTCTTTTTTTTTTATATAATTTTTTATTGATCGATCAGCATTGCAATGCTTTACATATCAGAGTGAAAAGAAGGTAAAAGAACAATATATTAAAGAACAATAACACTCAGGGGTAGGCTAACAGGCCGCCCCCTAATTACATTAATTTAGAACTCCAATAATCCTCTCTGAGAAATTATGTCAATATTGAAGATAAGACAGACATCAAGCACTAGTATCACTCGAATCAGAAGTATCACTCAGAAGCAGGTCCTGTGGTAGTCTCCTCTTCAAGCGTGAGGGCTGCAGCGTGCGGACGCCGATGTTATAATGCACAGCTCCTGGAACTTCTTGCAACGTGGAAAAGAACCGACGAGCGAACCTGCGAATATAAACGTGAAGAGGTAACAGGCCTAGTTCGTGATGGAGCTGTTGATTACGGATGAACCACGGAGCGTTGGTAGCGATGCGCATGAAGCGATTCTGTATAACCTAAACATGACGCAGATGACATGTGTGTGCGACCCCCTACACTTGGCAGGCACATGTAATAAGCGGACGAACGAGTGATTTGTAGAGTAACAATGAAGACTGTAGGCCGAGGCTGGAACGGCGATGCAACAGAGGTGAGAGTTTTGTAAATCGCCCGGAGGCCAGTGGTATAACACGATCGATATGAGCACGCTAGGTCAGTCGAGAGTCCAAAATCACTCCAAGGTATTTAACGGGAGTTGTAGTGGGGAGCCGAGGGACATTGTTCCTGTAGAGACTCAACGGAGGAAGCTGAGTATGTCGGCGAAGAGTGAAGATTATAGCGTCGGTTTTCTGAGGGTTCAAAGAGATCCGCAAAGTGCTGAACCAATGAGTTAGGCGATCTAAAGAGAGCTGTACTACTTGTTGTGCGTGCCGGAGATTAACATGAGAATAATATAGTACTTTGTCATCAGCGTAAAGAGCTAAAGAAGTCGGAGCTAAGTCAGGAATATCAGAAATGTATATATTAAATAGAGTTGGGGCCAAGACAGGACCCTGTGGGACACCTGCGGAAATATTACGTGGGGATGAAAGCTTTCCACCAATGCGTACTGCAAAGCTGCGGTCGTAGAGGAAACTGTGGATTAGATGTGATAAGTAATTAGGAAGACCGATGCGGTAGAGCTTAAGGAGCAAACCATCATGTCAAACCCTGTCGAATGCCTGTGCCACATCAAGGAAGACATCCGTGGTATACTGATGGGCCTCGAAGCTATGAACAATTGACTGAGTTAATCGTAAAAGCTGATGGGTAGTGGAATGTTTGTGACGAAATCCAAATTGATAAGGCGGAAGAACATGGTTATGATTAAGGTAAGACAGAAGACGGTGATGAATTACTTTTTCAAACAGCTTGGAGAGGGTCGGTAACAAACTTATAGGACGATAGCATTCGGGGAGGTGTTTGGGTTTATTGGGCTTATGGAAGACTGCTATATGGGCAAACTTCCAGGTGCGAGGAAAATAGCCGAGGCGTAGACAGGCATTGAGGATGGATGACAAGTATGCAACAGCTTTTTTGGTGAGCTTCTTGATAACAATTTTAGAAACCAAGTCGCGCCCGTGAGATTTCTTAAGGGGAAGGGCTCGAATCAGAGAAGATAGCTCCCGTGGGCTTGTAAATGAAATCCTTTGTGAGACTGTGGGTCGAGTGGGATAGGTATGTAGCTCCTTTTCCACGTTTGCATTAGTCTAATCATCGGTTGATATGGGAAGTGCAAACACACGCTCAAAGTGATCGGCCAAGATTTCACACTTGGTGGGAATATCTGTAAGCAGTCGATCACCTGCAGACAGAGCCGGCACAACAGTCGGCTCACGAACAACACGTTTGGTGGCCTCCCACAGCGTGTGGTCAGAAGGAGAGAGTGACGCAAGATAGCACTCTAGAAGATGTCGCTGCAACTCCAGTTTCACCCGTCGAATGAGTCCGTTGAGCATTCGACGGGGCCAGGGTTGTCGGTCCCGTTGCCATTGTCGACGAACTTTTGTTTTTCTCGAATGAGACTTAAAATGGAGAGGGATAAGAAGAGGGAAGAGTGATGTCGTCTATGTGGAGAAGTGGAAAGTCCGGCGCAACTGCAAATGGTGTCAGTGAAGTGCTGTATTGCGAGATCCACATTGTGATTAGTGGCAAGTTGGTACGAACTGGTGAGTGTTGCATCCAGATTAGACTGGAATGTTTCCCAATAAATGTAACCGTTGGGCAGCCTAGGAGCTACTTGGTGGAAGGCAGGTGAAATAGAAAAGGTGACAATCACCGGGCAATGATCAGAATCAAGCTCTGGTATGGAAGAAACAAAAGTGGGCAGGTTTAGATTACGGTGTATACCGATATCTAGAATAGCAGGGGCAAATAAGGAATTGGAAGGAAAATGAGTAGGATCTTCGGGCGCCAATATCGATAGGCCATAAGTAGCAAGGGCTGTAAACATAAGTCGGCCATTTGGATTTGTCGTTCGGCATCCCCAGGAGGAATGTTTACAGTTGAGATCACCTAGAAGAAGAGTGCTGTTCCCCTGAGGGAAGAGAGGTGACAGATATGTAGTATTCAGTTTGCGATTTGGTGGTTTGTATGCGCTAAGAATGACAAGGTCACCACCTTCTGCACAATAGAGTTTAATACACACCACTTCCAAATTGGGCACATGTGGGAGAAATATCTCGCTGCGACTCAGAGAACGTCGGATGAGAAGAGCCACTCCACCAGATGCTTTATCTGCGCCGCGGTCCTGCTGGTAAATGACGTAAGCAGGAACAGTGAAATTCTCATTGGGAAGAAATTGTGTCTCTGTTACACAAGCTGTATCAACATTGTGATGCGTAAGAAATGCTATGAAGGAGGAACGTTTAGCCCGAAGACCGTTAGAGTTCCAATTCAGGAGTGTGAGCTGACGTAGAGATGACAAATTACGGGTGGCCATTGTGGAAGATTGGAGAAAGAAGGGAACGAAGAAGCTGCAGCAGTTGCGGGAGAACTTGAGAAAACAGATTGCACAGAAAAGTACTTAGCGGTGCGATCATTTCTTTCAAGGAAGTCCAAAACGGGGATACAGAGGCAGAATCCTCTGGTGCAGGGATTGAAGAACGTCCTTGAGAGGGAGGTGAACGCCCAGTCAGTACCTGTGAATAAGTCCGTGATAGCGGAGAAGGAAGTTGCGGAAGGACTATGACGTGTTTGTTGTTGCTGTTGTGGACGCTGTGCTTGTAGTTGATGAACCAGTGGCTGTTGTTGAGAAGCTGAGGTTGGTTGCTGGAAATTGTGACGGGGTGGTATTGCCTGCTGCTGAAAGCACCGAGACTGTCGTTCCTTCAGCTGTAAGTAACGAGAACAACCGCGATAGTTTGCCGGATGGTCTTATTGGCAATTAACACACTGAGCTGGTGTAGTAGAGGGTTTCGTGCACTGAGAAAAGTGATGGTTGCCTGTGCAGCGAACACAGCGGGGCTCTAGGTAGCAGTAAGTTTTGGTGTGGCCATAGTTTAGGCAGTTAGTACACTGAGGCAGTTCCGTATTGTGTCTTCGATGTTCTGCTTCGACTACGCTGTACTGTAGTCGGGATAGATTAAGAATATGTTTACGTTGGTCATTGCTAAGGAGGTTAACCACACAGATAGGCATCGGTTCCTTGTTCTTACGTAGTAAACGTGTAACTTTGCGAACAGGGAAGTTCTGAGCACAAAATTCATCATAAATCTCTTGGAGTACGGTAGGTTGCGTATGACGACTGAAAAAAGTATGTCTGAAGGGTTGTGAAATGTGTAGTATTCTTGCTTAATTGATGTCAAGTACGAGGTAAGGTTGCGTTAGTCTGTGGACGTCGAAGTGTAGACCTTAAGAATGGCTCCCCGTAGCTCAGTGTGAAATTCAGATAAGATACATATTTTTACATCTTGCAGTAGCAATTGATAATTGTGCACATTGCAGACACATATAGGAGGAATTTTCTCTTTCTGAGAGGTGGAGGCTGTGTCAGAAGAATCGTGGTCTGGTGCTTCACTTAAAGGATTGAAGCAATTAGATGTAGGAATTGGGTATGCATAGCGTGAGAGAGTAGGTTGTTCAGAAACAGAGGCAGTGCATCCCCGGTAGCAGAGGACAGTTGAGATTGGTAGTGCTGATTAGATGACGTCAGTTGTAGCGTAGATTTGAAACTATCCGGGATGTTAGTGTCGTTATTTAATTCATTTAGCGCTGAATATAATATTATGCCGGCATCATCCGTTTGTAGAGCCATGTAGATATATGATATATAGCAATGAACAATATACAAAAGCTAGCTGACACAGCTAACTACAAAAACACGTGATTTGTAAGCAGAGCGTTCAGACAATCTGCGCGCTCAACGTTCACTTGTCGACTCGTCCCATTCATTTCTGAATCCCGCCACACCAAACACTTTAGTCAGCAATCAAAAATTTCTGGGTACACCCTGAGAGTGCAACCAGACCCGCGACGAACCAAGTTAAGGTCATCTTAGACGCCGGGCAAGAGCGTACAACGTCCTTGATCACAGCGAAGAGATAAGGAATCCGCTTCAACTATGTATCGTATATAAAAATAAACGATAGCCTTTGTTTCTTACCAATTTTGACATTAAGTCTTCCTTGATTGCTATATTACTTGGAAGAGAAGGATAATTTACTTTTTGTATCCAATGCATTTTACCTTTCTTGAAGAATGCATAACTCCCTCGGCCTCCCTTCTGCAGATTATGCGATTTTTGTTGAGTATAATGTAACTTAAATTTCAGAACCGCAATATAGTGCTTATTTATTCTGTATTTTTTTGAAATACCAGTACTAAATAACCGAACTTTAGCCAGAAAGTACTTAAGTTCAAAAACATTTCTGTTGGTGCTTTATCTTCGAAACAGCTTCAAGGCGCAAAGGTAATAGACTTTCAAATGATGTTGCTCAACCGTTTTGCTATGATACCGACCTCATAATGGTCTGAAGTGCAGTGTTTAAATGGTACAGCTTGTCTTAATTGGCACACTTTAATATATATTTCCAGGGGAAATTTTGCCTAGTGCACATGGTGCTTGTTTCAGGACTTAAAGCTTTTGTTTAAAGTAAACATTTACGAAGAATCAACGTGTGATTGCAAACTGAACGAGCTGCAGCACAAGAGAAGTACGAGTGCGCAGGGGGAGAACAACCCCTGAGCCGTTTAATTAGTGGCTTGTTTCAGGACACGCAAGAGAGCCTTGCATGTGGAAGGGGGATTCTGTCTTCCAAGTCATGAAGCTTGCGCGCGATTCTTCTGTTGCCCTTCCTGCTTTATCTGCACAGATAAAACACCTACTGTTCCCAGATAAGGAATAATAAACACATTTACAAGGAAGGGACGTTTAGGCAGGCCTCGGAAGTCTGTTGTAGGTTTATTGCTGTAACTCCCAATATTTGAGTTTATTCTAGTGTCTAACTTCTCGTCTGTTGTGTTACGAGTGAAAGAAATGTTTGCGAAGATTTCGAATCGTAGCATATATCTTTAAGAAATACCCAAAATAAGGTAAACCTAAAGGGCCTTCTCAACCGTTTGACTCAACTCAAAGTTATTTCGCAATGCTGAGAGAGGACCGACTGAAGATAAGGTCACTGTAATTAAATCACATGATGCTATCTCTCTCATACAGATTATTTATGTTACTGGCGAAGTAACATTCCATTCTTATCCCAACAAGGGAATTTGCATATATTTAGCAAGCAACTAGCTGAAACTCAATGTACCCAATATCCAAATATTACAAGTAAACAATCTTACCTTGACCCTGCGCATAATCTTAGCTAACAACGCATGTTCATGTGTCCATTGTACTAAACTCTATTTTAGAAAGTGCTTTGAATAACCTCGGCATTAATGCCACTTTAGCAATAACTACATTAACGCAAGATGTAATACTCTATGATTTTCCCAAATTCTTAGTTTCCGGTGCCAACTCTAATTCCCCCCTAAACGACATCGAGGAGTTTCAGATAGTTTCGAGGTTCACTACAGAAGCACTGCCTACGGAGTTTATATCTCTTCAAATGCTCCTAGGAGCTTCATATGGAAGTATGGAGAGTCAATTATATCACGTCAGTGCTCTCACTAAGCATAGCCCGTTCACATCGCTCACATCCCTTTAAGCCTCGGCACTCGCCAGCTGAAGTGCTGTGAGTTGTGAACAGATTTCTCCACTACTCACCGTATGGCACTGGCTCATGACCCCTCTGCAACCCTCTTCCAGCGAACAGCTGCAATGTGTTGACATAACAGACGTAAAATTTTCCGATACAGTGGTTTACAGTTTAGGAATTTAGGTTTTTCAAACACTTCCGTTGTCGCAGAAGCAATGCACCTTAATATCACGGGAATATAATGTTTGCATATCAGTTCACTTAGCAGTTCTGAATGCTTTGAGTTCTCTGAACACACGAGACAAGAACAGTGTTGCATTGCTGACATGTATTCCTCTAGGCTTTTTCTCACACATACGAGGTAGTAGGTAGCTTAGGTACAGCACTTGTTTTACAACCTCCAAAAGAGAAACAAACTCTGGAGATGGGTAATAGAACGTGGAGTTTTCCTCCGTTTTGAATATTAGATTTACAAGGGATGCTGTACACTTGGCGGTAGACACTTTTGTAAGACAGGTGGCACAAGAGCATTCGGCCCTATATATGCCAGTGATGATAAATGAACTGTTGCATGAACAGGCGCTGTATAGGAAGGAAAGAGAAACACTTAGTAAGTAAACAGTTAAAAACAGTTTAACAATATACGTTAGTAGGTCTTAAGATGGAAATTCACGTTATATATAATATTGTTCAGTTCGCCCAATATTGCGATTATTGTGTCTGGAAGCTGTGTTGCAGTGTACAATGGTGTCTTTTTCTCCCACAAATCAAATTTCCAAATACGTACACTGCTTTCGGTGACTTCTACATTCGCTGTAGATGGTAGTGATAATATTCCAGTGTTCATTATTTTGTTCGTGCAAAATGTCACAGCTCTAAAATTCAGCATATCATTTGCTCCTGCGTCTGTCTCAATCCACTGAAAAATAGCTCAAGAGGATCACTGTTGAATGCCGTGGTTAAGACGATGTGATAACCATTAGAAATTAAATATCGCACAGAATTCGCAGCTGAAGCCGTTGTAAGGATAAGTGCTTCGTAATTTTCTGCACTTAGGAAATCGTTTTCAGCATTTTGCGTTTTGACATTATATTAGTTAACTAATTTGGGAAGTCTTTCTCCAACCACTCGAGTCTTTCATCATCTAAGCAAGAAAACAGTCTTCTCTTTGGGTTTTATGACGTTATATGATGGTTAGTGCTGCAGGTGTCAAGAAACGTGAATCATTTTGAAATCATTTCAGATATTGAACTGTCACATTTACAGATGAAAATGACGTTTCGTCCGAAGAGGGATTTTAGGCCAGGAACTTAAGAGCTGCTCTTATTTCAGCTGGAAAATATGTCTTTAGCTCGCTTCACGTTCATTTTTTTTTTTTCAAAATTTGTTGGCTGAATATGTTTTCTAATTGAAAACGGTACTGCTTTTAGTGGTGTAGTGGCTTGGATCTCATACAATTTCTTTATGTGCTGCCAAGAAATGTATCCTGTGCCATCAAACATAGTTCGTTCCAACAGCAGTGTCCTTGAACTCTTTAAGATATGGCATTGATCGAATGCTAGAAAGAGTGGCCGAGAAGGATCTGCTGGATGTTCAGTAATATTCTTCATCTTCTTCCCACCGGAAAAATTCTTCATCATTGCCACGTTAGTCTTGTGGTTGTCACTCACAAGACGAAGAACAAAAAATTAACACTGCTATATTTCTTTAATGACATGCACTGCTAGGTTGTGCAGTTGCTGTTCTGTCAGCTTCTTTGTAAAAATATATGCTGCCGGAAGTCTGAATTTCGTAGAAACTCCAGATAGCAGAAAGCACAACAGACGGTTTGCTAAAATTGACTTATCTTTTGATGCATAACCAATTTCCTTCTCATCAGTTTTACCAGCGCTATGATCGGAGTCTTTGCTGTTAGCTAATTTTTAATGAAAAAATTAATAAATACAAAATAAATACAAAATAAGTAGGTAGGTAGATAGATATTTGGGTGAGTCGTTGGGTAGGTGGGTGGGTGGGTAGGTAGGTAGGTAGGTAGGTAGGTATGTAGTTAGGTAGGCATTTAGGTGGGTGGGTGGGTGGGTGGGTGGGTAGGTAGGTGGGTGGGTGGGTGGGTGGATGGGTGGATATGTGGGTGGGTAGGTAGGTAGGTTGGTGGGTAAGTAGGTAGGTAGATGGGTGGGTGGGTGGGTGGATGGGTAGTTGGGTAGGTGGGAGGTAGATAGGTGGGTGGGTTGATGGGTGGTTGGGTAGGTGGAAGGTAGAGAGGTCGCTAGGTAGGGAGTTAGGGAGGTAGATAGGCAGGGAGGCAGGGAGTTAGGTAGGTTGGCAGGTGGTTAGGTAAGTCGGTCGGTCGGTAGGTATGTAGGTAGGTAGGTATGTAGCTAGATAGGTAGGTAGGTAGGTATGTAGGTAGGTAGGTAGGTAGGTAGTTAGGTAGGTAGGTAGGTAGGTAGGTAGGTAGGTAGGTAGGTAGGTAGGTAGGTAGTTAGGTAGGTAGGTAGGTAGGTAGGTAGGTAGGTAGGTGGGTGGGTGGGTGGGTGTGTGGGTGGGTAGGTAGGTAGGTAGGTAGGTAGGTAGGTAGGTAGGTAGGTAGGTATGTAGGTAGGTAGGTAGGTAGGTGGGTAGGTAGGTAGGTAGGTAGGTAGGTAGGTAGGTAGGTAGGTAGGTAGGTAGGTAGGTAGGTAGGTAGGTAAGTAAGTAATTAAGTAAGTAAGTAGGTAAGTAAGTAAGTAAGTGCTGTTAAAATATAAATGTGTGTACCAATTTCGAACCATTTAGGTACTCTTATCAATAATCCATCTTATTTCGTAATATACTGTACCAAACAGAACGTGCAGGGCAACGGAAATAGATATTTATTACATCCGTACTCTTGTTACGCACAGGTGTAGCGAGCACAGTAAAAGGTTGGTAGTACAATTCATGGAGAATGTGATATGAAGCGTTCGTGTACGATTTAACGACAGAGAGACAGGCATCTTAAGTCCGTGCTTTACTACACTCTAGCGGATAAAGCGTAAGCTATGCGCCAAAGAAATCTCGGTACTACCTTCTCCCATAAGAAGCCGTGTATAAGCAGACATCCTAGCCCTTAGCACAGGCGCTTATGAGCGTAGACGTTGCCGTTCTGTAATCGGCATCAAACCAAGGAAAACAATCAGGACAGAGCGCTTGCGTTTAACCTGCCTATTCACACGAGGGCGCAGACACTCTCAAACAATTTTTTGCGCAATTCCTACACACTTCTCTCTCTTTCGTTTTCATACCGATGGTGCCAAGGCACAGCGGCACTACCTCAGAAGCCACCCAAGTTTTCTTGTTTGCTTACCTTAGAATGTTCTCAACAGCGCTTCATGTAAAATTTACTTTCAATACTAATTTGAGACCACACAATTGGTTCACCTGTCACCACAAAATTAAATGCCGGTAAGGCCACTGTCGGCTACAAGGAAAACTTTATGGGTCAGCTTTGAGAGCTCCAAGGAGCAAAAATTGCAAACATCGCTCGGTCGCTTAAATGGGTAACTATCTGACTGAGTGCCGAGGCTTAAAGGGATGTGAGCGATGTGCGCGGGCTATGCACACAGTTACTGTTCCGCAAAGGCCCAATTATTACTCACTCCAATAGAGAAGACTTTCCTCCTCTTACAATAAATGTGCTGCCCAATGTTCTACCGTGCCAAATGAAGGGCCTAATATTGTCATTAGTGGAATCCCATATTAAGATTCCAATGTGGAATACTGGGACTCAAGTATTGGAGGCTGCATCTCCAGTATTGAATCCTGCAATTGCTATGGGCCCTTCTATTAATCTGCAACCACTCTGGGCTTAAAGTGGTGACACACATAAACAGTGATGTAACATTCCCACAAGAGACACGTGTTGATATTCTCGGTGGTCAGTTGTTTACATCTGACGCATACCGGAACCGGATACCTTTCGCTGTAGCTCATGTTTAAATATTTTAGAAGTTGAATAACAGAACTTATTCACACCGTTCATTAATTGAATGCATGAAATAAGCGATAATATAGAATGTGGTAGTGAACTATTGCTAATGATGCTTCGCTCTGAACACACCGTAAGGCTGGATGGAGTACGGCACTGCAACGCTTGAGTATTTTACCAAAACAAAGGAATGTAACACCTCCGATGAGGAGTAGGACGTGAGCACTCTTCGCACGTGTCCACTTTCTTCTAGCCAGAGTGTTGCGGCTGAGTTCTCCATTGAGTTGATTCTAAGTTAGAATTTCTAACGTGCCTTACAAAGTGACATGTAAATCATATGATGCGAACAGTGCTTAGCATTGTAAAACTATTTCAGAGCCAGAAAGTGCAATCCATCAGATATAGTAACTTGCATCAACGATCCTCTTTCGTCGATCAAACCACTCTTAGAATCGACACCAATTACATTTATTTTTACCTTTCCCCAAATTTGCAGCTTCTATGCGATGTGACTAGTGACCTAGCCAATACCTATGCTGAAGATTCGCAAGAGATAGTGTAAAGATCCCAAAAGTTCTGTCCCCATCTACCCTGTAGAAAATAGGTTCAAGGATCATGGTACCCATTCCAGAAGAAATGTTGACAAAAATAAAGGGTCACTTTGTTATACCAAGAATTTCTCCCATAGATGCTGTTGAGCACGACGGATTTAATTTTTCATAATATACTGCGGGCTCATCTTATCAAGGTGCCCATCAAGGTGCTGGAGGTGTTGCTACTCATGGACATCTTACCGCACAAAGAAGTTTCTCTCAGTGCTCTGGCAGAGATCGTGGTAATTTTCTTTCTTTTAACATCAGATATTGGTATTTATAGCTTCTATCTCCCTAACCTCATTGCCTACTGTTGGTCTCCCAATGATTTCCGCAATAATCCTTCAAACTCATTAAATCGTTCATCTTAGGAGACTTTGAAAGGCAAACCTTGTGTGTGGCTTGATCAAGCTGCGAAATGTTTAAAACCTTGTTACATTTAATCTTTCTAAATATTCTAAGCAACACGTTAAGGTATTTAAGATAATCCGGATTTTAATACCTCAAAGTAGCGAGAACTTCTCAATCATCATCAGTGCTCTAAGCTTCACTCCTGTTGTACAAATAGGGTAACCTACTTGGAAGCTCAAAGAGAGAAGTGTAACCATTCTAGTCAAGACTTTCTCGAATACACTTAGCATCATGTTCCACTTCCAGAATTCTTTCCACAAACAGATGTCGATGAAATTATTTTTAAACTTTCCCACACTATAGTTCGGTAGGACAGCAGCACACTCTTTACCTACCAATAAAGTTGGTACATATCACCGGGGTTTTCAATGGTGGCACCAAAAATTCCAAGAAGTATTAGACTAAGACATAGGTTGTATTTGAAAACGAGGGAATTCTACCAAATCTGAAATCCAAAATCGTCATTCCGCTTTGCACCATGAAATTAAACGCAGTAAAATGAATCCAGGTTAAACCTTCGTCCGCTCCTCTACTAATGAAGCTTATGTATCTGAAATGTGGCACAAACTCCAAGCCATTTGTAGCAAGCGTCAGAGAGCTACGATATCCCATATCAGAATAAACCCTCTGACGATATCACGAAACATCATGTAATTTCAAATACCCTTGCGTCTACGTTCCCTTTTATATCCAGAGATTCGGACCATGACCTACCCTCCCCCTAACATCCAGCTCCTTCGATTATCTACCTACCAACGCCTATGTGGACATATTTTGCGAAATCAACGAATAAATTAACGCGTTTGTCCATATATTTATGATATATAATCTGTCACATTAAAGAAGGAAAAAATCGTACAGACTAACAACGGATCTTCTTCAGAGTAAGAAAATGTTTTATATTATAGCTCGATACATATTATAAAGCATAATGTGTGTTCGTAAAAATATCTGGATCTCTAGATCTAGAATTGACACTAAATAACCTGTCGAGAGGTCCTTAAACTTCACACACTCCAAAATTTACAAAAATATCCTATCGTTCTAACTCGCTACCATATATGAACTCCATTACCCTGACCATTACTAGGACTTACCCATTGCAAATAGAAGAGGTAGCGCTTCAACAAAAAAGACACATATTCTGAGACTCTTGAGTGAAAAATGAAAAAAGCGCTTTTAGAAACAGTGCATCTTTGTTTGTGTGTGTATGTGTAGCAGCACAATGAAAAATACAACGTCTGTTCGATATCAAAATTGCCATTTGAGTTCACTGCCTCTTAAAACGCAAATCGAAGGCTCTTGAGATGTTGACCTTCCCCAAAGCTACCCCATTTAGAAACTTTCTCGTGGTCTTAGTTTGTCCAAAATATATTAAATGACTTTTAAATACGATGGATTTAGGATATTTGCAAGAGAAGGTGAAAGTAAATGTTCTGTCTGTAAAGTTTTCTACACTGTAATTTACGTATTTGTAATTATGGGTAAACCTAATAGATACAATAAAATACAGACAAGTTTAAAGGGCACAGCTTAGGTGATGTAAACTTTTGTGGTGTTAGGAATTTTTTACATGTCCTTGTTTTCTTTTTAAGTGAGAAGTTGCTCTTCGTTTTTCGTGAACGTGAAAAACACACGGAATTTAGCTTTAGCCTATTGTATCCTTCTTACACCTACAGCGAAAGTTACATAACATATGAAATAAATGTTTATCTCGATTAACGAGTAGCGCAAAGAACAATATTTGTTATAATTAGAGCCCGGATTTCTAAATTAAATGCTTATAAACGGTTAAAATTGATTTTTTTTTGATAAAATTCGGGGCTTGAATACTTACTTTATGCCTTTTAATTAAAATAGTTTATTTTATCCAGATCATTTAAATTTAAAGTAAATTTTCACTTCTAATCATCATTTTATCATTCCGACAGTTTACACCGTCTATCTGAAACAGTTGGGAGCCCACAAAGAGACGTGTATCTTCTTGACTCTGGCGTAAAGAAAGTGTTTGTGCTGTCACCGATTAGTGTTGAAAAATTCTATGACGTCCTTCCAAATTTTCTCTACCGCCTCAGCTAGGTTTTTAGTGGATAGGGTTCTTGGTTAAAGTTTGTGTTATAAATAATACCCTGGAAAATTAATTTTCTTTGAGATATGAAATTTCAGTAATCTTGTCTTCAGAAATTCGCGGAACTCTTTAAACTGCCTTTGAGAAACTCAAAACCCTGGTTACGAAATATTCTGTAAAATGTTTAAAAAGCTTACTGCTACAGAAACGTATATTGAAGGGGAATTCAACCAAAAAGATCTGTGATGGCTTTCATATGTTCCAATAACGACATACGACGTTGAAGGATCCTTTTCACTGTAAAAAAAAGCTTTGAGTGACAAAAGCAGGAGCTTCACACAAGACAATCTCAAGATAACCTCCCTCGTACAAAAGCTTAACTAAAGTAAGAATTCTACAAAACAATATGTTTATGATTAAATTTTTAATTTATATGCTTATTTTTGGAGCTTGTTTGTTTCACTTTTCGAGACCATATGCTTGCTTATTTCAATATTTGATTCTAATTACAAATCTGAGCTCTGGTTATAGATTGTAGATTAGTGAGTAGGGAAGGTCATGTGCTTGCATCATCATAGATTTTATATAAATTTTTGTAGTCGAAATAGAACTGCTGATTTTTCAGATAGTGAGCACTATCTAGCCAAAGTCCCATTAACGGGTTTGAGGACATCACAAAAGAAAGAGCAGTTCTATAGCAGTCTTTAAGTGAATCCATTCCCAGTGAACAGTGCGATTATCTGTTGAATACTTTGCATTAGGGAGCTTGTAATAAATAGACACCTAGCTTTTCTTTCTCCCCCTTTTATGAAATAAATGGCGTAACAGCGAGGGAAAAGCAGATAACAGAAAACGAGGCACTTGAAAAGCGACAGCGCGAGACGCCCGAAGAAGCGAAGCGTCAGATGCGGTATAAATAAAAAGGTAGGGGCCATCTGTCACTCTGAACGGAATGAAATGGTGGCAAGAATGTATGACCGCTTCCATTCCAAGAGTTTTCGCACAGCTATTCCTTTTCATCGGGGTCTCCTTCGAGAGATCCAGAAATATGACGGAAAGCATTAGTCTGTCAGACATCTTATTCATGGAGGTGACTGCGTGTCAACTATAACACTGATTTACACTGAAGGGAACTTCAGCGATCAATACTAGTTTATACATGACGTGACTAGGGTACCGAAATTCTACGGATGTCACTCGAGGTGAAACTCGAGCTACCATTGCTGCGATTTTATTACCAAAGTTAGGTTTAAAAGCAAGCGAGTTCAGACGATATACAGTGAGCACAGAAAGCTTTTGTACTGCACTAAATCTCTATAGAAAATTGATATTCTAAAGCATATTCAAATAAAATGTAAACATTTATCGGTCCTACAGACAATGGCTTCAATAACATTTTATGTACACGAAAAGAATAATAATTAATAAACAAATAAAAAGCGTCACTTTTATAAAAAAATAAACCAAATTACACATTTCTGAGGCACAAAAAGTAATATTACACTCCAGAAGTAGTGAACATCATTACAATAATGTTGGCATCAGTATTTAGTCGGGTAGCCTTTAATTATAGCTTCTAATCTACTTGGTAGAGGATGGACAATGTTTTTAATCTCTCTGTTTGATATTTGACTGCATTCTTCAACAGGAGTTGTTTTGAGTGTTCACTTGTTGGAAATTGTCCTTTTCTTAATGGGTTTTCCCAGGATGTTCCACACGTGTTCCATTGAGTTACTATCTTGCCACTGGGGAGAGGAAGGAAGCTGTTTAGGAACGTTATTTAAAAACCGTAGTTGGGGATTAAGCTTAGTATGCTTTGGAGCATAAACATCTACTCTTCTTGGAGGCCCATTTTCTTCAAACTGTCACTTAGGTGTTGCTTTAGAATGCCCATATATTTCCTGTGATCCATTATTCCATCGATAATATTGTCGCGAAGCCGTTATCTACGATAGCGCGGCTTGTGTACACAAAGAGACGGCAAATAAAGATAGCTGAGACAAAGGACTTGCTGGCATAGATTAAGTTACGCTTCTGGTAAGTGATAGAATATTCGGTTTCTTTATTGTTCCAGGAATATCTAGAATTTATCAATGAGGTATTTAAGAAGGTGACGACTCGCCAAGAGAGAGTCGTAAGCAGAAAACAGCAGTAAAGTATTGTTGTAACGAGGGCTGATGTTGTAAATAGGTGTAATCAGAACGCTGTTTATTATTGTCATCGACCTTGGAAGATTGTGTTGTAGATGTGATGTAATGTTGTTACGTGAGAATTGTACAGTGTATTTCTACGGTAATAAAGAACATTTAGAATTTCGGCAAATTGGACTTTTAATTCTACGAACCCACAAAGTCACAATATGGAGACTGATTCCATCTTACACATTGATGCAACCCCAAACAAGATCGGATCGTTAAAAACATGTTTCACTGTGAGCATTAGTTTCTTTGGCTCCAGTTCCGTATTTGTTTTCCTGCACATTTTGCAGCTGCAGTTCCAGCCAAATGCTTTAATCAGGCTCTAAGTTATATCCAGAAATCTGCAGTCTTTTCAATGCACTTTCAAGCGAATTCAAGAAAGAAGGAAAGAAATAGAAGATTATTGGTGCATTTTTTGTAAGTTCTGTAAGTTTTATACAGTATATATCTATTTTAGGTATTATTTGAGTAAGATATAATTCAGTGACAACAGTGTGGATATCAAGGCAACTTAACAGAAAATCAACATATTGGCAATGACATATGAATTTTAAAAAATCATTAGAACAGTTTTTGTGAAAGGTTATCAGTTTGGGATGTAGAGGTTTCCATGGAATTCTTCGCTATTTATGCTTACCTAATACAACTAAAACTTCGATAGGGAGTTACTTATCTGAATTATCCTAGTTCTGGAGTTCCCGCCCCGTCTGCCTTTCTGAAATTGGGATGCTTAAACTGCGTATTTCCTGAGATTTAATAAGGGTTTTTACGTTGATGCACAATTATTTCTAGTATTATGTAAAGCGAATACAAATAAATAAAACGCCACTAAGAAATGTATGCAGTGGATATACGACTTTATTTTCAATCCTGCTTAATGACTTGATTCGTTCAGAATTAGTTATTAAGGGTATTAACATCACTATTGACAATTCCTTTTGCCTGAAATTTTCCTTAAAATGATTTACATGTAGATAAACATGCGAAGTTTTATGTTGGTTAAAACTTTTGTTCTATGTTATAATTATTTTACGATTCTATTTATGTCCCATGAGTTTCTATGAATACTAAGTTGGCTCTGTTTATCTAATTAGGAAAATGTACAATTTGATTACATGGAATGAATTATCAATTCGCTTGTTCAGTGCAGAGCAAAGCGCAGAAAATTGTGTATGTCATAATCTAGAGCTGTAATCTCTGACATCTACCACAACGATAATTATAATTCAAGTACACTATTAGTTTATCTCAGCAGTATAATGTTTGTGTTATGGCATACATCATTTCCACGCATTCGATATGAAATTGTCTTTTTATGGTCATTCAACGTGCACATTAGGCGGTGATGCAGTCACACTTACTGATTTTCTATTCAGTAAATCTAGTATCTCTTTCTTTAACGAGATCTGCTGGTTCACTTTCAAAATGTCCAGTAAACTGTATCATAACGAGGAACTTGGGCACCTAGTCATAACACCCGAGAAATGTGATTCGTTACATTTAGATTGATTCCTCTTCTCTCTATCGTTTATCAGTGGGTACATAAATAATTTTCTCTGGCACCTTCCGCTATTGCTCCACAACTCATGACCCATTGAGGACCGAGGTCAGGGATTGCGATGGTCGGGTGGTAGGGCTTGCTTCTACGACAATTTTATTGTTCTTTCACAGAGGTTACATTTAGTTTATGCAAACTATTCTAACAAAAGCTTATTCTTCCATCGACTTCGTTTAATCGAGATGATGGTTTCTAGAAATAGCTACAATAGCTACATGTCAATAGATACAAAAGTAATAGCACTAATCAAATATTTACGAAATCGACGCTCTTTGCTTGCCATAAATTTCCATACGCCAGAAACAACTGAAAACCGACAAGACTTCAAAAGAAGGAAGAGTATTGAACAAATCGGAACATTAATAACACATATCTCGTGTATGACTTGCCTATAAAACAAAAAGTAATTTGAAGCAAATTCTGTATTGTAAAGAGATCATTTTATGTGTAGTGCGTTTTCGTATATCGCTTAACGTTTGGATACTGGTTAAACATAATTAAACAAAATATGCTCCATGAAGATAACCTTTTAAATAAAAAAAAATGGAAAATATTCCATCTAAAGTATATTTTTTGGTTGGACAATTTCTTTAAAATCTTCGCGTCATTTATTTGGAAGGTACTGAACTCAAATACCAAGTTTGGTAACTATCCGACTTTCCGTTCTTGAACTATGATGTTCAGACTCACACGCCTATATATTTCCTTTCTTTGTTTTGTTTCCTATTTTCCAGTATGAATCAAAAAGTGCCGTTGGTGAAATCCCGGTGTTCAGTCCTTTTTAAGTGGAATGTGGCACCCCGTCTATTACACTGTAAGTGATAGTGGAGCCTTCCAGGATGATATAAAGGATTCGAAGCATACATATGAATATTCACTTGAATATTCCTGATATCTCCCATTCCAAGCGACAGGGCGATTTTTAAGTTATCATTTCAGTTTTACAACATGCACACTGCCTTCACTACATAGCACAGATTCACATTTACTATCCATTACTTGAAAAAGAGCAACAGTAAACTGTCAGTTGCCATTCTTGGGGAAGTGAAACAGTGTTATGAAGAAGAATATTTCGAAAACCTCTAACTATATGGCAAATTTAATATTAGTTATTTATTTTAATGAATTTGTTAGTCTTTCTGAGGTAATTATCTTTACAAATTTACTTTGATGATTCAGTTACATGAGTTGCAGAAAAACTACTTTTAGAAAAACAGCACTAAGAACGCTTTTCACAGAAAACACAAGATACACCAACGTATAATTTCGTCACGCCAATATTTCAAATTACTTACAACTGAAATCATTAGATCCATTTATTGGAAAACTTAAAAGGAAGATTCAGACTGAAAAATTCAAATTTCCTCAATGTCATTGAAGTTTTCATTTTGCTTATGCATTTCCTGCTTTGTCCTACTTACCGCATAGTGTGAAAGAATAATTAATTTCCATCTATAGACCAGTTTAGCGTGGAGATTAAAATCATCTTCTTTTTCAACCAATAGCCTGAGCTTTTAAAGGAAATGAGAAACTTCCTTCCAACTATTTGACCCCCGAGGGAGTTAGTTCCACGTTAACGTATCAGATTTGCATTAAGGAGGACCCAGGTTAATTCTCATGTACTACCTACTCTGACTCTTAGGCTTTTCGATTCTTTTACCTGGTTGGTAGGCGAATACTCGGTAGTTTCTACTCCATTACCATTTCCTTTCCTTCATTTCGTTTTCAGGCATACATTTATGTTTCGTAGTGTGTATAATGCAGTGCACATAGTAGGAATGCTTGCTTAAGTATGTTCCGCATGAACCCTTAGAGAGTTGCTGCCTGGTTGGCCCCACCAGTGGGAGAGATCGACGCACTAGGAATTCCTAGGGACTTTGCGCGTCTCTGTGACTGCCTGAAGTCTCATGTGGTTCTTCCATATCATGCCTTCCTAGCCGTTTTAAACATCAGGTAGGTTGCTGTGCGCGAGGTGTACTGCGTCATATACCTACCATTTAATCAGTTTTCTAACGTTTAATAAATAAAGCACTTTTCTCAGCTCGGCTAAAATAGCACATTTTGCTCCTCATACGTAATCTCACTTTGGACATTAATTGGTTGCGGCAACCAAAATCTACTCTATTCATTTATTGCTCCATTTTCAGGGTCTGTGAAAGCATACAAGTATTTGTTTTTTCTATAATCAATAGTATCATTATTTAAGGTCTTTGACTTCTTCAGTAAAATAGGAAGCTGCTTGTTAGTTTGTGCACCAAAATGAAAGGTTAACTTCTTGTCTTTGCATTTTCTTCTTTATTTAGGTTTTTTAATTAAAACTGACTCTCATTTATATCCGCATTCACACTGTAGGGTACAAGGTGGAAATAGGAATCCGAAGAGATAATCAAGTGGTAGGTAAATCTGTGGTGGGAGGTTCCATAAGAGTTTCATGACAGCACAAGGAACACTGGATGGTGACAGTATTAAAAAAAAGGAACGTTGACAATTTCAACACAACAGGAATCAATTCTGCCAGAAAAATTAATTTGAAATAAACTCTGTATTTAAGACATTCTCTTTGTTTTCTATGTACGCTCATACGGCTTACAAGTTGTAAAAATGTATACAAAATTCCTTCTGCATGAAGATTTCAGTGCCTTTTGGAAAGAACATATTTCATTACACTCATAAATATTGCCTACATATTTTATACCTTTTGCACGTATTTTAATTTAAAAGGCATTGGAGAAAAAGAACCAATAACAAGGAAAAGCTTCCATTTAAATGAATCTAAAGAGCTTTTTTTTTTTGTAATTTAAGTTCTCCAACATTAAGTCATATCAAACGGTGAATGATTTGGGTAAAATGATGCTCAAATGAGTCCAGGGTCCATGGAGCTTAGAGATACCCGACATTTGTCTTGAAATATAAGGGAAAACCCCGGAAAACACTTATCCAGGTAACTCACCTGTGACCGAGACTCGAACTCGGGGCCTCTTGAACGTGAGGCAGGCATGCTACCATCTACGCTACCGGCGGGCATCCTTGGTAAATAGTGATCAATATTAGATGATAAATAGTTTTTTTAATTATGCTGTTCACGCACCCGAAAACCCGCAAGCGTGTTTAACGTGCTTTTACATTATTTTTTAAATTCTGAGAATTCTCAAAACTTGGGAGAGAAAGTACCTACGTGAACTGATGTTTAGCATTCGCTCCGTAAATACAACTTTAGAGGACTACAGATAAATAAGATCATTTTAAGCAAAGGTGTCTGTCTGTTTCTGTGTGAGCGTGAGCGTGTTGGTTTGTGTATGTCTGTGTTTGTGTGTGTGTGTGTGTGTGTGTGTGTTTGTGTGTGTGTGTGTGTGTGTGTGTGTGCATAGCTAGCTGAAATAGAAAAATATAAAAAAAAATGTATTTAAGTTCGTTACCATAAAGAAATGAGACAGAGAGAGATTTTAAAGAAATCTCCCCATGCCAACCAAGGTTTACATCGAAAATATTTTGTCATTTATTGCACTCAAAAAAGTGTTAGAAAACATGTTGATTAATGTGCCTTATATTTAAGATAGGTAAATTAAAAATAAAATGCATATCTTGAATTTTCTGGAATAGCTTGTGAATTTCTTTTCCTACCAATTGAATGGCACTAAAACATTATATAATCGGTAAAGCAAAGTCATTCTCTGTGAAAGAGTACATTCAATTTGTGAGTGTATAGGAAGAAGTACCGCTAGGCGAACAAGTAAGGAAGAGTTGGTCATTTCCCCCAAGAAGGAACGAGTAGTGCCAGCTGGAAAACCAGGAGACAAGCGAAGAATCTACCTGGAAGCACTCCTGTTCGGAACGTCGATGGACACAGTGGGGTGGGATGGTGAGTTCAAACTTAGCGGTGTGTGTAAGAAATGTATGTGTGTGTGTGTGTGTGTGTGTGTGTGTGTGTGTGTGTGTGTGTGTGTGTGTGTGTGTGTGTGTGTGTGTGTGTGTGTGTGTGTGTGAAACCGAGACCAGGAGAGTAAGCGGCGATGAATAAAGAAAAGGATAAAGCGAAGCAGTCTGTTGTGTACCACTCCTGGGATCAAAGAGTCATGCTCTGAGCTAGCTACGAACCCGTCCCAATAAAGTCCATGAAATCGACTGCATGCTTATACCCCTTTCCAAGCACGAGTACCCCCTCATCTGGCAATATGGGAAGCCTTAACTTTGTATTCTCAGTCTTTGTGTAACCAGCCTTCGGCTAGGCTGAGGGTCTCACCCCAAGCTTGTCAGGTATAAGGTCCATTGGGCCATGATTTTATAATTATGTTTCATAAGTAACTCCCTTTTGTGTTAATTATGGTTTATTATGGTTTCAAATGGGAAGAGTTCTGGCCGGTAGCGAATCGGATGCATTAACGTACTCAGCGTTGCCATCTCGTTAACCCCACTCCTTTATATCTGCCTCTCTCTCTTGCACCATGCTGGTCCCTTTGGTGCTATACGGAAGGAAACACAAACTGAATTTTCCAAACTTTTATAATACTACAGTCGTTGAAATCACAATTGCAATATGGATATTCACATATTATCTGTATGCCTTAAAGGCTATAATTGTAATTGCAATTATAGTTTATGAATTACCTATTATCCTAATCCAATGAAACTGCCAGTGTCGCATCCATGTAGCTGTGAATGTCACTTACGTCAAGAGAAAATTCGTAATTTTCATTCGTCTGAGTACTGCAAATTTATGATGATAGGCTCCAAAATCTTGTCACGTGTTAATTCTTTCCAAAAGTCGTTTTCTTGTATTTTATCTGCACTTTTTGCTCGGTTTTCCAGGCCCTATCTAACTTTGTCAATTTTTTCGTGAATAAGTCATTCAAGGTCAGTCAGTTTCAAAGCAATATTTCTGTTTGCAACATAGTTTGAGCCCATATTAACTCAATTGGATTATATTGGCAATGGTAAGGGTGAAGGCAGATTACCTCGTGTCTCATATCAAGTGCAAGTTGATCCAGCTGATACACCTTTTTCTTGGATTTTTAACGCCAGAACAACTAAATAATACTTCTTTGAACTCTCTAGAGTAAATAGAGATTACGACCCACTCATAAACAAATATACTACGTTACAACTACTACGTTATACCACGTAACTACTACGTTACAACTCACCTTCTGCCTGGCCAGGAGGAAGTGTAATGTTTGCTTTCTCTGGAATTTAACATCTTGGCTTATTCAAAGTAATTCTTTCTTAATGTCATGCTAAACGTTTACATTCCAGTTCGGAGTATTTGCAAATAATATGTACCTGTATATATGTCAACCGATAATTACTATGCGTACGCCGTGATGCACTGTTATAATATATTGCTATTTTTATTAGGAAAACCACTTAAGCTAAAAATATAGGGTGTTTAAGATTACGTTACACACATTATTCTCTACCTTATTCGTGGATCACTTTGAAAAATCTGATTTTTTTTCCTTAGCCAAATAGTATTTGTTAGATGTGGAATCAGTTGGTGCTCGGCACACACCACTTAAGGGGAATGAAATAAGACAACGTCGTAAGACTCCGGTTGGTTGCTGGCCTAGTAGCGTTCTAGGACAAACGTCATCGCACTTGAAACACGTAATAGTGTATTAGTGTAACCAATCCTTCATAGGATAACAATTCCAATCTTTCCTACCAAGCATGTGTTTCTAATTATCATCTGAGTTACGTTTTCCCTAACTCCGTTCTGGCCACCTGTTAGCAATCCGGTATCCAAAACCCACCCATGACCAAGACATGACACTATTAAACTTAAGATTTATTTGGAAGGAATTTATGGCAGCACCTATTTGTAAAACAACCATCTTATTTGCCTTAATGTTTTCAGTAGCTTTTATATTCTGAACTGCTGTCACAAAAATGTGACCATCGTCTTGTTTTACTGCATTTCCCTCTAGCTATAATGATACATGCAATCAACTTATTTCCGCAAAAGTTTATCTCCATCAACATGAATTAGATAGAAAAAAAGGAAGATTTACAGGAACATTTTTAAAGGCGTTATGAAAATAAACGGTAGTGGATTGGGAAACAAAATTTTTATCTTCCATACAACATAATCAGTATGCAGGAAAGGGGTTATTTCATTGAACCCGAACATTTAATATCAATATCTCACTGGAGATATATGTGTCTGAATTAGAAAACAAAAAATATTTTAAAATATATTTCACACTCATTTATTTGTATACCTTATAGTGATATTGCTAGAATACCAAGGGCCGGAGAAATGCCAAAATTTCCATTGAAGTTAAGTGTTACCAAGAACGCGATCATTGTTTACATAGATAATATTTTAGCTTTTATTTTGTAAGTAATAATTTAATGGCATAAGCTATTTCTGAAATAATAGTTATTAGGTTGAATTTTTCAGCACTTTGTCATTTTTAAATGGTCTATTGAGTTGTTTCCTGCGCTATCATGCAAAGACTACGGAATTTAAAATGCAATATAGCAAATGAGCTAAAAAAATGTGGTGTTGCAACAAAATTACTTCATTACACTTATATAATCAATGATTGAACACAATTTTCTTCTAACGACTTCCTCTTAACCAAGATTTCATGCTATATTTATAGATTCGCTGTATGTCCGTATGGCTAACGAGCTTTAAAATGCTGAACGCTTGCATAACGCGGCAACTGGTGAATTGTCACTTGTTTTACATTCACCGTCTCTACTCCTTACCGTTCATTTTATATAGTTTAATTTCTGGAAACTGTTTCTTAAAAAGCAAATTTTTCTAGAGGAAAGAGGAAATCGAATGATAGTCATACATTTAAAAGCGTGTCGCTAAAAGCTGGCCTTGAGATTCCATCTTTTTCCTATGATATCGCCAGAAATAACTGGAAAGCAGGAGCAATTGAAAACGAATAAATAAATAAAACATTCAAATTAGTAACAACTGCTATCACGACAGAGGACACGAAAAACTAATTTGTAAATTACCTGAAAGTTTCAAAATGTTATACATGGACCGTAAAGTGTGTGCTATTCCTTACCGGTTACATACGACTATACAAAATTCCTTCCAAATGAGGATGATTTCAAAGAGTATTATGAGACAATTGAAAATATACATTTTATTTACCATGTAAGACATCTTACTATATGCTATTTTAATCAAAACTGTTAGAGCTATTTTTGAAAAACAAAAATATTAAAAACATTACCGTGCAATTTGGTGTAGGAAAATACTCTTGAATCCCATCCAGTCGCATTTGAAAGAATATCAAGCTTAGTATTTATCTGAATTGCATTTTAGAGTTGTGCTGTACATATACACATACGCGTGCGCGCGCGCGCGCACACACACACACACGCACACACATACACACACAGAAAGAGAGACAGATACTGACCTGTTTCTAGCCATGCTTATTTTTTGTTTTTATTTAGTGAGTAACAAAATATTTATTTCTAGTGTAATCCGTACATCGAAGTTTTGGCTAGAACACAAACGTTCCTCTGCTCACTGTAAGTGGCAGATAAAGTAAAATACGAGCTTTAAGGCCCAATGTTGTATGTACTACATTACTATTGTTAATCTGGAAAAAGTAAACAGGTTTGAAGTTTTACTTAAACACTGAACAAACAAAGTTCAGAGATCAACAAATTAAGACTGCCGCAACATTTATTAGTAAGAAGAAATGGAGACATATTTTGAAAGGCTAAAGAGAATATTAAGGGATGGGCGGGTTTTTACCGCTATAGAACCTTCAAGATCAAGGTCATCATCCAGCTCGTAAGAAGAAACATTCGATTTTGTGGATACAGACTGTTAATGGCTTATGGTACAACAGATGTGTGCCATTGAATTCATTTCCGGTGTGACTTTTCTAATAAGTGTCTAAGTGTTCACACTTTAGCAGCGTTCGCATACAGCATATAATTTCTAAAGCAAAAATGTTAATTCAGTAATTCCATGCTTATATTTCCGCGTGCTTCTTGCCGTTCAAAATGTTTTAAGTCACTATTTCCTTTATGGGGAAAAAATATTTTTGAACTTCCACTGTCGCACTAATGTACTTTCTGCAGAATTTCCCAAAAGAATACTGAAGGCAATAAATTCAAAACACAGTTTGTGCTTAGAAACTACAAACGCGCAGCACTGTGGTGCGATTGGATTAGGTTTTCGTACGGAAAGGATTCGGCACTGGGACCAGTCTTAGATCTATTATTCCTATGTTCCATGTAGGACATCACCGGGAGAAAAGACGAGGTGAGAGGAGACAGAGGGCGGCCGATCCAAAAAGTCATGACACTGCAGAGGGCAGGGTCTCTACAATTTATCCGTTGGAATCTCCCCGCCAGGCCATTACAACCGGTATCCCACTCACCGTGGTCTTGAAACGGGCTATTAGGCCGACCAGGAGACCGTCCTACAGGACGAGGAATACTGTCATGCAGCGCCGAGACTTCCGCCGACACTTCTGCTCTGAAGGAGACCACCAGATGAGAAATGCTGGGAAATTATAAGGAGGATAAAATGGAGGGACAGGAAACTCGGGGGATATAATTATCTTACCCAACATTCATCTGGCGACCTGGAAAAAAACCATGAGTCATGTAGGTCGGTCACGGGAATCGAACCCGGGCAACAGATGTAATTGCCTGAGCCATCCCACTCGGTTCCGCATCATATTTTGTTTCTAAATATTTTCTTAATCACCACGCTTGTTTCTTTTTTAACAGAGCACATGTGGCAGGACCTATAAAATAAAAGAAAAACGAACTTATAAAGTGGGTCTAGTGACCTTTTAAATTCCTGTAAATATTGGAAAGCGATCTGGAGTCACAGTATGTCACAGCTGACGTTTGCTTCCCAGCGGATTCAAAACAAGTTTCTAACCTAACCATTATTTTATCATGGATTTCATGCGATTGTTAACTTTACAAATAATTCAGCCGAGATAACGCTGGATTGCCAAGTGGACATTGGGAGAGACAGCGATTACTCTGTTTTATTTATAGGCCGAGGGTAGATATGCTATCGCAATTCTTTCACACAATAGAGCAATATGGTAGAACCGAAGGGTGTTACACTGCCACCTCCCCTTTAAAACTGCACAGGCAGTGCAATGGAGTGAGAGGGTGACGCAAGGGGATTGTGTAACTGCGGGTGTAATATTACATAGGATAGTTTGTTAACAATACACCACCTTGCTATATCGTCGACAGTGCGTTGTGTTTTCCTTTCATATTTAAAAAAGTAGCAGCTATTCTATGTACATGACAAATCGCAGTGAATCACATTCCAAATCAGTTACATCACAACATCGACAAACAAGAGCGAAGCTTTTCTTGTCAGATCGATCCTCATCCGCGTCCAAACGTAACAAAAACATCAATGTGTAAACCCATTCACTCTGGGATCCCCTTCCCCTGCTTCCTTTTTCCCAGCGTTCCGGCTCTGTCGACGGTAACTTGGTACAACACAATCCATCTCTGTTGTTACCTCCTATATAACACGTTAACTAGTGTAAATACGAGGCAACCGAAGTTATAATTCCAGGTTCTTTACAGTAGGTACATATTTTTTGTTAACTCCACACTCCGAAGAGATAACACCCAATTTTATTTTCTACACCACAAAAACTAGTAGGTAGAGAAGGTATTGCATTCCAGCCTAAAATTAGTTTTCAACGGAAATATATTCTTGAGGCTCCTGAATCCAAAATAGTCGTTTATGCACAAAAACGCATTACATGTATGTGTGGATGTGTACGTGTGCGAGCACACGCGTGTATATATGTGTCAACAACAAGCTTAAAAAGGAAATATTAAATAAATGCCAAACTTGATATTTAAGTTCAATATTTTCCAAAGATAAAACATGGCGATATTTAGAAAATCCCTTTATCCCATCTTTATATGCCTGATGTTTCAAAAAATGACTAACTCGCGCGCGCGCGCGTGTGTGTGTGTGTGTGTGTGTGTGTGTGTGTGTGTGTGTGTGTTTGACAAATAAGATGTGCATATATCTTGACCCCTGGAGAATACATAGGTATTTGGTATGAATTTTTCTTAAGTGACAAACGTTTAGGGAAAGACAAAAGCGAACTGTGCAGAAATGCAGATACTTTTTAAGCACACCCGTTGTTTAAAATTACATTTTTGTGGTGTTAGCCATGTCTGAGTTATTCATTATTATTGGTTTGAATTTTTCAATACTTTGCCGTTTTTCAAACGTTCGTTTGTTTCCCGCGATGTCATTCAAAGCGTGGAATTTCACAAGTGGTAGGTATATAATATTCTACTTTTAAAATTACAGTTATCAGTTCAGAAATTGGGCCCAAATGACCTCGCTCACGATGGCCCCGAATCTCCCCCAGACACACACACACACACACACACACACACACACACACACACACACACACACACACACACACACACACACACACACACACACACACACACACACACATACATACACACACAACTACAATGCGATGTTCCATTCAACTACTTCTGCAAATATTTTTCTCGATTAGCATGCAGTATATAGAAAAATATATTTATAGTAAAGGCTTGGCAGGGGGAAATCATGAGAGAATTCACAAAACATTCCGCATAAAACTAATCTATAAGAACTTCAATATCAGTGGTTAAAGTATCAGTGTTAGGTTTAAAGCTTCATAAAAGAGGATAGAGTGGAAGGGAAGTAAGTGAAAAGCATACAATGTGAAAAACAAATGTTTCAAAAGAAACACACACATAGGTTAGGTAACCACACCTGATCAATTAGCCAATGTAGCCAAACTACCAATGTGAGCACAGAAGCAACTTAAACAATTAACCGATGTAATCACTAATTGTAACCATCTAGCCAAAACCACAGTTAGGTTAGGTTAGCTTGGGATGAAATAGTAAAACATAAGTGAAGGACTTGGGTTAGGTTAAAATGTTAGGTTAGGTTAGCTTAAGTTAGCTTAGGCTAGGTTAACTTGTATTGGGATGAAATAGTAAAGCATAAGTGAAGGACTTGTGTTAGGTTAAAGTGTTAGGTTAGCTTAGGCTAGGTTAAGTTAGGTTAGCTTATAATGGGATGAAATAGTAAAGCATAAGTGAAAGACTTGGGTTAGGTTAAAGTATTAGGTTAGGTTAGGTTATTTTAGATAAGGTAATAATGGGATGAAATAGTAAAGCATAAGTGAAATGTTTGGGTTATGTTAAAGTGTTAGGCTAGCTTAGGTTAGGTTAGCTCTTAATGGGATGAAATAGTAAAGCATAAGTTAAGGACTTGTGTTAGGTTAAAGTGTTAGGTTAGGTTGGCTTAGGTTAGGTTAGGTTAGGTTAGTTTATAATGGGATGAAATAGTAAAGGATAACTGAAGTACTTAGGTTAGGTTAAAGTGTTAGGATGAGTTAGGTTATTTTAGATAAGGTAATAATGGGATGAAATAGTAAAGCATAAGTGAAGGACTTGGGTTATGTTAAAGTGTTAGGTTAGGTTAGCTTAGGTTAGGTTAGCTCTTAATGGGATGAAATAGTAAAGCATAAGTGAAGGACTTGGGTCAGGTTAAAGTGTTAGATTACTTTAGCTTAGTTTAGGTTAGGTTGGCGTAGATTAGGTTAGGTTAGCTTATAATGTAATGAAATATTAAAGGATAAGTGAAGGACTTGGGTTAGGTTAGAGCATTAGGTTAGGGTCGGTTAGGTTAGGTTAGCTTGCAGATTGCAAATGAGGAGTAAACGCTTTGAATTATTAAGAAAAAAATATAATGAACTACAGCAAATCAAAAACAGTCTAAGTTAACTAAATACAAGAAAAAGCCAGTAAAATGTCCCAAAAGCCTCTAAATACCTCCTAAGAAGCTCTAAATTACACTATAAAGTCACTAATGCACACCACAGGATACTATATATGTTGCAAAATTATCTAAATACATTAAACAGCCATACAAGTGGCCCCAAAAGCTCCCCAAAACAATAAAAAGGTCTCTAAATACCTCTCAAAAGTATCTAGATACACCAGAAGACTCTAAATGCACCTCAAAACCCTCTAAATACATTAAAAGTCATTGAATACGTCCCAAAAGCCCCGAATACATGAGAAATGGCTCTAAATACGCCCCAAAAGCCTCTAAATTACTCAAAAAGCGTATAAATAGAATTTAAGGAAACCTCTAAATACATCTAGAATAAATACGTCCCAAAAGCCCCTGAATACACTAAAAAGAGCCTCTAAATAGTCTCAAACCTTCTTTATTACACCGAAAGGCCTATAAATGCTGTCCAAAAAGCTCTAAATACACCAAAACACCACCAAATTGCAGCGAAAGGCATATAAATAGGGCCCAAAGGCATCTAAATACACAGAAAAGCCACTAAGTACGTCCTGAAAAATTCTAAATATACTTCTATCAGCTTCTAAATGCATTCCCCCAACCACTAAATATGTCTCGAAAGCTTATAATTACAAACTCAGAAGCCCCGTTAATACATCCCGAAGCCACTAAATGCACCAGAAAGTCACTTGTATCCCGAAGCATGCTAAAAATAAACTAAATAGGACAATAAATACTTTAAATACATAAATTGTGCACGATGGCAATCTTGCCCTTTTGGGTCTGCGCTGAAACACTTCAAATTACCCTACTGTGGTATCATGAAATGTACAGGCTCCTCCATTTGCATCAGTGACATCACCTTCAATTTCTTTGTACATATTTTAGTTCACAGTTAGGGCACTACAACACCCCTTTCGGCGAGCACTCCAGAAGGCGCATTCTTTTGTACTTTTCAAAATTATGTAATCCCGAGGTCGGAATTTATCCGGTCCCGGATGAGATGCAACGTCCATGGTAGCAATCGAACTTCTACTGGCTGGATTACAACATTTGACAAAAAGAATTGAAAGTAGTACAAGCCTGAAATTTGGAATAATAGAACGCCTCCGTTTTCAAGAATAGCGCATTTAAGCTGACACAATATAGGTCAACGAGGCAGATGATGTGCAGTATATTGTGAATGATTCGATAAGTGTCCTTAGTCAGTTAACAGAGCAGTCATACGTCGTCACGACCGTCACTCGAAGTTGTAACCGCAAAGGTTGAACTCGCTCATCTGGAAGTCTAATAAGAACTATAAGGCAAGTTTGAGTATGTTCCATTAGGTCAAGGACTAATGTACCTTATGTACCTATTCAGTTAATAAACCTGGCTTATATACGAACTTGAGGTTAATAAACTTTTCTCGCCAAGATGGCAGTTACTATCCCTAACTTCTCCGAGTAGCCTACCTGTAAAAGCTACTCCTCCCAGTATCGGACTTCTTTCCGGGGTTCCTTCCAATACAAGATGTATTCAAAAGTCTAAAGTTTTCATTAAGTTGCTGCCGAAGTAGGAATTTTGGTTTATTAGCTCTGTTACCATCTCCATCCTTACCGGCACGCTCCTTTATTTCTTTTAATGTCTATATGAGACAGTGTTCCTATAAATAACGTACCATATTAGATCGCTTTTCTAAATTTTAACTTTTGAAAGTACTAATGTACCTTTGGGCTTAACTTCAACTTCCCAACATCGTTGTAGCTGTAAAGTGTTTAGTTCTCGGATAAGCTGGGAGAAATCTGTTCAAGTAATTTATTTACGTAAGGCGTTTATCCTGATACGACCTTTCAATTTTAGAGTCATTTTTTAACAATGACTTTGAACCGCAAAACCGTTACCGACCCGGGATCTATAGTCCATTTATAAATTAGAATGACATCGCAACTAAGGTATCCAAGCAGGGATGAAACACAAGCTCTTGTCACGTGGTTTACTTAACTGGGGGAACATATTTTGATGTCTTTGATTGGGTAAAGCTAGTTATGAATCGATTCCTACTGAATGGAAGGGAGGTAGCAACAAATTCTACTCCATTCAATTAATGAAGTATATGAGTAAAAGTTATGGGTTTAAACTTTCGAGGATTTATTTTATGGATAATTTCGTACATGAGTTAATGCCATATGCAAAAGTTTGTAACAAAATGCTTAAAATTTTGGAAAGAGCATTCACACTTCGGAATAACTGCCGCAGCATTAAGATACAGCGTGCCAAGATATATCGTTTCCCCTATCAAATGTCATTAAAGATTATGTCCTCCACTATCGCTCCACTGTTATGTTTCTCAAATATGAAAAACTAATTATCTTTAGCCCATTTGTTTGAAAATATTTCAGGAATTTGAGCCAATCGGCATTTTCATAAAATGCATACTGCACTGTATTCGTAAAACTGTATAGGCGTTCTCTCCAAAGAACAGTTAATAGTAATTGCATTCCAGCAGTGTAATTGTATTTCGGCACTCTCAGTAGCTACAGGGATTCCGTATCTGTTTGGTATTAAGGCTGGCAAGACGGTATTCTTGTGCAAAGACATTGCCTTAAATCAGAGTTAAAAGCTGTCTATATTTAGGCACTTTGAATTGCTAAGGCTGACCAAATATATCATCAAATACAAACACTAAATGTTACGCTAAATTCGTAAGGCAAAGTCCGTGCCCTTATGTATAAGGGCACCATGTCGTGCTAAGGTCAGATACCGCACAGCTTACAGTATACTTCAGACACAGGAAGCTCAGCCAATTACATAGGTTAAAATATATTTGGTGAAAAAAAGAAATTGACTGACGAAATCCATGATATGCCGGTATCTTCTGTCTGGAGGGAAAGATTTTCCTCACCTCGTGGGAATTTTATAGGAGCTGCCATTCGGTAGATAGATGAATAATAGGACTCGCATAAGGGCATTACAACCAGAAGCGATTCGCCGTTACACGGACGACAGGTTTCTAAACATTTCTAAATTGCGAAAGAGGTTTTTCTTTTGTCCCCTGAGCACCAAGGATGCGGCGGTACCCAAGTGTCTCTTAAGAGGGACAATGTGGTTCCATGGGAGGTCAAGTGGCGAGGTTCCTTATAAATCTGTAAGGAAAACACTTCATTACAAATTATGTTCTTTTCCTTTCCTTTAACTTCATTTTAGGTACTGTCGTGGACTAAGGAGAATATGTTCGCCCCTGTAGCATGTCTGTGTCATTCAAGATATCCCGAGTTCGAATTTCGGTGGGGGTGAGTTTTTTGAATAACTTTTTTTTTTTTTTTTCATTTTTCCCCTTATCCTGAAAGATGAATGATGGGTAACTCTAAACTCCATCGACCCTGGGCTTATTTAAGCATCGGTTCACCCACTCTCATTTCCAATTTACTGTCTAGAATACCGTTGAGCAGATGATATTAAATAGTGTGGTTTCTAGTATGGTCATAATTATATTGTGTTACAGGTATGCAGATTTAAAATGTTTAATGAATTAAAGTAGGGTCATTTTCTTTTGTTTGATGCGGTAGTAAAATGTATTACTAATGCTACTTCACGTATTATTTACTGTCCCGGAAAAGAACAAATAAGCTATCTTTGAAGCATTAGAGCTTTACCTTTGTAAAACATTAGAGCGAAAAGAATAAATAATGGAACACTGTGTCAGGTGCACTTGTGTCAACCAAAAGGTCATAGCTCAACTCTTGAGTCAAATACAGTACAGCAGTAGAATCCGTAGTCCAGCAATAGACCATAATCCAATAATGCAACAAAATAAATGAATTTCGATTATATGTTCTTCTTTTTCACATATGGCGTGAAGTTTTTCGTATGAATTTGCCGTTACACTAGAATATTGTCCTGTATTATTACATTGCATCCGCATTTGTTACCCCTTTCTTGTGACAAAGGCAAATGAATTGGGACCTGATACCATGTGAACGATCTGGCTGTGCGACGCAATATGGCACTACATGACAAAGCGATTAGAGCTGCCATAAGCATATGCAAGTGAATGGCACGTCATGTACAGGTATTAGAATACACCTTACAATAGCTGGCTAGGCCGTGGTTGACATTTCACCTTAATGGACTCAGTTAATTAATTACAAACAAAACCAGAAATGCTTAAAAGGACCGCCATCTAGGAAAATGATGCTTTAAATGCAGATCAGTTTTAAATCAGTAATGAAACTGCAAAGTACGAAAGTTTGATGAAAGAAATGGTTCGGGCATATTTTTAAATATATTTCATCTTCCACTGATATTTACACTATCGCAATAAGTATTTAACCCTCGTGTTCTCCTTATAAATATCATACACTTTTGGTCCTTTAGGTCATAATGACCCGGTGGGCAAAATTCAAAGATAAGGCATTTAGAATATTCTAATGCATGAAAATTAATTTACTTAATTGTTCTTTCACAACGGCAAAGCATTAAACAGTTACATTTTATACAGGATTATACCAGGTGAGTCAGTTGCCCCTATTTATTATTATCTATGCAACCCGCAGTTTGCAGTCTATTGTGGAAACATTGACCTTTTAGCACAAAAGCCGTTATTGCAGCTCTGCCCTTCTATTCGGTGGTATACGACCCAGCATTAATAGTTAAATCCCTGAATGAGAACCAAGAAGCTGCGAAAAGCTTAAATAAACAACACTTTTTCATAATACTAGTAAGGTGATAAACGAATGCTTTCCCAACGAGCGACATAGAATACCTGGCAGCTGGTCGAGATGGTTAGCTCTGGGTATTTGGTGCTGCAAGGGCTAGGTTTGAAGCAACGTCACATTGTTTTGTATTTTTTTCCCCTTTCTACCAGGCTTAATTCTCTGTAGTTTAGTTACTTGAATAGAAAAAATTACACAAAGCAAATAAATAAAAGAAACAATAAAACTGTTTATTGTTGCTATTAGTTCCCTTGTGAACCAAAAACATAAGAATCACAATCCGATAATTAGGGATCATACTTAGCTTTGTGATCATTTATAATCTGTACCGTATCTGGTGTTGTAAACCGTATTACGTAGTTAGCTTTCACTTTTTAAGAGCATTAAATGTTTCATGCTTAAATCCTATGCTTTACTTCTACTACTGACCAAGGAGTTGTGAACGTATTAACTTCTCGGTTAAACAGAAAAATAAATTGTCAAATTGTGGATTTCATCAACGTAGTAAACGTTCGAAATGATGACCTCCGACAGTACCTGATAGGTTTCAAATACTGAATACCTGCATAATGAAGCGTTCATTTACGCCAGACATTGACGTAGGCGCAAGTAGCTAAAGCCACTTTGCATTTATGAAGTGTTTGAAACTTGGTTGAACGGGTCAAGCACAATACCAGCTACAATCAAATAGCTACTACGAAATATACATTTATATCTATCTGCCAGTGGAAAACATTGTGATTATTATATTTTATAAACACTTATACAATGGTATGTTTGGTTATAAAATGCTATTTATATCTTAATATCAAATTATAGGCATCAAATCGTAAAATAAAGAGAAATAAATATTTGGAGCCGAACACGAAGGACTCGAACTCACCTTATAGTGGCAGAGTGGCGAAGTAACCTGTACAATTCCATTGAGCCAACGCTACCTTGCGAGCTGAGTTTTCTATACGAATATGTACCTGCGGACCTCAGACCTGCACCTCTAGTCTTTACACGCCTTTTCAGCTTCATACAGTGATTTGAGCTCGTTTTGGCAGTTTTAACGCAAGTAAAAATACTGCATCCACATAGAAATTACTGAATACGCTAAAAATGCCGTAGTTTGTGAAAGAAGCGACAACAATATCTAATTCTTAGCACTTTTTGAAATGGCTGTGCATCGAAAACACGTGTTCGCTGAAGATTTAAATCCAATTGGCCTCACTGTGTAAATCAGCCATTTTGTATTCCAGTGTTATTGCCAACTGATGCATGTTATAGATTGTTTCTTCAGGTGCGTGTTTAAAGGTGTGTGTGAATGTACGTTAATGAGTAAAGGTTTGCAAACCCGTCTGAAACTGCAAGTGGAGCTTTATGTCTCTGGGTATGATGCTTTTGGAATCGACATACATAGTGATTGCTTTCTGTCCCATACACCACTTAGGGGCTGAGTTATCTACCCTTCTCTATAAACTGCTCTGCAAATCTTCCATTAGAAGACATTCAAGAAAGGCATAAGTCACATATGTCGCTTAGCACGTTGCATAAATTCAACCAGCACCTATTTCGTTTAGCTCATTTCCCACTTTATGTAGCACCTAGTTCTAGTAGGTAGAGCAATTATGTTTTCCATAAACATTTCCTACAATATTTCATCGACACAACGATTTACAACAAGAGCCCTTTTTCCTAAGCTATCCGTTACATGTATATTTTCCCTTATTTTTTATTTTCTAAAAAGGTTGCAAAGATTTTCGATTACAATTACATAGGTACATATATATAGTAAGAAAGCTATATGCCTAATCAAGCAGTATCTTGAATTTTCTGTGTGCACGCTATGGACGTTTCTTCAGTAGAATCAGTATTGTAGAACTGCTTAACCATGAGGTGACTTACAGTTACCAAAACTTGGAACTAAAAATGTAGGTACCTAAAAATACCTTAACAAATAACCTGGAGTGTCCTCAGCATTTTCAAAATACTTTTGTTATCGATATACATTTTCAAATATATTAAACTCTATAGCGTCTTCTCGTCCCTTAATAATATTTAAGCCTTTATACTTAAAATTCAAATTCAATTTCATTCAATATAAAACAGAATTAGATATTCTTTGCTATGGATTTTAAGTTTTCAAAACGTTTACAATAATTTGAAGTACCAAGAAAACTTCAGCAATTATATTCATAACCACGTTCCAGTGCTCAACCCACATAACAAAAGAAATTAATAGTACAGGAGGAATTGTACTTGTATAACAGTTTCGAAGTCCCCTAAAAGAAGGATATGAAAAGGTTCCTTTTTATGCGCGTGCGTTGTGTGCGTCTCCGTTTGTGTGGAGAGAGAGGAGGGGGGTGATTGAGTTTTGTCCAGTGTTAACAGCAGAACAGGAAATAAAGAAATATCGAATAAGTACCATAATTAAGTAAGTTCAGCATTTTCCAGGGATAGGACAAAGAAAAACTCCAAAACTAACCCCATACATAGAGAATTATTTAGTATTTTTGACCATATCAAAAGTCGTTCCACCGGTTTTGAATGATATACGAAATATCTAAAATATTTGATTGACGAAATGTACATATTGAATTTTGACAGAAAGTTTCAAAGTGCAAATCTTTCTGAATGGAATTGGTATTAATTTTGTAGTTTACTAGTTTCTCACGTGAAGCAAGAAGTTGCAATTGCCCTCCCTTTGTTCTTCAAACAATTGTGGTACGGGATTATAAAATTACCCATAGCTATACTGTTCCCTGTAAGAAATGGTAACATTTATTGACGAATGCTCCTTTTATCTCATGAAATGTTTCTCGATATTTTATGTGAACTTGTACCCATGATTTAATTAGCCACATACGACATTTATTTCTGAGCAATTTTTTAACGGGTGCCAGAAGTGTATATGGGGGATAGCATAAACATACGAAGCTTCTTTTCTCCCATACGCGGAGGACGAAATTAGGCGCCGGGCAACAAAATTCTACGCTAAAATTCCAGCTCACAGAAGCGCCCTGGTTCGGTCTCTAGGAGACTACGACGCTACGAGACGCCACTTCAGGCTTTACCGGGTACCCCGTATGGCATGCGGGCAGCCGAGGTAACAAAGGAGTTAATCCATACAGCAGCATAAGCTGAATTTCAAAACCTCCAAATGAGCTGTTTGGCTACAAAATTTACCCCACTTTATAGTATAAAAAAAAAAAAAAAAAAAAAAAAAAAAACACCATGGTGTAAACAAAATAGCAGTTTGGCGTCCTGTACAAAATTAAGGAGGAGCAAAAAGCTACCTCAAAAAATTTCCTCGGAAAAATAATCCCACATCATCCTGTAACCATCTAAATTATCAACCTGCGGTCAGAACCAAAACCTGGGTGGGTACGTAGCAAAAACCTTCTGGCTGTTAAGAGCCTGTCAGTATTCGACTTAGACTTGGACTATCTTGAATGTGAATATTATTATCTATAAAAATTGAATAATTGCATATTATTTTAAGTGCTTATGTTATCTGTGTTAAAAACAACTTACCGGAAAAACCGTACTATATTTAAAATGTACTCAATGTCAGCCACACTGCAACCAGCCTCGCAGACCAGCTGCATGCCGCGAAACTGACCTCATCACGAAAACTTAAATGTACAAATTAAACACTCCTATCTTTGCATGGTAATACAAAAAGGGGCATTACAAGAGAGGAAAGGGAGGAGGCCTTAGACGACTGCTTGAAAGGTGCAAGTCTTGTTTATTTCTCAGTATTTAAGAGTTTTAAAGCGCATATTTTCTGTTATTCGTGTACTACGAGTGAGATTAGAAGAGGTTTAGAAGGATTTCTCCATACCCGGTCCGGGTTCGACTCGGGCGCTTGGATTTCAACAAAAAAACCTGCAACAAACTAAGATAGCCTAAAATGTCTTCTCAAACGATTAACCCAACTCAAAGTTATTCCTCAATTGCTAAGAATGGACCGACTAAAGATCAGGCCATTGTAATTGAAGCACATGAAGGTATCGCTCTTAAAGAATATTTTTATGCTATTGGCGAACTCACTGATTCTTCTAAAATTTGATTTGTATCCAGAATCTCAAATAACAGAATTTGCATTTACTTAGCGAGTAAACAACTGGCTGAAACTCTATGTAACCAACATTCTAAAATTAAAGTTAGCAACGTTACATTGACGTTGCGACCACTTCTAACTAAAACATTGTAGAATGATACTCTCAAACGTATGTCCAGTTATCCCAAACTCTGTTCCTGAACGTGCTTTAAGCAATTTTGGGATTAACACCACCTCTGCAATAATGCATATTCGAGCAGGATTTAACATCCCAAGTGACTCTCACATACTGAGCTTTCGGCGTCAACTCTATATTCAACCTGAGGATTTTGGAAAGCTCTCAGATAGCTTTGAGGTGCATCATGAGGCACTGCATACTGGATATATGTATCTTCAAATACCCCAAATTGCTTTGTGTGCAAGATGGAGGGTTATTTGGTTAAACAATGCACTCAGCAAATTACTCAACTGCCTGTACCTACCACTATCGACTCTGAATTTCGAGCACTAGGTGAGCAAAAGGTTAATCAACATAACCCAGAAACATAAAACACTGTCAATACACAATATGATCCTAGTGAATATAATACTCAATATGGTAAAACAGAGCTTCCTAACCTCAATACTCAGAGCTTATCTATTCCGAATCAAATGGACATTAACTCCAAGACTCCTTCTAAACAGGCAACTAAAAATCAAGTACCAACTCTTCCCATAAAACGAACACACTTACCAAGTAACCAATGAAATAAGTAGAAGTGTTGGTACCACTTCAGTAGACTATGAGAAAGAAGATTGTAAGATAATCCCTAAACCTTTCAGTAAGAAACCAAGGCCTTCAGACATAAGAACTCATATTCTCGAAGGAATGCTTTCATTGAAGCAAATCATAGAAGATGACTATATACCAGAGGACTATATCCTTAGTTTCACCCAGCTGACTGGTTTCATATTAAACACAGTTGGTGCCCATGATATTACAGCAGCAGCCGTAAACTACACAGATGACTTTCATAGCTTAGTAGAAACACTACAAAAGCTGCATAAACTCATTAATGACAAGGAAGATCAGACAGATTCACTCGTATAAGAAAAGTACTCAGCTCAGCTTTAACTTTGAGCAATCAATCAATAGAAGCAATAGAAAACAGTTTCACAAATGCGAAATAAATTATCACATTTAATATATTCATTATGGCTCTTTCAATATTTTGGTGGAATTTAAACAGCTTCAAAGCTCAGTTCAAATATTTACAAATCTTTATTAGCAATCATTCTCCAGACATAATATGTTTACATGAGACCAATTTTAAAAATGATACGGTTGGTAAAATTAAACATTATGAAGGCTATAAGAGAAATCGTTTAAATGCTGGCTGTGCTGGCTGTGCTGGCTGTGGTGCAGTCATATATGGTAAGGATTCACTTGTAAATAAGCAACTTGACATATATACAGCTCTGGAAGCTATTGCAGTTACATTACTTATCCATTTTCCTTATATATCTGTAATTTTTACATGTCAAAGTTTAGAATTAAGGCCAGATGTATTAACAGAACTGATCAAGCAATTACTTAAACCTTTCATTCTTGTGGGTGACTTTAATAGTCATTGTACAATATGGGGTTGCAGATCTAATGATAGAAGAGGGCTCATTATTTGCAGTTTTATTGAGCAAAACAATCTTGTGGTTTTAAACATTGGTGAGCCAACACATCTTAGTTTACGTATTACACAAATAAAACATTACATCTTAGTTTGCCTCACAACACTTTTAGTGCTATTGATTTATCATTATGTACCCCAAATATAACCCACTTATTTGAATGGAGTGCCTGCAAAGAGTCATATGGAAGTGATCACTTTCCCATAATCTTGAAAATATACACCTTAAGTACCACACATCCAACTACAAAAATGTTTAGATAAAAACTGGAAAACTTAATACCCATTTGGGAATTCCACAAAACAAACATTAATAACATAGTGGAGTCTTTCTCTAATTGCGTAATAGAAACTGCAGAAAACAGCATACCTAAATTAAAGCTAGATAGAAACAAAAGAACAGTTCCCTGGTGGAATGAGAGCTGTAGAAAGGCAATTAAAGACAAAATTCTGCATATAACAAGTATAAAGGACATCATAACCTTGATAAAAGAATTTAATTTTCAGAATCTTAGAGCAGCAGCAGGAAAATAAATAAAAGAGAGCAAACATTTATCATGGCCTAATTTTGCATAACAGCTAAACTGTCTAATGCCACTTCCGAAAGTCTGGAATGGAATCAGAAGAATTCAAGGAATTAATATCATAAATCAAATGAGCTTTCTCTCAAACCCAGTAAACAAGAGATTAGCAATCATTAATCAATATCATCAATAGATTATGCCTCAAGAAATAGCAGATTTACTAGCAAAAACCTTCTCTGATTCTTCCAGTGATCTAAATTATAATCAATATTTTTTAAAAGGGAAACATGAAAAAAGCTATATGTAAATGCAGTACATGAAGACTATAAAGAACATTTTAATGAAGCACTTACAATGAAAGAATTAAATATTGCGCTACTTAATAGCATCAGTCGCAGTCCTGGACCAGACAACATTTCTTAGGAGTTGCTAAAGCATATACCCAGAAGAATATTACAGTATCTTTTGCAAATATATAACTATTGTTGGATGAATGAATGTTTTCCAGACCAATGGTGAAAAGCAATTGTAGTACCTATCCTCAAACTGGACAAAGACAAAGAAAACCCTCAGAGTTATCGACCTATATATTTAACACGCACATTGAGCAAATAAGTGGAAAGCCACTAACATTAGGCTAAGGTGGACCTTAGAGCACCAAAGCTTCATTACTAAGGAACAAAATGGGTTTCGTTTATTCCATTCTACAACTAATAACCTAATCTCACTGGAATCTGAAATATGGGATGCATTTATTAACTGTCAACATTCAACTGTTAAAAGTTTATCTATTGCAAATCTATTTGCTGATGACAACACTGTTCTGTAGAGGAAAATATCAAGATATAGATAACCATCTTATATAAAAAGTTCTGAATGACACAACAAAATGGCTCCATAATAAAGATTTAAAAGTTTCAAAATCTAAGTCTAAATGCACATCCTTTAAAAGCTATAAACATAAACAGAGGCAACCAGAAGCATACATTGAGGAAGAAAAACTGCAAATAGTAAAAGCAATTAAAAATTTTGGACTCACATTTGTTAACAGATTATCATGGATTCCTTACACAAAAGATTTAATAAACAACTGCATTCAAAGTATAAATATATTAAGATCTCTTTCTTAAAACAAGTGGGGATTAAATCAGTCAACACTTATCAAAACTTATCAGGCCTTAATATGTTCCAAACTGGATTATGGTTCTGTGGTTTATAACTCAGCACCTTTATCTGCTCTGAAAATGTTCAATATTCAAACTGTTCAATATTCTGCATTAAGAATTGCAAGTGGAGCCTTTCTCACTAGTCCTAAGCCAGCATACAAATTGAAACAAATGAAATGCCTGTATGCATTAGAAGAAAACAGTTAACAAGGGAATATGCTCTAAGAGTAGCAGCAATCAGTGATTCACCTGCATTGAAATACCTCTTTTCTAAGAAATGTAAAGATAAATACACAGCATCCACAACAGAGCAGATACCACCATACCTTAGAGTTACCAAATATTGTAAAGAAATAAATATTAATATTACATTAACAATAACAAAGGGAATTCACAGCTCCCCCCCCCCCCCCGGGCCCTGTTTAAACCACACAGATTACTGGATATGGCCAACCAGATTAAAATTGACACCAACTCTATTCAGTTTAAATGCTTTTTTCATGACTTAATAAGTAAGTACCCAAAATACTGTGCACTTTATAATGATGGCTCAAAAAGTGCAGATGGGTGTGGCTGTGCAATAGAACCTACAGAAAAATTTACTTCCTTTGAGCTTCCAAATGACTTCTCAGTGTTTTCCTGTGAGCATTTTGGAAACATTCCATGCTACAAATGCAAAATTCTGATAAGAAGCATTTCATCATTCTTTCTGATTCCACGAGTTCTCTTAAGGCAATATGTGTCTCTTGGACTACAGATAAATTGATTCAAGATATACAGATACTACACCATCTAAACTACTACTACACACTACACCATCTAAAAATGCAGGGTATGAACATAATCTGCATATGGTTACCGTCTCACAGAAGTATACCAGGTAAAGAGGAAGCTGACAAGGAAGCCAGAGCTATTGCGAAGGACTCAGCCTCCACCTCTTACATGGCTACACCTCATCGAGACCTTGCATTAGTCATAGCCACCAAATTCAAAGCAATATGGAAAAGCCATTGGAACAACTCATCCATCAGCAAACTTCATGAAATAAGGTCAATAAACAGCCAGAGTGTATTCCACAACAAATTCCAGAGAAAAGATCAAGTTAAGATACTAAGACTAAGAATAGGGCATACAGAATAACACATTACTACTTTCTGTCAAATGAAGCACCGCCATCATTTAATATATGTACATACCCTCTTAGAATTAAACATATTGATGCAAGAAAAAGGCACCATATTTCAAGTAAAATGTTATTAAACTTACAGATAGAAAAGATTTAGTTAATTTGTTAATTTTCTTTAAGGAAATTTGTCTATATGACTGTATATTACTCTCAGAATTCAAGTTGCTGTCATGTTATATCACACTGATTTTTGGTTCTCACAGTGTGCTGTAATATTTTTGTAATAATGAAATTTTCAATGTGGTCGCTATAAGATTGTTTCTCACAGTGTGTTGTAATATTGAAGTTTTCAATGTGGTCGCTATAAGACCTAAGAATTCTGCGATCTAAAACAAACTTTAAAAAAAGGGGAGGGCCCAGATTTATCGAACCAGTTTTTAAAGATTGGACTACCACTTCAGCAGTCTGTAGTCTTATACATGTATAAGGAAATACGAGATTACCCTAAGCATCTTTACGATTAATTTAGAGAAAAGTAGAATAGAAAACGTCATGTGAATGACAAATAACATTCCTTTATAACTGATAGAAATCAATTTGGAGGATTTCAGGAACCTCAAAAATAGTTTGCTTTGAAATTTGATGTGGAATTTTGTGCTAATTACAATATCTACTTAGTTACCTCGCACTAGTAGGTGATAGAAACATTAAAAAATATACTGCTTAACTGTTAGAAGAATCTAAAAATATGCAATGAAACTAGAAACTTCGTGTATTTAAACGAGAGAGGTGCACGTTTTTTTCTTGTCTTCCTATTCCTATGAGCTCCAGAAATTTTTGTTTCACTTATGAGCGCAACTACAGGCCACATTCTCATAGCAAAATGGGCTGTAAGACATCGTGAAATAAACGGATGCAACGGTTCCATTATAGCGGAAGTAATTTTTGTTTTTGTTTTTGTATGTTTTTGTTTTTGTGTCCTCCAGCGTCATTTCGGACGGTGAATGAATTGGGTGAAATAATGCTCAAATGACTCCAGGCTCCTTGGAGCTTAGAGTTACCCGACATCCGTCTTGAAGGATAAGGAAAAACCTCAGAAAAAACCGTAAACAGGTAACTCACCCTGACCGAGATTCGAACTCGGGTCCTCTTGAACGTGAGGCAGACACGCTACCATCTACGCTACCGAGGCGGGCAGCTGAAGTAACTATCTCTGCTTCACGATGATATGCCCATATGCCATTGAGCGCCGATTTGAAGTTTTGAGGTTCTCCGCAGACAATAGTTCTCTCTGCACGAGCTATGTGAAAGACATAGTAGCCGACAAATAGAGACTACGATACAACTATTCGGTGTTAAAGAACTTTATTCGTATAATAATTATGTATGTGAAAATAAGATGTGTCGATATTTTGAACCAAGTCCTTGAAACATGCACCAGGTGATAGCACGTGTTTCTGTCACTGAAGCAAAAATGATACCGAATCCGCCTACCAGCTTCATCTTGACTCACCAGCTATCAGACCAGAAGTGCTATAAATGATGCCAAAAATGCGCTATTGAGCTTAAAATTCTTCTAATAATCTCCCATTTGGTGATGATTCCGTGAGCCCCACTTCTAACTCTCAATCCTCTATTACCACACTACTCCAATCTGCTGTTATTCACCTCAGAGTCTGCCTATAAATTTCTAAGGTATTCTACCCCACATTCCAAGCAACACTGCTGCACCTAGTCCGATAACTCTGTATACCAACATCCCTTCAATTGTGTAACCATCGGAGCTAATTCTGTGAATTTGCCTGAAAACCCAATCGTTGCTAATTACCGTGCTTAATGATCTCTAACCCATAGCCAAAATCTACCCATAATGTATGGTCAGATCCCTCCACTTTAAACCAACTTCAATTAGAGTGACTCTATTTTTCTATGCGACTTGATAATTTTTATGGGTTATATATAGAATTATAACTTCCCCTTCATTTATTCTATTATAGATTACAATTTACTTAACTGATCCATAATTGATGTATCATAAGACACAACTTAGAGCTTCTCCGCCTAGACTTATTCGTTCTCTCTCCCCCTCCCTCTCTCCCTCTCCCTTTCTCTTCTCCTCCTCCCTGTTTCACAGAGACACGCACATGTAGAAATATACACAATATTCTTTTGATTTAAGTTAATTGATGGAAATTAATCGTTTCTTCATACTAGCTGTATATAGGCTAAGCTTTTGGATAGAGTCAACCTGGAAAACTCAATGCCATGGCCGGGATTTGAATCAGGGATCTCCTGGTTTCCGTCCAGCCACTCTTACCCATTGGCAGTTTGCAATAAAATTTCCATCAATTAACTTAAATAATAAGAGTTCAATGATGAAGCCTGGAATTTAAGTACTTAAGCTAGAAAATCCACACAAACGAGGTATCAGGGATACGAGAGCCCTTAGTGGTTTACCGGGTAAACATATGAAACAAATAGAAAACTTAACGACAGGACGACACATTTGCCGTGGTAGCTCAATTGGTACGAGCGACTGGACGGAAACCAAGGGATCCGTAATTCAATTCCCGTCCATGACATTGAGTATCCTTTGAGATATCCTTTGTTCTTGATTTCCTTTTTCTTTTCTTTCTTCATAAGTAGTAAAATTTCATTTGCAGTACAGTTTCAGGTGAAGCCTCCAGATGTTTACCTGTTACCTAGCTATAGTATTTAGAAAAGAGGAGGTGCTGTGTTCACCCAAAACTTGACATCGATATTTCAACGGATATACAACGGTTTTGAGACATCCTATTCCAGAAAAAAAATGCTATTTTGGGCAAAGATCCATGCCTATGAACGGCATAACTGAAGCAAGTGTTCGCTAAGTACCAAACTTGGTACTTAAATTCGGCATCTTTCCAGCATGCGACACAAACATTTTCAGGAAAATATCCGCTACCATTACTACCCTTTACACAGTAATGTTTGCAATATATTTACTTACTCAAAATGCCTGTAATGAAGTTCATATTTAATACATTGCACTATAAATAAAACATGCCGTTTTATTTTTCTAGGAATAGCCTTCGAAGTGCTCTCCTTTCGAAATTCTATTTGTATTGTTTGTATAATGCTTAAACAATACGAGATAGATGACAAATGTACTCCAAGAAAGATATACATATCTTAAAATATATTTTTTTCGAATAAATATAATTATTATTTTATAGTTAATGGTTACAATGGTTTGAATTTGTGAATTTCGTTGTCACTTTTTAAACTGCTGTTTCTATTGAACTGTTTGATGCAATATTATGGAAAAACTATTGAAATGTAGAGTGTGCCACTTCTGTAAATCTAACTTCAAACTCGGATTCTTATATTCTTCTTGCAGCTACGACGAAATGTGCAATGAAACATTCCTTGCATAGGTTTATCCCGCTTTACATTAAGAAATTCAGATTTCTTAAGAATAAGTTTTAGAATGCATTATTTTATTTAAGCTGTAGATGCTAGAGAGCATTGTGATTTCAGGCATATGATTCAGTTAGTCTCTTGCTATACTACACAAAATAAACATTATTTCTCATGTATATAACATACTGCTGCGTACCGTTTTCCACTTAAAAGTTACCAAAAACAGGGTAGATTTTGTGAGGAGTTTCAAATGCCACAGTACTTCGATACTGTAAACGGATAAATGAAGGGACTACAGTTCGCACGTTGTCAGTGATACAAATATTTGAAATCATGCCAATTTGGAGATGAGATTTCATTTACAGTGCGTTGTATGACTTGAGGGTATAATTGCTATTGCAATCAATATGCGGCAGTTGTATGTAATATAATTTTACGCGTGTCAATCACTGGAGTTTTTTGTACCTCAGCTGCATGATCCTGACACTCAAATTCTTTAAATTTCTGCTTGGTGGGACATGGCTATACACAATTTGGATGAACTAAATGTACACATGACATACTGCAAAACTGCAATTTTTTAGAAAATCGCTGAAAAACTACGTTATAACATTTCCTGATAACCAGCAGGTTATGTGTCTTTCAATTGAAGGGGCAATGTGTCATTATTTTATCCACTAATGACACTCAAGGTATTTTATTGAGATTTACTTACTTATAGCTGTTGAAAGCTACAGCTTGCTTCAAAATCTCTGCTTCCTTGCAGTTTATTTAAACCCATTTATAATTTGTACTAACTCTGAGTTGTTGCTTTTTCCGTTTAATTGGATTCAACAAGAACTGCTTCATGTACTTCCCTGAATATACACTTCTGCCTGTGAAAATTGTAACACCAAGAAGGAAGCATTTGAGTAACTCCAAACTTGGTGGAAGTGTAAAAAAGTGTGTAAGCAATAAGCGATCAGGTTTGCGGAGAGATGAGGTGCACGTAGGCCGAGCAGAGTCCTTGCGATTCAGTCCGACAAGATCAGTGTTGCGCCCAGTGTAGTCAGTGCACAGCTGTCAAACAAGGTGGAAACAATAAAGTGAGTGCCAGTATGCCTCATCGACGTCAAAGGGAGTCATACTGGTATATGACCGAGTTCGAACGGAGCAGAATGATTGGTCTCCGGTAAGCGGGTTTGTCATACCGTGACATGCTGCTACGAAGCAGTGGATAGATGAAGGTCGTACGCAGTGAAGAGCGGCAACTGGTCCTCGAAAAATGTCTACAACACGGGAGGCCTATCATGCTGTCCGAATGGCCATAATGGACAGTGCAGCTTCATCCACACTGTTGGCTCGATGCTGGAGCACTACAACGGATGACTTGTCTGAAACATCGGTTTGTCACTGTCTGCTGCAGGCTGGACTGGTTGTATGCATGCCATTATGTCGGCTTCTATTGTCCAGAGATCACAAGCTATTCCGACTGCAATGGACACGTGAACACAGTCACTGGGGTGCTGATTGGCAAAATGTAGTCTTTTCGGATGAGTCCCGCTTCAACGTGTTCTAAAGTGATTGCTACATAAGTTTCCGGCGGTACCATGGTTAGCGCTACCTGGAGGACTGCATTATTGAGCGACATAGCGGACAAACACCAGGTGTGATGGTTTGGCATGCCATTAGTTACAGCAACCGATCTCGCATCCTACGACTTGAGAGCGCTTTGAACAGCAGCCGGTACCTAATGGTGGTTGTAGAGCTTGAGGTACTCCCCATGATTCAGGCATCTCCTCAGGACATATTTCAACGCGGCAATGCCCGGCCACATATTGCGAGAAATGTACAAGAATTCTTCGAAGAGCTTCGGATACCTCTGCTTCCCTGGCCTGCATGCTCGTCTGACAAGTCACCCATCGAACATGTCTGGGATTTGGTTTGAACTTTGATGTAGAATTTTTGCGCAAATTACAATATATACTTGTTTACCTCGCACTAGTATGTAATAGAAACATTATAAAATATACTGCCTAAACTGTCAAAATAATCTAATAAAATGCAATGAATATAGAAAATTCATGTATTTAAACCAGACAGGTGCACCTTTTTTCTTGTCTTCCTATTCCTGGTGAGCTCCAGAAATTTTTCTTTCACATTCAACAAAGTGAAAGCACCTGGTGCGTCATGGTCCTCCAATAACTAATGTCACGGAGTTGTGGGCTCGAATACCAACTGTGTGGAGGTAAATCTCTCAGGAACGTCCTCAGAACCTTCTTGAGGCAATGCCACTGCGCATATAAGCTCCAATTGCAGCGCATGGAGGCCACAAGAAGCACTGAATATTAGGGCTGAAATTTCATGTACCGATTTGAAAGGATAATCAATTTCTACTTGCCATGTACCTAACCGGTGGTATTAGGTTCATTGAATTCATACGTTTCCTTCTTGGTGTTGCAATTTTCACAAACATTAGTGTATAATATTCCATGGAAGCAATTAGCAACTGGTGCAACATGGCTGCGCCACAGTCGAAGGTTAGCTACTTCGCCTATCCACAAGTGCCCAATCCCCAAAGTACCTATATAAGACTGTGATGCACAAGACGGCGTCCGGGCTGGGTTTTCCGGGTTCTCCAGTTCTCCCTGCAACTCATTCTACAATTTTCACCATAATCACCTTTCCTTTTATCCATTTTACTCTCATTTCATATGATCTGATTCCTCACTCTTATGCCAGCTTCGAGCTCTACACCAATTTTGGTTAATATCTCTGTTCCGAATTTGTCTGTTGTTCGACAGGCATTAAGTTTTAATTCCTGGAGGTTGTGTAAGTAATATTTCGCGGAAGCCTTTAATTTTTGCAATAGTTTACAAATGTATATGGATTTCAAAATATATATAAATATAAATAATGCAATACTTACCAACTAAAGGACGCGTCAAACTATTCTGAATAAGGAAATTAGATCTTTTCATAAGAAAGGAATAAAATTACTGTTTTAATGACAGTTCATGTCTAACAAATGAACACCTAAAACAATACAGATACGCTCTGACATATGGACCCGATATTTATAGAGGTACACTCCGAAAATATTTAAAAAGGAACCATATTCAATTTGGTCAGATGGAAATAGGATTAGAGTAAAGCTTGAGAACTAGACAGTCATTCAGAGACATTCTGATGAACAGATTAATTTTACATGTGTCTGGAAAACTTTATGGTTTGTGATAAAATCATGTAAAACTCTTATAGGTATATCTTGTGAACATATACCTACTAACGCCAGCGACCAATCCATTAAATAGAAGGGGGAAACGCGGTTTTTATAATAATTTTAAGAGTGTGAATGCACGTAAATGGGTAATTTGGCTAGAAAATCGAAATTCCGGTAGACACGGTTACTAATGATCAATAAGCTACCTATTGCTTCGAGTAAACGTAAAAGCTCGAAAGCTTAGCATTTACTTTCATAAAGATATTTAAAGGCCTGGCTAACGATGATGTATTGCGGCTTCGTTGATTTCTTAAAGAACACAGCGCAGTTATCTTTTCATTAGTTCCTAGCATATTAAAGTGACTTCTAATCACACTCCAAGTGTACTTAAAGTAAGTGAAACCATCATCGACAAAGAAACCCCAGCCAAATTGACTAATAATAGCACAAGATGGAAAACATTTCCATCCATATTGGAGAGTACAATAAATCTTTGTGTACCTATTAAATCTCCTGAAGAGCTAGAAAAGGAAATAGATGCATTCATATATAATACACAGAAAACAGCGTGGAACTTCACACCAATGAGGGAACAAAAAACGAATGATGATTACACATTCGAGATTAGATCAATGGTAACAGAAAAGAGAAGGTCTCGTAAAAAGTGGCAACGTAGTAGAGCGCCATAGGATAAAACAATCTTAAATCGTCTAAGCAATAACCTCAAAAAAAAGCTTCACCGAATAAGAAATGAATCCATCAGCAAGTACCTACAAAATCTATCACCTGAAAAGGATACCGACTACTCGCTGCGGAAAATGATGAAAAGGCAGAAAAGACCTCAAGTACATGTCCACCCTTTAAGAAAATCTAACAATGATTGGGCTAAAAGAGACAGGGATAAGGTATGAGTCTTCGAGTATTTGCAAGAGACTTTCCGACCATTTCCTAGACAGACAGCTGACGAAAACGTTACAATTTATGCAACCTACAAGTATTGGTAAGATTAAACATGTTACAATGAATGAATTAAAAGAAGTCATAGTAAGAGACCTGAACGCCAGAAAAGCTCCTGGTTATGATTTGATTACTGGGAAAATACTAAAAGAATTGTCACTTCAAGCACATATAGAAACTATCACAACTTCTAAATGCTTCCCTTCAATTAAAGGAATGTGGAAATATGCGGAAATTATGATATCTAAGCATGGGAAAGATCCTCGTGATAGAAAATCGTATCGAACAATCTCCTTGCTGCCAACAATGTCGAAATTATTCGAGAAACTGCTTTTAAGACGTTCGAGGCCCATTATTAAGGAACGCAAACTCATTCCACAATATCAATTTGGCTTCCAAAGCAAACTTTCAACCACGCAACAAGTTTGCAGAATTGTGGAAATAATTGAAAGAACTCATGAAGAATAGAAAGTATGTAAAAGCGCACTTTTAGAGGTATCTCAGGCCTTTGATAACGTATGGCATAAAATCCTTCTTTTTAAATTAAAAGGATATATACCTGGAGAATTCAGTGTAATCACACAATCATATCTCAAAGATAGAACATTCCGAGTTAAACAAGGAAGTGAATACTCTGCATTTAAATATATGACTGCGGGAGTGCCATAGGGTGGTGTACTTGGACCGATATTTTACTTGTTGTACACACGAGACGTCCCACAAGATGAAGATACGCAGATGGCGATTTTTGCGGACAACACAGTAATGTCAGTGGGTGGCACTGTTGAAGAGGCTACAGAAAAACCTAAAAGAAAAAAAAACAATCAACAAACTCAGTATTTGTAAAAAAAAATAGCGAATAAAGTTAAATAAAACAAATTTAGTCCATATAAATTTTACAAAGAGGAAAACAGATAAAATTCCCATTGAACTAAATGGACAAACTGTTTGCTACAAAAAAGAGGTAAAATATTTAGGTCTGGTACTAGATGAAAAGCCTAACTAGAATTCGTATGTAAAAAGGAAGAGAAGTGAATTAGATCTAACATTTAGAAAACTGTATTGGCTGCTGAAACGTTACTCATAATTAAGTCAACACAAAAAAATGTTGATTTACAAACAAGTGTTGAAACTGTATGGATGTGAGGCATACCCTTATGGGGTTACACAAAGAAAGCGAAGGTCGAAAGCATTCAGATATTTCAGAATATAGTACTATGAGCTATATTTAAGGCACATTGGTATGCACGCAATGACAATATCCACGGGGACTTTAATATAGAATATGTTAGTGAAGAAATTAAAGCTGCAGCAGTTACGCACGAAAGACGGTTACGTGGACATGAAAATACAGAGATACTGCGTGTGCTAGCAAATAACAACATTGTATGTACCAAGACTGAAAGGAACTAAGCTTTTGGACTTAATATGTTAAAACCAATGTGATGAAGCTGTTGTAATAGAATTACACATAGGAATAATATCTAGTAAACATGATAATAACAGTGAAGACTAAACTATTAGATAAGTGCAAAACTTAGTCCTAGGAAAAAAAGTGAATTCCTAGTCATTTCCCTTGTTAGCTTCTTGCGTAAAAAATCTAAATTTAGATTTACATTTATCATATTTTTAATAAAAACTAAACCAAGAACAACTTACCAAACATAATATGTAATTATACTTAAGGCTTTGACACTTTAATTATATATTTAATTATACTACTCTTTATGCTGACAGTTTTAATGGTTCACTAACGGGAATGTAAGGAAAGCAAGATAATACATGAACTATCCTTTAGATGCCGGACATAAAAATATCAAAGAAATACGAAATTAAATAAGTGTTTGGTTAACTATCTCCATAAAGAATCACTGACTTATTTTTCTATCCCAGCATATACTCAACAGAACTCGATGTGGGGGCCTGCTTTCTTAGGAGGTAACCATGATGAATATATAACGCAACGTAAATCTAATAAATCATACAGGGAAGACGTGTTCTTGACGGCGATCTACTTTACTCTCTACACGTTCCCTTGCGCTTCTGTCAGAAGCTTTGCCAACCTAGATTAAATCTTATCATGATGAAGGTCAATGTAATGAAAACAGTTATCCATATGTAAAACCCTAATCCTATGCCAAGAAGCTACGTCACAACAATTATTCGTCTCCAATGTCCCACAGCTGTGCAACTCAGACTCCAAGTGCTGATACAGCAGGTGGTGAAATTTGCGAAGCGAAAATCATGCAGTTTCCATGACTTAAATGCCTCCTTGAACATTCCTTCCAGAGTGTTAGGTGTTCACTTCTATTTTCGTTCGTTGTTGTTTTAACTTGACTCCTGGAAACCCTTTAACGGCCTACAATAGGGTTCTCAATGCATAGTACACGTATCATTGAAAGCACGTTAGCTGCTACTGGGTGGAACATAAATATTTTAGCACATAAGGTAAAATATATTTGATTTACAACTACAAATGATTTGAGAGTTCAACTATTACTATTATATAACTAAACGAAAAAAGTATATTACATTATTGAAAATTATTTTGCAGCATTTTACAAAAATAATACAAGTTAAATTATTTAGAAGGTAGTCACGGAAGTTCTCGATCTGATGTACAGATTACAAATGTTAAAAGTAATGACAATGGTAGACCGTACCAACCTTACAAAGCATAAGCTTGAAGGTTGATAATTCTAGGTTGCTTAGAAATTGTTTGGCAGCCATCACTAGTGAACATCCACAGTGAATTTGTAAATGTGGTTAAAAATGGTCATTGCTTTACCCCCATTTGGAAGGTATCAGCAGAACCAATATAAAATCCGATCTAGATTATATTATGTTAGAGTCTGCTCCTCTGTCTACAACAGTAACACATATTGGGTGGCAGAATTTAACCACAATTATAGGAGCTGAAAAGGACATCACAGTGTTCAACCAAAAGAAGCGCTCACGCCACAGATAGAGAAGAGTGCGCACAAAATAGCATTGCATGACCGTCGACTGAAAGCTAGCAGATATGGTAAGCATTTCAGGAAGTGGCCCATTGCATACTGGTTGAAAATTTAAACAGAAAGCAGTGTGCAAGATGGGTGTCAAATTTGTTCTAAATTGAACAAAAGGAATGTGTGTTGATTGCACGTTCTTTCGACGCTTATGTTTCATTTGTTTCACGTTTTCCGTTTTTCCCGTGAGGGCGCATAGTTGTCGCCCTGCTTTCCTCCCGGAATACCACCGGGCAGGCGAGACAAGGGGTAGTCTGTGCTCAACTTTCGTGGTACGCGCACTGAGTATTTCTGTGTTTGGTTTAAGAAGCTTTGGGATTTAGTACTTCGGAGTATGGCTTTCTGGTCGCCCATCTACCTATGCTTCCGTTAAGTTTAGGGGAGTAATTCTCGGAGCGACTACCTCACTTTTGGAATAACTTAGTTTCAAATAGACTAGGACACCGCCCAATTTCTTCGGAGTGACTTAAGTCGTATGGTTTTTGTCGGGTTAAAGAAGGTGATTGTTAATCTGTAATGCCTGAAAGGCGAGAGCTGTAACTTTTTCTTTGCAATTAAAATATTTATCCAGACGTTCTATATATTTGACAAAGGAAACGGAGGGAAAAACTTTGTCACAATTCGTCCTTATTAATTAAATCCCCTTCCCTCTTCAAAATTGTATCTAAGCCCCATGGTGCTGTTCAAACGTCCTGAACGGGTTTCAATCGAGTTTTGGCAAAATTTCACAGCAATAAAGCAGAGTGTTTGCTTCGATTCATATCTTTGGATGGAACATAAGTCAGTCAGTTCACACTGAGTGATAGAAACAGTTTAAAAAGAGATTTAAAGGCATGAACCAGGTACAAGGTAGGGGAATAAAGTTCTATTTGTCCATTTTCAGGAAAGGTTATGCGTTAATTATTGGGGATGGGCATTGCTAATTTTTGTTGACTATCTTCAAAAAGGAAAAAACAACTATCAATAGTGGGTATTGTGTAAACTTGTTGCAGCGTTTGAGTGTAGAAATAGAAAAAGTGACCGCACTTGACGAAATAAATTAATTCGTTAATTCATCATTAATTCACTTCTCAGATCCATTATCATAATGGTCAACCACTATATGATGAAGTCGAAAATTCCTCCCCACACACCCAGGTTACTGGATTTAGCGCCTTCGGATCATTTTCTTTTTTCAAGCTTAAAAAATGGTCACAGTTAACTGAGAAGGAATGTATTATATCATAGGAGCTTCTCAATCTACTGTCATTTATTTTATATAGCATCTGGAAACTGTGCTTATCTTGTATGTCCCTAATTTTATCCGAAATAAACATTTCCAGAATTCATTTCTTTGAAGCTTTCTTGTCGTTACAAACGGGTCAGAGCCAACTGAAACAATAACCAAATATTTAAAGGCGGTCGTTCTGTGCTGGCTTTTAACTTAAATGGCATCGCGAGAAATAAGTATATAGAAGCAACAACTTAAAGTTACATGTGTTATATTCACGTTAGTTTCTCCAGTCACTATCGTTTACTGTTATACAGGTTTCGTGGACTATTTTTGTAATACTCACTCTTGTATCAACTTCAAGTTTACTGGCTTTCTCTACCCACTACCGTTTATTTCAGTATAGCTTTAAACGGTTGTTTTTACGACTTTATTTAGAATCAAAGCCTTCGCAAGCTTTTCGCATATTATTCAACACTAGCTGACCCGGCGAACTTCGTACCGACAGTAAAAGTTTTGTAATTTTATCTTTATAAATAAAACAAATGCGGATTAGTTAGTTATGTATTCTGTAATTGGGTGGGAGTTGAAGTTTAATACAATACAGTTAAAATTAATCAATTTAAAGCTCTCTGATAAATAATATTTTAAGTCTTTTTTGTAGTGCGTCAATATATCAAGATGATGGTTTTCCGACGCACGAACACGCTTAAAATAAAAAAGGCACACCTTTTGGATCATCGGAATACGCAGGATCAAGATATCCTCTCCTCTGTACTCTCCCTTGATGATTGCTGCCTCGATGACATTATTCATTAACTTTTTCACAGTTAGTCTCGTTCCACTGCACAGTCGTAGTTGGTTAATGTCACGCTGTGATCACAGCTGATCCTACTTTTAATTTCAAAATTTTGAGGTGGGAGCCCAGGCAACTCTAATGTATTTAAAAACTCTGTGGGATAGTGGACTACGTCATCCTGGTTTATAACTGTGTCAGCTAATTTGTACGAAAACAACTCTCACGGAAGAAACAGACCCTATAGAACTAAATTCTGACACACCAATACGACTATTAGCATTAGCTGCGTCTCGCTGTTCATCAGTGCAGTCAGCACGTGAACGTGTCTTGTCGCACATTTGACTGACTTCTACAACCTAAGTCTGGTCGTCATTTCCTTGGCATAGTAAAAAGTTTCCACGAACTTCACTAAGCCATAAGCAATTCAATTAATTTTGTGTCAATTCAATTCATCATCACGGATTCACAAACGCAAGGTATAAATAAGGTATCCAATGATTCACCAACATTTGGCAACATTTGTCTTTGGTCAAATATTTCTTGTATTATAGTGCCTTCAGAATTGAATTTTGCATCTAATCTTAGAAAGCTAATACCATCATGCTACATAAAAAATTCAGTATTGATAACAAACGATAAACGTTATTTGACAAAATATGGTGAGTGAAATAGCTTTGCAGACTTTGGCAAGGAGTGGAATATATTACTACTTTGTAATGATTTTGTTGAAAATACTAGAAGGTTTAAGTGTTCCGTTGAAGTTTGCACGTGAACTTATATATTTAGCTAATAACCCAGTCCATTATTACTTCAGGTTTTCTTTTCTCACTGCTTAAACCATATTTGGACTTATAAAAGTATTTCAAAACCAAAATTAGGCAAATCGGTTCAGCCGTTTTCGAGTTATTGTGAGACTAACAAACGTCTATATATAATTGTGTGTTTGTGTGTGAATAGAGATGTAATTTATTTCACACATGTATAGTTTAAACATATGATAGTTAAATAAAAATTTTAGGGCAGTTCTGTATAAATAAAAATTCTGCATATAAAGGTAGCTAGGTGGGGAAGGTAACTTCTTGTTTGGTACTCATCTATGAATGCAACCCCCCCCCCCCCCCCCCACACACACACACCTTTTCTACAGCAGATTTTTTGTGTTCGACGGATCTCTGAACAAGTGTTTATGAAAGTTCTGTATCAAATTTATGGATTGAATACCTATATTGTAGAAAAAGTACAACTGCTAGCTATAGATTTTCTAACGACTCTAGGAATATTTACAGGGTTACGTCGCTTCATTTATGGTCTATGTGTGAATTGGTGCAAAAGTAATATATCATTAGCAGCACTGACTTAGCGGTGGTAATTCTAAGGACACCAACAACTGAAATTTCTAAATCTTGTGAGCCTTTATGTAAATGTTTTGTACTGTGCTCTGCCACAGTTATAATTGTATAAAATTCTGTACTAATATTTTCATTTGTTTATTTAGAAATAATGATATCTGACTTAAATTCTAAAGAATCAGCTGTTTCACACGATGCAGAAGTAGCCATTAAGAAAATAAAAATACCAACGTATTTTTAAACATTAATATACGGAACTGGCATACAGAATGTTATTCAGAAATGTGGTTGTTTGAGAACGCTACTTTTAAATATGTAAATTACAATTTATCCTCGACGATCGAATTAACCACGCTGTTTGAAAGCGTAGTAAAGATCAATAGCATTTTTATTTTTAAGTTTCTTTTGGGATTCTGTTGGACGTTTGAACAACACTGGTTACAAAATACACTGTATGGAACATTTTAATATGCCTAAGGGGAAAAAAAACTGTCAACGTCTAGTAAAACACTTTCGAAGTTAATACACTTAGACCGTGTTCTGTCGGGCATTTAGCTGGACACTTATTGAAGCATAAAAACTAATTCTTAGTTTGTTTGAAAATGCTGACAGTATTTCAGCTACGGGTATTCTGCGCACTGTCTTGGACTTGAGACGCAGAGGAAGAGATGAAAGTTTTCCCCACAGCAATAAAGATACCTGTGTGATAAGATTACATATACTGGTTGACTGGTTCGCCTAATTCACCTGTGTTGTGTTCAAGAGGCAATTTTGCACTTGAGCTGGTTGCTACCCGTCCGTCTGTCGGTCCACCTACTTCAAGGAATACGACATAAGATCCTCCTACCCACACGGATCAATTGTTCTAGAGAACACGGGAACAGAAAAGCAAAGACCTTCCGCTTGCTTTCATCTTGTCATCTCAATTCAGGCTAACAGCTTTATACACTTCGATGCACACAATGAGGAGGACCTGTTAGCTCTTCTACCCGCACTTCAACAATGATGATATCCGATATAGTATTTGGTGTTTGATATGTTATTGGCGCAGACTCATTTCCTGAAAGGAGCGATAATGTAGTTAAGAGGGAAAATGTAGGAGATGTAATCGTCACCTACATCTCACTCAACTAAGCTTGAAAATACTCTGGTATTGTCACTTCTTGTAACGTTGTATAACTGACATCTCTCTTGGACAAAACGTTTTACTTACTATAAATATGCCTAAAGTGTTCTAGTTTTCAAGCACGAAAATTAACAAACTACTTTGTATGTAGGAGTGCCTTCTATCACATTCTTATAACGTTCTTCTTATTTTCTTTCGCTTAAGCGAAAATTGTTCTGTTATTTCCACGCTGATTGTATAAAAAATGTTGTATCTGGAAATAAAGCTAAAATATGTCATAATTTGCAAGCTGCTTACTTTATTGTGGGGAATTAGGACCTCACGGACCTCATGAAAATAATTTCCATATCATAATTTAGATGGTCTCTTGCTCTTAAAGGAGTTGAAATTCTTGTCATTTGGATTCTTCTATTCGCTTAAGAGGTTCATATAAAGTGCTAAACACCTGCAACACTTTATATGGGTAGCGCATTCTGCGAGGAAATAAGCTATACTCCAATTCTGGCATTATTTGGTTGAGTAAAGGGTAGTCACATCTTGCCACAAATGTAAACATAGAAACTAGGAACGAACACTTATCAAGGAACGCCTTTAGTGGCATGCTGCACCTCCTTCGTGTTGGTTCTGATATGTGATAAATACCATGTAACAGAAAAATTGGATGCAAAAATGAGGAAATAACTGAGGTGGAAGGGTAAACAGTTATCTGCCAATATCATAAGGAAACATCATTTTCAGATAGTGTCAATAGCAAGAAGCCAGTCACCTGTGAAGTCCATAAATACGCGATATTGAGAGAGAACTGCCTACTGCCATTACGAGCGCAAGAAGAGTTACAACAGAAGCTAACACAAAAAAGTCTGATGCTTGAACTCACATGACCTCCTTCCTCACGTACAAACTATTCTTCCAGACCGTTATTTCTCCATTTACTCCATAATAATCGAGATAAAACTTTTAAGATGTCTTATTGCCATTTTTTTCTTGTGTAGGTTCAAGGAGAACATATATTATTATTTAGGAGAAGATCGGCATGTGATGCTTTTGAAATTGCATCCTCTTTGCATGGCCGAGAGATAAAAGAATGTAAAGCGTGCAGTCACCTGTACAAACTATTCTTACATGTTCTTATTTTTCTGTATACTTCATGTTAATCGAGAAAACTACTTCCGGAAATCTATTGTTAATTTTCTTTTAGGTGCAAGTGGAATATCGGAGTACAGTAGGTTTCAAGAGATAGGCAAATTCATAGCTTGGAAATGTCGTTCTGTTAGTATGATCAAGGGATAAACATGAATAACCGCTTCTATTGAGAAAAGAATTGAAAAATCCAGGCAAATAACAAGGAACATCTCCAAAATAGCTCTCTCCGAAAAAAATGTATCAGACTAAATTGTCCGTATTATTGAGATTTACATTGTTTGCGAAGTAAGATTTTGTCTATAGCTTTCAGTTTCGGAGTTATGCAAAATTCGTCCAGAATGAAGATGGCTTCTGGGGGAATATTCTTTAAAAAATCAAGATATACATTTCATTTTTCATGAAAAACCTTAAATATATATTTTTAATCACAATCGTTAGGACTATTTTTGTAATACGAACATTTTCGAAGAATATTCTATGTAAGCAGCGGTCTGGTGTGGGAAGGTTTTCTTGAAAAATCTGACTCTCCCAAAGGCGGCCCGGATTCAATCTCAGGCGACCGCATGTGAGATTTGTGGTGAGCAACATGGCATAGGGGCGGGTTTTCTCCGGTTTCCCCAGCCATTACTTCAAAAATTTCTCCATTATTGCATCTTTCCTTTCATTAACATCTCTCTCATTGTGCCAATGGCGGGATGATATGCTCTGAGGTAAAATACTTCCTCTTCCGGTGGGTTGGTTATCGGTCTCCGCACCTGCTGCTGGGACCGTTTCGGGACCGCCTTCCGGGGACCTTTGGGACTTTCAGGCAGTAGGGGAGCGTGTCCGTTGACCTGGCCCGCCGGGGGAAGTCTCTAAGTAAACAGTAGGAACGCTGCCCTCTTTACTGGTGTGGCTCCTTGGGATGACCGCCCTCTGTCTTCTCTTGCATCGTCCTTCCTCCGGGGTGCCCCACTTGGGGGCATAGGCACAAAGGACCAAGACTGGTCTACGTACTGAATCCCCTCCGTAGTATACTCCTAATCCTTGAGACCTAATTCTTACAGAAAAGTAAATTTACACATTTTGGTTGTTATACATACGTTTTATTTGAGCTGCATAAGAAGAAACATAATCCCTTCTGCCTGGATCTGCTTGTTTAGACGTTTACTCTAGTGGCAGAATATGTAAAATAATTCCTCTACATCAGCAATGCAACCGGCAAATGCTGCATCTAAGAAGTTCGTGTAAACAGGTTTATGCTCATAATTGAGAAACTTAAACGTTAAGACCAACAGATTTTCAGCTGCCAAAGTTACTCGGGCGCAGAAATGGTCATTACTTGCGCGCTAAGGTGGTAGGAGCGCCAGTTTGAACATGCATATTTGTAAAAGGGGGAAGGGGTTAACAAAGTAGTTAAATATTGACCAAACTTTAGCTATCAGAAGTCGAGGGGTGAGGCCGCAGTTCCCCTACCCTGCAGGAGAAGCTGCAAGTTTCCACAACTCTGGCGCACGCCGAGTGAAGCGGCAATGATGTTTATCTGACTCTAAGCTCATTAAATTGCTAAACCAACTTATTGAGCCATGTTGAATGGCTATCGCCCAGCATCGGATTATTTTGTCATTAACTCCCTTATATTTCACGTAACGAACTGCAGCGTAATAGAAAGATTACAAACAAAGCACTTCTAACAACAGCCGGCGTAATTTTAGTTTCCGCTGCTTGGTGCCCTGTGCGCAAATTAAGTGGCCAAATCAAAGCTCAAAGGATAATTTTAATTAAACACAGTCCACCACAGTTACGACGGATACATAGAGAGTATTCATGAGATTTCACAATAACGGTATCATGGCATCACTCAGTAACAGCACAAAATATTTCCGGGTTGCAAATACAATTTTGTTATTCAGTGAGGCAGAATTGTAATTTAATTATTTCGTTTTAGGCGAATGATTTCATAAGTGAATCAAAGGCAAATTTGACTGCTTATCAAGGAAATACATTTGTTGGATTTATGCTGCTTCAAAACAGAATATAAAAAATGTAGACACCTTTTGTTTGTTAATGCCTTTCTTATATCCCATGTAACCGAGACTCTTAACATAAGCTGTAATTGATCTTATATTACCAAGTTATAATAAACCCAGTGCCAAGAAATATGTGGTGAATTCACATGGCATTCTCTAATCACCCCTGTAATACTATTATTGGAAAGGCTTAATCTTCTGTTTACTTTGTGTTAATCAGAAAAACATTTGCAGAGGTGGCTTTATTACATATTTCCTTAAACCACAATAAGATAGGTTAATACATAAACCATGAACTCAAGTCGTTTATGAATAGGCCGTTATGTGACGGATGTGAAATTTTGTCCTTTCTGGACCAGGAAGAGCGGAATGAATGATGAATAAGGAACTTCCGAATGAGAAGAATAATACTATGGAAAATTTAAATAATAAGATGTGAGTATCGAAACAATAATTACACAAAACTGCTTATTTGACATAAACCCTTGTACTTTAGCCAGATATCCATTTATCGAGCATTAAGGATATGTTTAAGATACACTGTTAATTAGTTATACCAGTTTTCCTAATTTTCTAGAAATTGAATGTTTTCGGAAAATTTTGTATGTCAAGGTTACCTTAAAGTGGGGGATTTTCTTCAATATCTTCGTTTGCATTGAAAACGAATATCAATATCATGTTCAAAATTATATAAATATAAATTTAAATATCATGTTTACTATTTAGCTGACTTTTCATGCTTCACTTGTGCTGTTCACACTCACACACACACACATACACACACACACACGCACACACGCACACACAAACACCAAAAACCACGCACACACAAAAAAGCCAAGATAATTTTTTAAACTATTTTTGGGGACACAGGTGGTCTCAAAAGCACATAGATTCTGATGAAATATTGACATCTTATTTTTGGGTGGAATACCGTAATGTGAAATAGCCCTGAAAAAGCTTTTAAAGGGCTTTTCATTTTTATATCTATTTCACAGTTAATGGAGATAAACCTTTGTAGAAATGGTTTCCTTACACATATCGTTTAAGCTACAAAGTGATCAACGGACAGATGTTTCAAAACCGGATTTATATATTTCTGCTGGTCTGGATGTCCGCACTTCTCTAGTGACATCGCAAGAAACAACTGAACAATGAACGACACTACCTAAACTAAATTACCAACTATTGAAAATTTAAAAGCTTACCAGATAACTCGGAAATGCCTGATTCACAAACATTTATTTGAAAGAAATCCTAAGTTTTAAAGAGATGTAATTGTTTTGCAGATTAAATTTTCTTATTATATCTTATGCTCTGCCAGATAAACAAAGTAATGTAAAAATTCCTTCCAAATGAAGATGGTTTCACAAACTATGCATTTAATCGGTCATATGAGTATCGTAAACATATAGAATATTAATAGGAATTTAATTTAATAGGCATTTTAATAGCTATTTTTTGTTTGGAAAATTCAAAATTTCGAAAAAGTGTTCCATATAACAGGTAGTTTGGATTGGAGAGATACTCTTGAAAGTTTTATGTCATTATCTTTGAAAACTGAACCCGAATACGAAGTTTAGTTTTTATGGAACTTTTAAGTTGAGCTGTTTTTGGGACTTATTCATGTACGGTCCAGGGAGTTCAAGACCTATATTTTCGGTCAAGTGTTGACCTACAATATTTGGTTGGATATTTAATACTTAATGTACATAACAGAGAATGTAAAGAACTTAAAATTATTTGGAGTGGGACGAAAAAGCTTTGCTCGTTTAAATTCGGTTTCATTTCCTTTTCACCTACTATTACCGTCAACAATAATCCAAATTACTACACCGACAAATAATATTGTGATCTTCTGGTTTCCTAGAATTAAAAGTCCAGTTGCATAAATTCAAAATGTTCTTTATTTCCGTAGAAATACACTTTGTTCAAGCCTTACAGCAGCAGAATTACGTAACATACACTAATACTATGCTCACAAACAAAAGAGTTCAAACACAGCTGTACGCTGACCATTATCAACTTCCAGTTCGACTCTGTTTACAACTCTCGTTACAACTCCGTTTACGACTACACGCTGGCGTGTCGCGATCTCTTATATATACCTCCATTGATAATTCTAGACTGTTCTAAACAAACAAGAAATCGAATGTTCTAAACAAACAAGAAATCGAATGTTCTGTAAGATCTGGGCAAAAGGGAAGATTCACTATAAAAGTGAACTTGAGATCATATAAAATAGCTTCATAAAGAGGGATTAAAGCAAACTAAATCAATTCATTTTAGTTCTATAAGCTACCGTGCAACGTCGTGCAGCCACCTGGATTGGAGATAAAGATAGCGCTTGACGGAATGAGAACAAAATGAGATGTTACTTTTGGCAGTTATTACGACAAATTTTATCCTATACATGATTTTATACTTTAAATGGCATTAGTGGTATTTCATGACGATATGCAATTTCATAGCCAGTTGCGTTAGATAACATTTTTCTATAAAGTCGTTAAACATAAAATGCGTCATTTTAATATAGGAATTAGGACCAAAATAAATTATACTTCCCGTTGGAAGCAAGTGGTATAGTAGAATATACTCGTATCATCATTACACCCGGATATTTATTTAATTTCGTATGCTATTCCATCATCTGAGAAAATACAGATTTGTTACAGATTTCTGCCTATTTCGCAGTGTATTACATATTTTCACAATTTAAAATGAAGGTAATCATTTCGCTTTTCTGATTGTTGGCTGAATTATTATATTTATATTTTGGTTCTATGAGTACCTGCATTTTTCTTCCACTAAACTGATATATAGTACTTAACAATTACAGTTAAGTTTAAATTAATGTTAGTGACGTTTTACAGCTCAGAGGATATGTCGTTCTCCGTGGTCTTGGGGTAACATGCTAGTTACCGGTTGCCTGAAACCAGGCGGAGGATAACTGGCATTTTCGGGCGTAAAAGTCCTTACCAAGGATTTCTTCGGAAGTAATGCCAGTGGTCTCGTATCGTACCATTACAGTACTTAAAATAACCCTAAGGCTGATAAAAATACATCTAATCATTCACGCCCAAAATACAATGGAACGCTGTAAACCTCAGCAGTTAAAGGTCATCTATTTTATTCTGACAAACAACTGTGTACCATACTTCGAAAGACTTTGTCCTTTTGCATATGTCTCAAACGAATAGATTAAACACTACGTAGAAGCTATATATAGAAAGGACATTTATTTCTAGAAGCTGTATCTAAATTTTGTTTTAAGATATTCTTAATAAATCAACAGATGTGGTGCAAAGTTGTACAGTTGCACGCTAATATGAAAACTGTAAAATTGAAATTTATGAATGGCAATTTAAAATAACAAAATATGGATTGAATAAATCATTAATTGGAGTTTTATTTATGGAGGCCATTTAACTGCTATGGTTCTCAGCGTCCCCATTCCATATTGGGCGTGAAAGACCACTAAATTTTGCTCAGAGGCCAATTTATCAGACTAGAGGTTCCTTTACGTGCCGTAAATCTGCAACACCGGACTGCTGGTTTTACTTTCCTTCCGATGGAATCTAAGTCCAAGAAGATCCATCGCTCTCCGCCGAGAAGATAAGGATCTCAAGAACCAGAGGCTAGTATGTTGTGACAACATGGAGTACTATGGAGCAATAAAGGCAATAAATATGGCAGTACTTAGAATTAACAATGATTGAAATAAATAGGTATGTTTTTAGTTTTAGTCCAGGCTCCTAGGTTAATTCTTAATTATGTTATATATCCAGAAAAAACATATTTGCTTGATATTACATGTTTTAATTTATTTCACGGCAAATTGACATAATGCATTAAAATCTCGTCTTTGATCATTATCATCTTTCCCAGCATGCTAAAGGTGATTGCTCACTCACTTTTCCGATACATACACGAGTCTCAGTCGTGACGATACAATCACAGAACTTGCACGCGTGTTTGCATATGTATAATCCAGGTGCAGGAGTTGTAATCCCGTATTGCGGCGGCGCCTTCATCACAGGATCCCACAGAATGCTATTATCCCCTCATATTCTCCTTTGATCCAATCTGTGCGCACACATATTGTCATAATTAATTGCGAGCAAGCAACATGCACCAGACCACAGCGGCGGTGCTGACTGTTGGGTGTTTCCCTGCTAAGGATGCATGAATACTGGGACTAATTTCCACCAAATGCACCTGCTAAGCTCTCGACGATTAAGGATGTTATATCACAGTACAAGATATTAGAAACCGGAGGCACTTCCATAATATTCAGAGAAATCTGTCGTTTTCGCACACCTAATTGCAGCGATAACTTAATTTACCTAATTTAAAATGTATGCAGTTTACCTGATGAAATCAAAGTGACCCACCTATTCTGCTTTAAAACCATTTAATGGTTTTTCTCATGCACTTTTGGTTTTTCTAGTATTTAATAATAGTAGGCTTAGGAACTGTATTTCATACAATTCCATATCCAAATTTAATGGCCAACATGTTTTAAAGCTCCTTGTACGAATAGAAAAATTAGAAAAAAGTAATGTTCTTGTTTCTACGAACTTAGCATATTACTTCAGCAACTTCCTATGTGAGATGTGAAAATCTTCCTATAACTTCCTTCAGGCCAACCTGTTTCTTATATGAAAAATTTTCGTTAACTTCGATTCTAAAAGTTTAATCTGATATCCTGATTAAAATAACCACATGTTTAAAATTTGTGCATAACAAAATAATGTAGTTCTTAAATTTTAAGACAACAGCTAGTGAAGTCCCTTAATTTACCCCACGTAAATCACACAACAGAAAACTCTTTTGTAAATAATCTTCTTCAAATGTTCAATTGTTTAAAAATTAATTTTTTTATTTAATTTTTTGTTCGCTATTGAATTCTAATTATTTCGTTGTTATTCATTGTTGATCATTATTGTGCATCATTTTCCTAAGGTTAATCCTCAAAATATGGAAGTCCACTGTTCATGTGATTTAAATAATCACAATTTTCCATATATTTTCAAGTCATTTGAGACCGTTGTTTAAATTCAAACAACAAAAAATTGTTATTCATTTTATATTTGTAATTTTAAATTAATTCTAAAAATCTCTAAAACGAAATCATTATAAATAGTTGGAAGTGATTGTGAAAGTGTACGAGATTAGTGGGAATATCTAAAATGTGTGACATTCATTCATGAAGAGGAGAAAATCAATAAGATTAATGCATTTTAACGATGTTATTAGAGTTTAAAATTGTTTAAAGTTATTATTGAGTATTGGATTGTAAAACTCAATAACCTTCGTTTCGGTAAAGTGTCGGGACATAGAAGGTGTAAGACGTGTTCCTACAGGTCTTCAAAGGCTTTGTGTATTGTGGTGGGATGAAAGATGGAAATTAAAACGTGTTCGAACGGTTACCATGGATTTATCTTTGGTAATGGATACCTCTCAGATAACGCCCTGATAACACCGCGTGGAGTAAATATATATCTGTCATTTTTGATTCCTGCGAATTCCATTGTCTGATGTGATGCGTTCATTGCTGCTTAGCACACAGACGAGGGGCGCGTGGGTACCCCTCTTACTCGTACAAGAACAATCAGTGCCTTATCTGAGAGGTTTCTGTTAACAAAGATAATTCCGTGGTAACCGTTCCAGCAGCGTGACCATACCGATCGGACGTGGAAACGCGACATGTTACCACGTGCTAATTACCCGCTAGTAAAAACCTTCTGTTATAAATTCTTAAAAAGTAAACCGTCTGCGTTAATGTAAAAGTGTTAACGTTGTATTACTTTGTGTATTTACGTGGTAAATATAAAGTGAATGAAAATATTAGAAATTACAATTTTTTGTGAAACCATACCAAGTTTCTCCAACTCCATTAATTGTACCTAATAGTGGCCCGAACTATAAAGCCCGGGCCTTAAAGTACTTACAGGATAGCAAGTTGCCATTAAGGTAGTCGTCTCGTGTGTTTATGAGAACTCCTAGTGGTTTACCGAAAAAAAGAAAAACACGAGTCAGTTGGAGCATTAAATGTCATGTTGACTCGTTGGCTATAGTAGCTCAATTGTTTAGAGCGGCTGGACGGAGACCAGAAAATCCGTGTTTCAAATCCCGACTATGGCATTGCATTTTGCAACCTGGCTCTATCTTTTCAACCCATTCATACTTTGTTATAAATGGCATCCAAACCAGGGGCTTCGAGATATTCGACAAGAAAAATCATCCCATCGCCATCATATTTGTTAAAATATCCAGCCCAAATTTTTCTCTATAACGAATATTTTGATGTTCTCAAAAATGGATCTAGGGATTTTAATAATAATAATAATAATAATAATAATAATAATAATAATAATAATAATAATAATAATAATAATAATAATAATAATAATAATAATAATAATAATAATAATAATAATAATAATAATAATAATAATAATAATAATAATAATAATAATAATAATAATAATAATAATAATAATAATAATAATAATAATAATAATAATAATAATAATAATAATAATAATAATAATAATAATAATAATAATAATAATAATAATAATAATAATAATAATAATAATAATAATAATAATAATAATAATAATAATAATAATAATAATAATAATAATAATAATAATAATAATAATAATAATAATATATAATAATAGTAATAATAATAATAATAATAATAATAATATATAATAATAGTAATAATATTATTATTATTATAATTATAATATATAATATATTATATAATAATAGTAATAATATTATTATTATTATAATTATTATTAATAATATATATTATTATTATTATTATTATTATTATTATTATTATTATTATTATTATTATTATTATTATTATTATTATTATTATTATTATTATTATTATTATTATTATTATTATTATTATTATTATTATTATTATTATTATTATTATTATTATTATTATTATTATTATTATTATTATTATTATTATTATTATTATTATTATTATTATTATTATTATTATTATTATTATTATTATTATTATTATTGTTGTTGTTAACTGATATACAATTTACAATCTTTGCATGGCAAGCTCTAGGTATATCCTCAATTTTACGGGAATTACTTCTGAAGTCCCTTTCATTCCGAATGACTTTTGCATAACTTGTTAACGTAAGAAAGGACAATATCTTAAACGAAAGAAATGTAGATCTCGTTAAAGCATACGATTTATGTAAAGTGCTTTACATGGGTGTTCATTATTCGTTTCATTGTCTTTCTCTTGGCCTTGCAAGGAAAAGAAAATTTTAAAGCCATCAGATATCGACCGGCTTTGAAATGGTTTTACTGTTCCTTAACCCAGTGTATCCCTCTACTCCCTTTGCACCTTCAAGGAAATATGTAGAATATGATTTCTGCTAATAGTATCTCGTTTTACCTGAAGTAACACTTTGCAGCATCAGACTTTTTTGCCAGTTTGTGTTTCTTAGGCCCTATGAAGTGTGAATTAAGGAAATTTACGCAGAGACGAAATAGAGTATCTAAACCATTATACGACTATAATGGTAACAGATATCTCAGTCAAGCAGCTTAACCTGAAGTTTTAAAACTGCTATTTTCATTTATCCGTGTATGCAAGCAGTTCACACTAAGCTGCAGAGAACAGATTTGCGCGCTAGACGGTGGATGCGCTTTAACCTCTTAAGTCTTTTGGGGTTAAATTTAACACCAACAGTTTTAAATTCACGGGTGAGCCACTGTTATTGGTGAGCAGTTAATAAGGTCCATATAAGCTCTCTTAGAAGTCAGCACCTTGCAGGATGTAGTTTCGTGCCATCTATTCGCAAATCTTAGCTGCTGTAATTACGTAGCAAAGATGGCGAAACGCAGAAAACAGCATCAGTGCATTTATCACACAGGTAAGTAATTTTATATTTGTTAAGTAAGGTTTCAGCTAATTGAATCACTATACTTACTGCTGTAAAAAGTATGCTCTACTTAATGGTGTTGGATAGAATTTGGTAGTATTTTGAGGTAATCTGTTAGCGAGGCGGGAAAAAGGTGGTGTCAATTTCAGCACCTCAGGTTTCGCTGACTACAAATCAAGTTTTATCTGGCATTTCTAACTGGTTAGCATATAATTAATTTTTATGTTATTACTATTTCAGGAGGGACTGCGATGAAATCAAAGATTTAATGCATGAATCTAACATAAAATTTAGTTCTGCTGATTACGGTGATGATAATGACGACGACGACGATGATGATAATGCATTTAAGACTGTGGCAATACATCGATGCTAAGCTTAGGAGTACCTGCAGTTGATCCTGAAATTGAAGAGCAGGAGAAAACGGACTAATAAAGCAAACCGCATGCCTCAATGGCACCATAATACGTACAAAAATGTAGATTCCAAGGCTGCAGAAGCAACATCGATGTTGAACGCACGAAATATAAGCTGTTTCTATGCCTAACATCGAAAATAAATCATATTACACACTTTCATGTGTAAAAAACGTTTGTTAATAGAATTACCAATTATCAGAGAGTATCCTTGGGCTCGCTGTCCTAATTTTTTTCCCATTCATTTTCAAGCACTTATTTAGAAAAAAAGTATTATTTATTCAATAGTTACTATCGTACTTTCAACACATTAAAAGTATTTCCAACCGAAATAGTTGAAAAAATCTTCTCAGGACTTAGGAGGCTATTAAAATATTCTCTATATATGTTACTCTAAGAAAATTTGCGATTTTTTGAAAAACTAGTTAAATTTATATTATGTTTTAAACAACTAGCATATGATTTAAGGAAATTTTATCGAATTCTAATTCCATTTCCCGTTAGCTAGAAAAACCTTAAGCTGGATACATTCGATTATGGATGACTTCAATCTCATTATGAAGTTTTTCACTAATAAAACTTATATCAGTTTAAAAGCCTTACAGATTAACAATTCAGATGTTTGGTATTTTTGGACCTCCTACTTTTTGGACATATTTTTGAGCATTTATCATGGTGTGGCATATATCGTGGTTTCGTGAAGTAGCATATTAGGTAACACTTTTGAGGCTGTGCTGCATTTTCGATTGTGTTAAGTGTCCTTCTTCATCAATGGACCGAATTATCGATCCTTGATATTCATTTCATGCAGGGAAGCTTTCATTCTGGGTAAAGTGTTTGGTGTCTTCGTAAAAAGTTCTCACCTGTTATCCAGTTCGGAGAATAAACATTTTTGCATGATCCAAATAGGTCTGAGAGACTTAGGTAACCACTCTTTAAAAACTACCAGTTCATTAATTGCAGTGAAAAAAATTAATTATTCTGGAGCACTGTTACCTGAAATGTTACCATATCCTTTGTCACGGCGGTCGCGCAAGTCTGCACTTAGAAATTAACATGTGTTCAAGGATAGCTAATGTGAAGAAGAAATCTTATTATTACTACGCAAAAGACCTTTCGAGAATGTAATTCGAGAGGCTTCCTGCTCCAGAAGCATTCCCATGTGCAAAAGGTGCATAAAGACCACACTAGGAGTAGTATAAGAGCAATAGTGAGAGTTTTAGAGCTTTCATGTGTTTTGAGTCATCCGTGGGCAGGAGCCGGTGCAGTGATGTAGTTCACAAATCAGTAGGTCAGTCAAGTTTGTGCGAATTGAACATGCAGTGCATAGAAGTGTGGTACGTTCCAAGCTTCACTGTGCGGAGCCGACAGGCCGTGGAACGAGACAGAGAACAGTTCACGAGTCAGTAGTGTAGCTCCGTAGTAAGATATTTGCAGGCTGTGGAACGCGTAGCAAAGCAGTTTACGTGTCAATATCGGAATTTCAGAAACGACGTGTAGCTCTATTTAACAGGTGGACCTGTGTGTAGGTCAGAAAGATTATTGGCAGCAAAAATGCTGCGTGCTAAAGTGACATAAACAGACATTGTGTAGACGTGTCGAAATATATTTTTGTAAGGGAATAAGCTGTTTGTACGTTAGCATTGGATTAAATATATAATGATAAATAAAGCAGTTGAAAGCGAAATTTGCGACTTAGTCACAATATTGTGAATAACGCTGTCTCATACACCTGATCAGCTTTTTTGGGAAATTTTTGCCAAAGAATTGATTCTGAAATTCCCTCTCCTCATTGTTTCTGAACTCTTCCGTTGATCTAATTTTAGTCAGCTTTGTCAAGTGACAGCAGTTTTTTGCTACTATTTTCTTTGTAATCACTAATCACATAAAAATCAGCAAAAAGTTTTGTATTTCAGATTTAAATGCATACTTCGTTTCGATGAGGTAATATCAACTGATGGAATCTATTCCAGCCTAGAGAAAACTGGAGAGAATGGAGTGATTGAATGCTTACAAGATTTTATATACAATCAAAATTAGATTACCAATTAATTATGAAAGCTCTTAAAAGTCTAAACATAATACAGTCAACATATCTAAGAATACTTTTATAAAACCATTGAAATCGTACAAATCATCCCGTTAGTTTAAAATTACAAGTGGATGAATTAGCAATAGAAAATACGACAAGGTATTTGAGTTTATCTTATACTATGAAGATTGCTGCCAATGCAGCTCCTCATGTATACAGATGCATGTTTATGGCAGTAAATGAATCAAGCAACCCGAAACATAATCGAATTGCCTTGGTTATATCATGAATGAGGCAGACAAGATAAGTTTATAAATTCCAACCCGCTTTATATAGTAACTGCTATAAAAGAACAGTCCAACACCAATACTTCAGTTCAGGAAGTAGTGTTGACATACAGAAAAGCAACCCACTAAAGAAAGCGGCTCTAACATGACTACGATCGCGCAAGAATTGAAGATAACGAATAAGCAGATTCCTAACCCCGTGAAGCCAGTGAACACCCACAGAGTTACACAATAATAACCACCCCTCATTAAGGATATATAAAATATATATAAGTACACATAATTTAAATTATACAATGAATACTCCGCCAACAATCTTCACACATTCATTCCTAATCCTCAGAGAAGCATTTAGCTTCATCATTTAAAACGCCACGATAAGACGGTCATCGCCAAAATAGAAATGGTCAGAATACAAACACACGCTTCCCTGTTCTCCTAAGAAGCAGCACCGAACTATGAGAAACGCCCAAATCGACTGACCATCCTCCACATCATATCAAATTGCTCCGTATTCCATAAATGGAGAGAGAAGAAAAAATTCCGAAAGACTGTCCTATAGTCCTCAACGATGCTGCAATAATAACTAGAATATTACAGCTTAAATAATGTCTCTTTGTATAACATGTGATGATATTAACCGTTAGAGATTTTTAATGTAAAATATAACTTGCGTTGTGTAATTTAAAAAGTTAGCCCCAAAATTTCCCGAAATATTAACTACTCATTAAATATAGCTTTCAGGTTACTATCTATAATTTGCATTTTATATAGCAAAACGGTTTAATTTTAAGTTATCTGTTATTAGGCATAGTGCCATATTGTTGACTTAGCACCTAATATGAAAGAATCAAAATATGTATGTGACTAAATTAACTTGTAGTGGGGTGACTGTTAAACAAAGCTTAAAAAGGATTTTATTTTATAGTTGAATATAATCATTAAGTCAATTCTAGCATTACATACATGGTAAACTAAGTTGATATACTCAGGTTTTAAATAATTAAATCAGAATTACATGTTATTATTAATTTGGAATGATAAACTGTATAGAACTAAAAGATAATCTAAATGAGAGTAAAGAACGGATAGGGTCCACGGTGAAATATAAAAACACCTTGCTTTTATCCCTATCCATTTCATCCATTGCTGAATGGATTCATTTTAGGGAATTTGTATCTCTAGAGACATTCTGGAAAATGCCAAGTCCAAGAGGAAACTGTCCACATACGTGACATACAGTTAAGCAGAAAGTGTATGAGAATAAGCATTTTGAGAATATCCAGGACATTTGACATTCCATCCATTCAAATCAATGACAAAACGACTCTTGACACTAATAGGGAAACAGACCGCTGTCAAGCCCACACTTGATGGAAGTCAAGAGTTTACATCATTCGTTACTGGTGCAGCAATCTCCACACTTTCATGACAATGTAATGAGCGATTTGTCGGGGCGTGTTAGCTGATCCGGAATGTTGCCAGTGCATACGGCCCTTGGTTATTCACAACGCAAACTTTGATGTCGTGTTGGAAACTTATATATCTTATGTCAGCATAATGTATTATTTCCGAAATATATAACATATTTACACTTCATTGGAGGAAATCACTGAATTAAAAAAAAAAAAAAATTGTTCTAACTCATAACAGCAGTTGATATGCAGTGCGCCTGTTAACGTACACAGTATGACAGATAAAGCCGCTAAAATATTATCGAGAAAGCACAAATGGTAAGTTGATGTTTGTGTCAAAAGGAGGTAACCACTCCATTCGATCCAAAACTTCCATAACCAGATTTCACCGCAAATGTAGTCTTGAGGTTCCCTGAATAACAGAAGGGAAAAAGAAGACAAAGTTTGAAAGCTTGTAAGCTGTATGAAATATATCACAGGCTGGGCGTAAGATTACACAGCAGCTAGCGAAGCAAGTTACAACAGATATTCTTGTGAGCCAGACATGAGGGTCAGGTAGAGAAAGGACAAATGAAAGTCATTCAGGTTGCCAACGATGTTGCCAGAATCAGATAATACGAAGGACAACCATAAATGGGAACCGAAAACGCAACCAAGCGTAAATAATAAGATTAACACAAGTAATGGACGCCCTACTTTCTAATACTAAACAGTCCATCAGAAGAAATAAAATTTTGCCATGTTATCTATTTAAACCAACTAGCAATCACGTGTTCAAATAAGAGGCAACCCAAAATAGAAAGAGGAGGTTAAATCAAGGTTCAAAGTTGAAATTCAGAAGATGTTTACGTGGTCATTTTGAGTCACTCATTTGTACTGTTCAAATACAAAATCACATTTTGAGAATGGGGGAGACAAGCATCGCTAAGTAATTGCGAAGTGAAGGAGAGGAGAGGGAAGAGGGGAATGTGGAAAAGAGGGAGTAAATTACGCGCGTTCGCTGAAAATATTACTGATACGAATGGTGTAGGCATGCCCGAGAAAAATAGATTAAGAACAGATAAAGGATATCTAGGAAAATAGTTACACATGCTGGGTTTCCCTCATTCCTCGAAAACTCAAATCACCTGACTTAAACGATACAATTTTCCCTCGGTCACATTTCCTCACACCATACCTGCTAAATCAGCATCAGATTGTAAAACGGTGTACACCATGTACTCAGTACTTGACAATAACTAAAGCTTAGCAAACTTTAACTATTAACCGAATATAGCACTACAAGCCCCAAGTCGGTTAATTTACCTTATTATGGAGTGCAATTTTTAAGTGTATACCGTCATCAGCGGAATTGCAAATGGAAGTTATAAGTACCTACACAGTGGCTGTAAATATTCCGTCGCTAACACGAACAGAGGCATAAAATAGATAAAGGCTATTCAGTAAATAATCATAATAAAGTAATTATATCGTGTTCTATATACCGGAGCAATTTTCTAAGAAATGTCCCACTTGCTTCCAAAGATTTTATCAAGTACCAAAAGACACTTAGGTGACGTTCTCGGAAACTAGTAGTTCAGTATATAGGATAGCTAAGTATATAGCTGAGGAATTCTGGACGTGAAATCTTTATCTCAATTCTATTCTGCCAATGGAGCCTCTGAATTTCATTGCATTATATTACATTATATTACAAAATATTATACAGCGCACTTCGCCACGTGGTATGACTAAGCGATCTGTTTCATCGTAATTGAAGAATTGAAACTCCAGGACTGATTTCTCCGAATTACAACTGATGCACCTTGAAATATTCGCAACAGAGCGCTTTATTCTGCTCTAAGTATTCCGGAGCTTCTAAACTCTTGCGAGACTGTAACTCAAATCCGTAAAGAATGTAACCCTTTACTGCTAAGAATATAATCAGTTTGCAGTAATCATACTGACAGAAAATTCAAAAGAAAAACATTAATGGACGTAACATCATAATAGTGAACACTCATTAAGGTGACACAGGAACTTAAATCATGAAGCCAAATAAGTTAATAAAAGCGCAATAAATTCTTTATCATTAATTATTTAAATTTTTTGAATACTTTTATATATAACTGAGAACTGTACAAGGGATACTTTGGCTGTGAAGATGTATATTTCTGTGTAAAATGTTGTATGGTGGACATGGGCAGCTATATGCAACAAATACCTTGCACTCGGGTAAGTGCCTAGAAAAGGCCGGAAATCATTATAATAACATGGTATGTCAGCTATTTAAATGTACTGTTAATATAGGTGAATGCACTGCTAGTTTTTCCTCGTGGCGCCGTATTTCAATATATAAGAGGGTAGAAAGACCATTCCAGCCCCCATTCTAGTCTATCCTGTTCATGTCTTATGGTGTATCCACTGGCTGATTTAATTCTTTCACCATACACCGCGTCAATTTGAGTTCGACTATAGCAGCTTTATCATAGGCTGTCACCGCCGGTTGAGAGTACAAAAAATCTGAAGTTGCCCGGGTTCCACATGAAAGCGATAAACCAAAATTAAGGCGCTCAGAAAATATGCGTTCTGTTGTTATCTCGACCCTACAACCTGAGGAGCCAAGGAGTCCATGTAGGAGACGCAGTATACAGCAACCGGAGGTAAGGGCAAAGCAGACATCAAACCAGCAACGGCGGAGACCGAGGAAGGAGTCCCGACTTCGAGTTCAGGTACGTGCGCAACGTGAGGCGGTGAGCGACATTATTGCCGCAATGGTCACCACTGGTAACAAGGTTTTTACCACTTTTGTTTTCCATTGCTTAATATTAAAGTGTGTATCTAACACCTCGGCACTGTAATGCTACCAGTTAAACATTAAGAGCTTACAGTTTAGCTCAAAAGGACATTGGGACATCACAATTACCTAGAGTGCAAATATTCCGGTGTTAGTATATTCTATAATCGATACCACTATCTTATAGTTTTCCTCATATCTGCAACATCTTACAATTTAATGCCCGCCTCTGTAGCGTAGGTGGTAGCACCTCTGCCCCACTTTCAAGAGGTCCAGTGTTCGAATCTCGGTCAAGGTGAGTTATTTGGGTACGGTGATTTCCGAGTTTTCCATTAGGCATCCTGAAGGACGAATGTCAGTTAAGTCTAATGCCCTCTGGACTTATTTGAACATTATTTTACCAATTTCATTAATCGTCCGATAGGACTTAATTTAAAATAATAATAATTATAATAATAATAACAATCATAGTAATAATAATAATGATAATGATAATAATAATAATAATAATAATAATAATAATAATAATAATAATAATAATAATAATAATAATAATAATAATAATAATAATAATAATAATAATAATAATAATAATAATAATAATAATAATAATAATAATAATAATAATAATAATAATAATAATAATAATAATAATAATAATAATAATAATAATAATAATAATAATAATAATAATAATAATAATAATAATAATAATAATAATAATAATAATAATAATAATAATAATAATAATAATAATAATAATAATAATAATAATAATAATAATAATAATAATAATAATAATAATAATAATAATAATAATGACAATGACAATGACAATGACAATGACAATGACAATGACAATGACAATGACAATGACAATGACAATGACAATGACAATGACAATGACAATGACAATGACAATGACAATGACAATGATAATGATAATGATAATGATAATGATAATGATAATGATAATGATAATGATAATGATAATGATAATGATAATGATAATGATAATGATAATGATAATGATAATGATAATGATAATGATAATGATAATGATAATGATAATGATAATGATAATGATAATGATAATGATAATGATAATGATAATGATAATGATAATGATAATGAAAATGATAATGATAATGATAATGATAATGATAATGATAATGATAATGATAATGATAATGATAATGATAATGATAATGATAATGATAATGATAATGATAATGATAATGATAATGATAATGATAATGATAATGATAATGATAATGATAATGATAATAATAATAATAATAATAATAATAATAATAATAATAATAATAATAATAATAATAATAATAATAATAATAATAATAATAATAATAATAATAATAATAATAATAATAATAATAATAATAATAATAATAATAATAATAATAATAATAATAATAATAATAATAATAATAATAATAATAATAATAATAATAATAATAATAAAGTTCTCTAAATTATCTGAATTCATATCTACATATGTTGCTCAACTGTCCCGTCTTTCTTGTAAGCAGATATCTCTTCTACGTTAAAATAGTTGCGGAACGCAACAGGGCAATTCCAGGTAATCACACGGCAGTAGCGTGAGCACATTAATTTTCCTCCGAGCCAAACGATGCACTTATCACACTTGAGCTAGCATGTGTTCTCCATGATAACAGAAAGAACAGTGTAAACAGCCGACAAGGTCTTAGAATGTTTTGCACTTATTTTACAGGATCTTTATTTTCAAGAAGAAAAAGTTACCTTTTAGACTGCGACAATTCTGAGAATTTTCTTTTTATTTATCCATATCCATCCATAGTTAATTGTACCTTCTCTACTACGTACCTACTTGCAGTAAGTAGATAAAGAATTGCATTCCACCCATAAGTCCAACTGTCGGATATCAATGGAAATACGGCAGAACCAAATCTGTGAACTCGACGTGTGTGATTGAACAGGCAACTCCGACCATTTGATCACTAGTATTACCTATAGCAATGAATGAGCGATCTTTATGCTTCTTTTGAATTCGAACCTTCAATAGCGATTTGAGCTGAGGCGTGAGAGGCACGGTTAGTCATCGGGCTCATAAGACACATTCCTCTTTGCACTCTGCTGCCAAAATAACAAATGCCTGTATAAGATACACAAAACAAACAATGCTCGACAATATGGAATAAGTAGTAGTTAAATATGCAATCTCTAATAAGTTGAGTATCTTTAAATTGCATATGGGTAACTAAACAATATAGTTAAGCAAAGCTACGATTATGTTTGCATACAAAAGGCTAATGCTGTGAACTAGGGATTTCTTCTATTTTCTGTTTTTCTTCAGCTTAAGGTACAGATCTGCCACATTAATGTTTAGATTTACTTTACAAAGCGAGTTAACAATGACAACTAATTACTAATAATAAACATAACAACAATAATATACATAGTAATGGAACAATAACTAAACGCAAGCAATGGACATTGAAACAACGTGTCCTCATGTTTGCAAGGTCTTCTTTACGGCGCTTTGCAATGCATATACTCCGTAATGTTAGACAACATCTTCGTAAACAGACTGTACAGAAATGGGATTTGCTCCAATCACACTACTTTCTCTACACTTGTAAAACTATTTTTACAAATGCTTATCGCTGGTGCTTATCTACCTGATGTCCATCGAAATAATTGTTGGTGCTAAATTTCTTGTGTATGCAAGGGAATGCAACAGGCTTTAAGCAATGGTCAACACCTTAAAGAGCCTGTCGCTGTTGTGATGTGTTTGAAATTCGGTTCTCTTTGCACGGACAAGGGTTAAATCGCAGTGACAGGTTTGAATTAGATAATTCAAAAATCTAATAACGAATATATCCGAAGTTGCCACTTTTCCAAATATAGATAAATAAATAATGGTCTGTGTACACCACACACACACACACACACACACACACACACACACACACACACACACACACACACACATGCCTGTGCATATTGTAAAGAAGCACTAGATTCAAGTACGTAATCAGTTAATATTCTGTATACTTCTTTTTTTTTACTTAAATCTATTATACGTAGATGTTTACACAACGCCGCTCACCTCTCACCAAGGTGGCCCGGATTGATCCCAGGCGACCGAAATGTGAGATTTGTGGTGGACAACACAGTAATTGGGGCGGGTTTTCTCCGGGATTTCCGGTTTCCCCTGCCATCCCATTCTAACGGTGCTATATTTTATTTCATGTATCATCAGTGTCACCGCCTGCGGTGCGCATGTAGTAAACACTACTCATTCATTCATGGCTACACAATACGATTAGAAAGAAAATAATAATGAACCACGTATACTGATATATTGTAAACCAGCTTCTGGTAGAGCGAAGTATACACGTGATGTGTGGCTCCTTAAACAAAATTAAAGATTGATTTGATTACTTATGTCTGAAATGAATCACGTAGTGCATTACCATAACGTCAAAGTTTCTCTATAGGTAGCCTATATGTAACTCGGGCTGCCAACAGATATTCCGATTGCGAAGCAAATATTTGTAGTCCGGTAGCATTAAGCGACCTATGCGTTTCACTGAGCAAGTTAAACTTAATTTAGCACAATTCAATACCCAAGTTAATTTCTGTCAGTTAAATATTTAGTTTCCTCAATAAGCATGATAAATTACAACAAGAATCAACAGGTAAATACAAGAGTATTGATCTTGGCCGAAATCTAAGCTTCAATGCACAAGGCCAACCTATTTGAGCAATGCACCGCTTGTTACGGCAAATTTGTATACGGTTCTCAAACAGGGAAACGATTTCAAGGATGTGTATCGGCCATGTGTTTTGCTTTTGGTTTCCTTCCTACTTTAAAGATAATAAAATTGTTGGGGGAGTAATTAATGATTAAACCTCGATAGCAGTCGCCAAACTGCAGCTATTAAACTCCATTTGTAATTCGGCATTTTCCCACTTTTCCTTCTTTATCTTTAACCGATAATCAGAAATATCTCTAGTTTTCTCTACCTACTGCCCACAATAAAGTCAAAACTTGATATCGAGATGTTCCCGCTAATAAGCATTTTGCAATCTTCATGGAAAAAGGTTCTATTAGACAATATCCACAAGTGTGTCTAAAACTATGTTGTTTCACCACTTCTCCTACCAACTATTATTTATTGTTATATAAGTTCTACAAAATATTCTTCAGATGTCATATATGTCTTTCTGCTTCATGTTAATTTGTAAAAACGATTCCACTGCATATTTACAGATGGAAGTCCATTTCATTGGTAAGAGATTCATGCTCTTTCTAAGGAATCGCAAGAAACAACTGAATGGCAATACTACCTTAAAAACATCACCAAGTATTAAAAACGCAAACCAATAGTAACGGATATCCTAAAATGTGCACATGGCCCAAGGAAAGTTATTTGAAATAAATTGTGTACCATTTGTTCCCCAAAAACCTGTTCCAGTATCAAGAGGTCCAAAGTGTTGTTTACTCTTCAATACAGAGCACTTCGGGAGGACGTTAAGTCTTACAGCTATCATTATCGGACATTGCTGACGGCGTGATGGAAAATGACGTCACTCATAACTGAGCTGGTTGGGTGACGAAAACAGCCAAACAGCTTAGTTTGGGAAAATGCTTGCAATATTTATTACCTGTTTTGCAAGCTTTAACGGCAGGAGGCTTAACCCTAAGACTTCGAGGAGCTTACTTTTGGCTCGAAAAGAAACTTGATTACTCTTACTTACGTTTTAGAACACTGTTGCACTACTATACGGAAAATTAAAACTATGTTAATGTACATATGGCAAGAAGAATGGGAAAATATAAATGCAGGAAGGCGCGAGTTTGAATTTTTATAGATACTTTGGAAAGTTTACAACTCAAACATTTGAACAATACGAAAGGGATTATACATTATTTATCTGGCCATTCACCTTATGTCACTTACTGGAAAACGATTAATAAATTATATTTATTTATAATGTAAGTAAAGAATGTGACATATGCTTTAAACAGTGCAACCCTGAACACGTTATGACTGAATTAAAAGAATAACGCTAAACTTACATCGGAGAGAGAAAAACGTACAGGGAAGTCGAAATTTTGAATCATTACGCGACAAAGAATTTTTTAAACATTTAGAGGCTTTAAAAAATAAGATCAGTGCGTACACTGAGCGATAACTATAATACAACCTCTACAAGAAGGAAATATAACCAGAAATTTAACGGAAAGGAGATTACAAATAATTCAGATTAGGAATATTCCAAGAACTTATGAGAAATGAAATATATGCGAGGAAATAGAGCAGGATACAGAAATACAAGTAAGAAGGACAATGAACAACCTTTATATTTAACAGGAAGAGGAGACAAAATTGAGCAGAAAGATAGAGAGTTAAACCAAGATTAACGGAAGAATTGTATGCGGGCTATAAAAAGAGGTGTGAAGAGATTTAATTATTAAGACATCAGAGAAACTGGACAGACGACAATACTAACAGCAACATTTTAGACTGAAGTGTACAGCGAAAATGGCGAGGGAGTAACAGAGAAGGCCATCCTGATCTCTGAATCGCTGTCGGCATGAGGTGAGAAATTCCCAAGAAGTGGCGAGAAAATGGCGAGGGAGTAACAGAGAAGGCCATCCTGATCTCTGAATCGCTGTCGGCATGAGATGAGAAATTCCCAAGAAGTGGCGAGTCGTCACCATGGTGGGTGGTATGTTACAGGACTCCGGGAAGAGATGTGAGGAAGATTGCAGAGGGACTGAGCGAAACTGGTAGTAAGTAAGCGATAGGATTTCAAGTGAACTACAGTTTAATTAATTGTTGAATTTAATTAAAAAGTAATAGGTAAATTAGAGTTGCGAAGAAGTGATTTAGTGAAGTAATAAGTTTACATTTTTAGAGGTTTAAAACGAAGTACTAGGAAGAGATAATTACTTAATAACAGCTATGAGTGTTACATATCTTTATATACATTTTTCATTAATTAAAGTAACATTTTTGTTATGTGTTTCGGTTTTGAGAGTTTTGGAGTCCATAAAATTTTAATTTTATATTACACAATCGCTGTAGATTTAGTACTAGTAACCGGCGGCAGTATGGAGTTCCCTAGTTTGTAGCTGTTTAATAACTGGCTACCGGTTCTGGTTTACTGGATAGCGGTGAATTTTGGTTTTTCGTACTACACTGCGATAGATATGTAAATGTAAATTAAACATTGCTTGTTATTTTAAGTATAACAAATTTATAATAATAAATTGTAATGATATCATAAATAATAAATGTAGAAATAAAATTAATGGTAAAAGCAAAAGTAATATTTTAACAATATTGGTACTAGTAATAATAAATTAATCACACTAATAAGGTTAATGTAATATTAATAATAGATAGTTAACTTTATATATTTGCTGTTTGTTGTTACAGTAGTAGGCTTGCATAAAGATGCAGTCAGATGCTATAATTCCGCTCAGGGTGTTACTTATTCATGGAAGTTTAAATTTTCTTAGTGTGGTTGGCGTTGCCATGTCCCTGCAGAAAAGCAACTTTGTGGTCCTCTTTTACATCTATTGGTTAAAAGTTCAGTGAAAAATAATATAATTTTCTGTGCTTGTTTGTGTCATTTCAAGTGTAGCTTTAATGTGACTGATAAGGTATACCTGTAATAATCGTATAAGTGTATAAGAAAATATCCAGCATATATCCAGATATCCAGAAATTCACTCCTTCTTATGGTTAATTCTCACAGAAGATGCATAAGAAACGTCTCCACCCGGGTTGACGAAACCCATGTTTAAAATCTAATGTGACGTCCTATAATACAACGTTAGCTGGTGGGTAAAACCAGCCTAAACTGATATATGTTAGTGTGGGATTAATTACTCATTTAATGTTAACCTAAGTTGCTGATAATGATTTCTGATGTACATTGATACAGGCTCATACCACTTATAACATATGGATTATTTTATTCTATTCAAGCATTAAAATAAAATAGATAAATAACATTACTAGTTTCACTGCTTACTAATTTGGATTTTCTACAAGATAAAAGAACCGCATAATCGCACGTGTGGAACATGTGAAAGGTAATACCAAATCACATCAGTACGAGTAAAAATGGTAAAAAGTAATATCCCCAAGTTAATAATAATGATGATGATGATGATAATAATAATAATAATAATAATAATAATAATAATAATAATAATAATAATAATAATAATAATAATAATAATGATAATGATAATGATGATGATATTGATGATGATGATGATGATGATGATGATGATGATGATGATGATGATGATGATGATGATGATGATGATGATGATGATGATGATGATGATGATGATGATGATGATGATGATGATGATGATGATGATGATGATGATGATGATGATGATGATGATGATGATGATGATGATGATGATGATGATGATAACAACGTTATGTCTGAAACATTACGTTTCGTGAAACCTAACCTAACACAAAACCTAATGTTTCAGACACTATACGAACCTGGCGAGGTCAGCATCATTTGTCTTGGCTTCTCAGTCGGAGGTTGTCTTAGTTATTTTTTTTAGGGTTGCACATTCATTGTATCACCACCACCGTAATAAAAAAGATAGTTCAGAAAATAATTGCAGAAACTGCTAAAACCTTATCAAATCCGGAATTATCTTGAGTACCTATCTGACATCCTCCGTGGTCTAGGGATAACATGCCAGTCACTGGTTTCTAAGGTCACGGGTTAAAAATGCGGGGATAGGCGATGGACTTTACGGGAGTAAAAATCCTTAGGATGGCTTCCTTTGAAAGGGAAGTAAATCCAGTGTTCCCGTATTGTCGATAAAGAGGCCTCTGAGCAAGATTAAATGTTCTTTCCCGCCTAATTTAGAAGGCGAGCCAAAGCAGTTAAAGATTGTCCATTAATAAAATATGAATTTCTGCTTTTTAGTATTTAGATCACAACAATTTAGATTCCAAGACTTTTGCATTCAGCAGCTTCAATTACCGAAATCTCATTCTTATTCGTGTAACTCGTTTCCATTACCTTATGCAAGTTTCTGCTTTCCATTCGCATTATTGGTGTCTCATGTTTACCTTGAATTTTTAATGCTTTTCTCTCCATACTATTGGCTCTATGTACAATCTTACTCTTTGGTATTTTTTGCTGCTCTACTAACTTTCCCGGCGCTTGCAACCGCAACCTCACTTCTGACCCCAGAGTTACAAAAATATTTCAGGCTCGCATATGGATTAAAGGGGAGGTGCAATTCGAGGCACTCATTCCAAGAATTCGTTATTCTACTGTTTTGAAACTTTTTCAGGGTTATTACACAAGAGAACTTCCCCTTACAAAGATTTTATAGGATCAGGCAATAAATGAATGAATAAATAAATGAATAAATAAATAAGCAAAATCTTGAAAGCATGCCTGGGATTCAAATTTAATTACCATTTAATGGCCTTTTCTTCCCACTATAACATATTTTTAAAATCATTGTATTATTTTCAATTCAATATGTTATCTACTTCATGTTTAATATCGCACATGCTGAGTTAATAGGCTTCGTTGTATACAAAAAAGTTTTGGTAAAGTTAATTAGGGAAGGTCAGACCACAATCAACTTTATACTTGTGCTGTAATATCTGAAGTTCTATGGAGATGAAACATTACATTCTCCTTACCTTCTTATTTATTTACGTATAAATCTAAACCTTTGCTTCTGTTATCTAAAGTTTTCTAACTCGTCGTTCATTTATTTCAACATTACTCCAATTCCGGCAAGGAATTACTTTTGTTGTGTTGGACTAGTTTAGAGGTTTTAAATATGTTTTCTCTTATTATGTAATGTGTATCTCATCAGTTTGCTAACACATTGTACATATAAGTTTTAATGCTTTGTGTTACTTTTAATAAAATGTTGCGCATTCATTGAACACTTTTTCAATATTCCTTCAGTTCTTTACTTTGTAAGTAGCATTCAAAATGTCAACGAATCAATAACCGGCATTCATAAATATCTTTATCCGTTTTCGCAGCGTAATTTTGTTTATGCTTTATCTTTTATTTATAATGTGCTTTTACAAAATCCTCCATTGAATTTGAATGTGCAACAGACGGCAACAACAAAGAGAACCTAAAGTGGTACTTGATGATGATTAAAATTGACCATCAGTTACATCTAATTAATTTATTTTTTTCACCCCAGTCAGGAACATGGGATTTTGTTGAATACTAACCAATAACAGTACTATCGAATAAAATACTAGTGGATACCAGAGACCGGAATTATTCTAATTTCGTCTGAATTGCTTGTGTGATTAGCTTTATTTTCTTTGCCATCTATGTGGAGGGGCATTCTATTCCATCTAAAGGTTCCCTAAAGACACTGGAAAACATTTGCTTATTTTTACTCCTTCTGGTAACAGCTCTTAACAGGAAGAGAAGGTACCCTACCTATTCCTCCGAAAAGAAAAATCTGTGTGGAGACTAAAAATTCATGTTATGAAATGCCATTAATCCAAATGTGACATTTACCGAAAACAGTTAGCCCACACGGATGTGTAATGTGTGTGTGTGTGTGTGTGTGTGTGTGTGTGCGCGCGCGCGCGTGCGTGTTCGTGTGTGTGCGTCTGTGTGTGTGAACAGCTTAACTCAAAATGGAGAACATTTCTGGTAGGTACTAAGCTTGGTATATAAGTTTAGTTTCAAAGAGGCGATGAGCAGATTCTAAAGAAAATGTTATCCTCTCCATCTCCAAAACCTCTTTAAATTTTCTTTTCACTTAATTTTCACAAAAATGATGCAACGAATTTAATTATAATGCCACATGCTTACATTTATAGCATTATTACCGACTTCTGACATTAAACGCGTCCAAGAAATCCATTGCTATTCGTTTAAATATTGCTGCAAACATTGATCTCGATTAATATATTTGTAGTTAGAAAAACAAACTAATGCAAAGGTAGCCCGTAAAAGAGTTATAGAATTAACGATACTGAGTGGGGAGGCGAGGGAAAGGCATATGCAATTTTTGCATTCCATTATTAAATTATGTATTCCCCTATTTAAGATATTTGCGTGACTAGTATAATGCATTACTGTAATATTCTAGGAACAGAATGTGAAGTCTCCCTTATGAATGCCTTTATAATGTGGTGTCAGTAGGATAAGATAACATATATTAAAATAATTTGTGAAGGTAATACCAAATATATACCTATGTCACACCAATTTTTTGGCATTAATCATTATCTAGATATTTGTTGGTATTGGTTTGAATTTTTTAGCAATATCCCTTTCGTTTCCAAAAAATATGGAAGAAGGTATATTTGCTATAAGTATAAAGGCATAAAAATGTATCATTTCATAAGAATAGTTAACAGAAGAAATATCGAAGTCAACGATAGTGGATAGTAAACGAAAAGCATCCGATAAGTAAATCATGTGTGCGAGGTACCACCAAATGTATAATAATAAAGTCGTTAAATGAGTTAACTATTTTTGCAATTAAACTTGAAAACAATGTACCATACCTGGCTAACTTCTCTAGAGGTATTATTCACATTGATGCTCTGATTTGTAAAGTTTACTTTGAGGAGAAAACGCATTGACAAGTGACACGGATATTACTACTGTATTAATTACAGGAATATATATATTATAAAAATATATATTTTGGATATATACGGCATATATATAAGAATATTATAAAAATCTCTGGAACACAGGAGATAAAAGAAAATTGGGAAATATCGTAGATAAATTATACAGAGCAGAAGTGGACCGGTTAGAAGTAGAAGAATTAATGGAAAGTATAGCTAAAAGTAGAAATAGGAAAGCCTGCGGAATAGATAATATTAATTTAGAATTCATTAAATATGCTCCTAAAGAATTACATGACAGATTACTGTATCTATATAACAAGTGTTGGGAAACCAAAGAAATACCGCAAGAATGGAAGATAGCTAAAGTGATATCAATATTTAAGAAAGGGGAAAGAACAAGACCTGAAAATTATAGAGGGATTAGTTTACTGTGTGCTGCCTACAAAATATATGGCAAAATAATAAGTACTCGGTTAAACAAAATAACAGATGCAATACTCCTAGAAAACAAACTGGTTTTAGAAAAGGAAGAAGCACCATTGACAATGTTTTCACTCTTAAACAAATAATAGAAAAACGACGAGAACAAAATTTAGAGACGCACTTACTATTTATTGACTATTATAACGCTTTGGAAAAAGTATCAGGAATGATACTGTGGAACATTTTAAATAATAGAGGCATACCTTTACAACTAATTGAAGTTATAAAAAGTATGTACATTGACACAAAAACAAAAATAAATAAAAGAAATCCAGTAATAGTTAATGGTGGCGTAAGACAAGGTAGTCCTTTATCAACCGCAACTTTTTAATTTGCATGTTGACGAAATAGTAAGGATTTGGTCGAATAAAGTCAATGGAGGCATTAATGTATCAGGAGCTAAATTGAAATCTATGTTGTATGCAGATGATCAAATAATAATGGCCACAAATGAAGCTGGCCTGCAGAAAATGCTGTATAGTCTAGATAAAATTGCTACAGAATATGGAATGAAAATATCAGCAAATATATCTTAAACTATGGCATTTAAAGGAATTAATCCAGTAAGATCAAAAATAGTGTTAGATAACATAATAATTGAGCAGAAGTTACACTTTAAGTATTTAGGATGTAATGTCTCGTACCAAGGGGAATCTGATATAATAGAGAAGATAAATAAATTTAACTATATAAAAGGCACAATAAAAAGAACATTAAAAAATAAAGCAAGAAAGGATTCTATAATAAAACAAAACAAAACAATGGCAATACCAACTCTGATCTATGGATCAGAAACATGGACACTAACAAAAAGAAATAGTACGAGAATACAGTCATCAGAAATGAAATTCATAAGAGCAATAGCTGGATATACCAAAATTGATAAAAAAACGTAGTCAAGATGTTAGGACAGAATTAAAAGTAGAAGAAATAAACCATACTGTTGAAACAAATAGAAATCAATGGAAAAAACATGTTCAGAGGATGAATAATAACAGAATACCAAAAATATCCTTAAACTATAAACCTATAGGAAGAAGAAACCAGGGAAGACCGAAGTAAAGATGGGCAGACCAATTTGGAGCCGGAACGGGTTAAACAATCCAAGGGCGTGAGGTAGAAGAAGAAGAAGAAGAAGAAGAAGAAGAAGAAGAAGAAGAAGAAGAAGAAGAAGAAGAAGAGGAAGAAGAAGTTGTTTTAATTTACGTCCTCCAACGTTAACTCATATTGGACGATGAATAGAATGGGTGAAATGATGTTCAAATGAGCCCAGGGCCCATAGAGCTTAGAGTTACCTGACATTCGTCTTTCAGGATAAGGGAAAATCCTGGAAAAATCTTAACCAGGTAACTCACCCTGATCGAGCTTCGAACTCGGGACCTATTGAACGTGATGCAGACACGCGACTACCACGCTACCGAGACGGGCATATACGAATTCCTCATATACATAACGGAATACGAAAACCATCTGAGAGTGATTTCAAACATCAGCAAACAAACTCAGAAGCCCGTAGATGTTGCCCTATTTTCTCCGTACACACTTTCATCATGCAGTCTAATATATCATTGTGCACTGTTTTCATTTACATACTGTGGCTGTTTCTAACTGTTCTTTCATTACTGTATCAGCTGTACAGGTCAACTGTATAGTCAGTGAGACCATTTTCATTTTTACAGTTTCTATCTTTTCTATCAAGAACTCCAGTGTTGGTCTAGCCAAAGATCTCAATTGCACATTTCCTTAAGTAGGTCAGCCTTGAAAATTACACTTCCATTGGTGACTTTACAAAGTTATCCATCATTCTTTAGTCATTTGATTTTATAAAGCCACCTATAACACACTGTTTATTTTCCTAACTCCACAAAAAACACTAAAATAAGAAACCGTATGTTTTAACACTATAATACTACTCTACGGACAGTGCTAGGCGCGGACAGAACAGCGCCGGATAAGCACATATCCAAGTGCTTCCCACACTCCCTCGCCACGTTCAGAGCTGCATGCGTTTCGTTACGTGGAAATGCAGCAGGCGGGCGCTATTCCTACCGCGCCGAGCCGTATACTGTAGGTACGAAAACATCACTTTTACACTCTATGAAGCTTTCTCATATTGCAAAAGTAAACTATCCTTAATAGTCACAAGACCATTGTTCATTTAATTCCATTAGATTTTTTAGGGGGGTGCGCAACTTAGCGCCCTTATGACGAACCCCCTCTGATATATATATATATATATATATATATATATATATATATATATATATATATATATATATATATATATATATATCAAGGATCGTAGATTGCATCAAATTTTGTGGAGCAATTGAGCTTGATTTGCGTGGACACGATGACACCAAAACTTCAGATAGCTCCAACGTGTATTGAGGTCTTATAAATCTCTGTACAATGTCTGTACAATGTTGTAAAGGAAAGCAACAAAGTATTTAAAGGGTTATCTAAGACCAACCAAAATGAGTTACTCGACTGTATGTTGGAAGTGTGCCACGAAGAAATTGAAGCAAAATTGAGGAGGTGGCTTACTTTACTATTATGGCAGATGAGAGTACTGACATGTGTGGAAATATTCCGTTGTCTTTAGTTTATGGATATGAAAGAAACGGTTTTTTAGATGAACGGGTTTGGGGCTTCTTTAAACCTACAGATCAGACCGCCAATTCTACTGCATGTTGTATTTTGAAAGAAGTTGACAACATTTTAAAGGACGATCGCTTCAAAATAATCGCTCAGGTTTACGATGCTGCATTTGTAGTAAGCGGCAACACAGGAGTTGTGCAGATCAAAGTGAGGGAATACTACCCTCTCGCGCAGTACGTGCATTGTTACGCACATCAGTTAAATGTGGTAATGGAGAAAGCAGCTTTAAAAAATCATTCTGCTACAATATTCTTCTGCAGTCCATCGGCTTTTCCAGCATTTTTTCGATATCGTCCCACCGTTTGGCAGCGTTGGTAGCAACTGTTGCTCGGAGAGTGCCTCGAAGCTCTGCAACGAAGTGGAATTTCAAATCAAAGTCTATGAACAGCATATATGAGCTCAGAGTATTTCTGATAAACCATTTAGATGAGCTAGAAAAAGCTGTATTGGACAAGACAGTGCATGAAGCTCGTGGTGTGAGTCACAATTTCGAGTTCGAGAATTTAACTTCTAGCTCACATTTATTTTCACAAGGTTACGCCTTATATTGACATGTTATATATTCAGCTTCTGATACGACAAGTAGATGCAGTGAAGGCAAAAACTGCGATTCAGACTTTCGCCAAAACAGTCAACATCGTGCGCAGTAGAACGGACGAAAGAGCTTAGATTGAATTACGTAATGTTCAAGATGCATAAGGATGGCGTAGGGAAACGAACTTAGTAGCAGATGCCAAAGAAGTGTGTTCGAATACTATCAGAGCCATGTAGCCACTTCGAGTCTACGGGACATTTAGATGTTTAAAGGCTACTGGATGCCGAAAACTTTGACTTATTTTCTCGAGTATATTCTGAAAGAAAACTTAGCATTGTTGGTGGTCGTTATAAAGAACTCGACAAAGGTAAACCTCGAAACGAACTCAACATTTTGTAAGAACATTTGGAATCCAGAAAGATAGAAGGTGCCACTTCGCTTTTGCAGTTAACGTTGAAGAACAATCTGCAAGACACCTTTAGTGAAGTGACCAAGGTTTTAAGAATTAATGTCACAATTTACATGTCTATTGCAGAACCAGAACGCAGTTTCTCCTCTCTGAAGGGAACAAAAATCTTTCTGAAGAACACCATGACTCAGGATCGGCTCACCTCCTTCGCCATGAAAAATATAGAGAAGAAGCTTATCACAGAAATGTAGTACTTCAAAAGCAGAGTGTGATCAAAAAGATTCATCGGCGCATGGACTTCATTTTTCGAATTAGGTGAGTTGCATGGACTTTTTCCCGCAGCACAATATTATTTTTCGGTACGAGCCGCCTCTGCGTCCCACCCACCGTGGTCTTGAAATGACCCATCAGGCCGGCCCGGAGACCGTCCTAACGGAGTAGGAGGTTTGTACTAGGAGCATATCATCCTGCCATGCAGAGCCAAGACACCTGCCACTCCCGACTCCTCTGTCCTGAAAGAGATGAGATGAGAGATGATGTGAAATGATAATGGAGGTAAAATGGAGGGACAGGAAGTTCGGGGAATGTAATTAAGCTATAAATTCATCTTGCGCGCCCGAAAAACACCTATGGGTTAGGTAGGCCGGGCACGAGAATCGAACCCGTGGAGAAACTAAGTGCGAGTAAAGTTGTTCGATGACGCGAGAGGCCAAAAGGATGAACAATAAATAAAAGAAGAAAAAGAAAAACGCAACAGTCAAGGGAGCTTTCAGTTGCCGGGAGCTCAAGTCGCATTGTGTTACGAAACCTTCTATACCGCTAGAAATGCGAAAATCGAGAACATTCAACTTCCAGGAAACTACTTTGTGTGCATTGGCGGTACGAAACAAGCCCAATCCAGCTGCGTCAGTGCAGTTCAAGGTCTGCAACCTCCTCAGTGATGAGTGTGCAAGCAGGGAGGTGCAGTTCAGCACTGAATATCGGAGTTTTTATCAGAGCCGGCAAGCACAGCTGTGTAAAAGGGAACATTGTGTGTCCTTCAGAGAAATGGCAAGTAGTGCAGCAGAGATATGAAGGAACGTTAAATAGAGGTGTTCATGCTGTGTATTTGTGTAAAAAGAGAAGGTAAATGTAAACTTGGGCTAACAATTTTAGTGACAAATAAAGGAGTTAAGGTGAATTTCGTCTTCTTTCGTTTTTGTGACATTTTTAGCTGTGTCATTTCTATAGAAACCATTAATTTATATGGCTATATGGAAACTAAGTACATTAGATTATTCTTTCTATGTTACAATAAATATTACCCACCGCCAGATCCATTTTGTCTTAAATTGAGGGAAGTGAATCGCCACAATCATAGAGAAACTCATATATCCAGCCAGAAAACCGTAATTGGGACTTCTGCGTTTAGAAAACAGCTTACCTACCACTTGGCAGCATAATGAATCAGTACCGTTCAGTACTTATTGTGTGAAATGGGATATTCATGCTGAGAAAAAAAAAAAACGTGTACTTACTAAGCGCGGTGAGATTGATGAACTGGACGACCGAGCAGCCTTCTCGAACCTCAATGTAGGTGATTTCGCATTTATACATAGCTTCGTCTGCCACCTGCAGCTGTTTCACTTCAAGTCTAGATTCGGTGTCGTTCGGTTTGTAGTGCAACTTCGCTCTGCAACAGAAAATATTTCATAGATGTGTCATTGCATTTTATTTACATTAGGAATGAGTAAAACAGTTCATCATTTTGTAACAACATAAAAACTCTTATACTGATAGAAGCCATACAAATGTCACGTGGTGTTTTTTATATAAACAAAAACTACGTCGTTTTGTTCCTTGGATACCTCTTCAAAAGAAGAAAACGTGTTGTATATTTTAATGGCCCTTATATCAAAGAACCATTTAAACCATATCATATTGAGATGTTGTAGAACAAATGCGAATGAATTTTATTTGTTCCTAAAATTTTTTCTCATGCTTCTTTAGCTATTATTTAACTTAATTGTAATTGTAATTTCCGATGCACTATAAGGATGTTTGACTTCAAAATTTTGCGGATTTAACACAAGCGTTGTACACACTACAGACAGCGTTGTTAATACTGTCGTGATTAGCTTAAGGGTATGTATGACTTAAGTTTCATGAAAATCGTGAAAATAACGACTTTTTTATTTTAATTCTATAAAATAATTTAGACATTCCCGAATGTGAAAAATGCATAATCTGCCTCCGAACGCCATTTTAAAATGCTTATTTAAATGTCGGTGGCCTTTAATCTCTGTCAGAGTCAGGCCCTCTTTTGCCTACATCCACTTTCTTTGTCTGTTTTCCGTTCTTAAATTTTCAATTCAAGAAAAGAAAAATACGGCTTTCAGACAAAATAGTTCCTAAAATGTTGCCAATATATAAGAGGCTGGCTTCTACAACATTACTAGAGAGGTGCAAAACAGGAGAAACACAGAATGCCAATGAATCTTTGCATCATGTCATATGGAATAAGTGCCCAAAGGAAGTTTTCATATCAAAACAAGAATTGGATCTTGCTGTTATTAAAAGCATCAGTGAGTTTAACATAGGTAGTCTTAAGTCATTGGAGCTGCAGCAAAATGTCAGAGGTGAAAGTGTAGTAGACTCAGCAAGGAAAACTTCAGTGCAGCGAGATCAGACTCGTATCCTGCAAAGCAAGAAGCGGAGTTGTGCAGAAGAAAAGCAACATCTAAAGAAGAAAAAGGTGGAAAAAGCAGCAACAGAGGAGAGGAAAAAGAAATCTGAGAGTCCAACCTATCAGCCTGGTGGATTTTACCTATTGAAATTGGTCATGTCTATAAACGAATGCTTAAAAAAACACAGTTTTTCCTTCCTTCCTTAATTCTGGTTAAAATAATTGTTAATTTCTCGCTTTAGTCGCTCTGTTTCAATGAAAAGTCAGTAAAAGTACCGGTATGATAGAGCTTTAAAAGTTAAACGCTATTATCAAACCTGAAATTAACGTCCGTGATGCTGTATTTCAGCAACCTGTCATTTTCAGAAAATCGATGCACACTTTTCCTCTTAATAGTTGTTCAGCCCTCCTCCGTGGTATAATAAGTCGGTCCAGTAATCCCAAGAGCCCAAGTTGGAATATCCCTTGGACTGAGCTGTCTGGAAATTACTTTTCTTCCGGATTTTCCTTGTTTCTAAAAGTTATATCTCATTTCATTTGCAGGTCTTTGGACCTGGGCATAATTTGAGCAGTCAATCCTTATCGCTTCCTTCTTCGCCCTCATTTAAAATAAAATAACGGCCATTAAATTTTCTCCGTTGAAACTGAAACCTACCTTCGGTAAACGTGTTTTATTGGAAACTAACTATATATATTTGATAACCGCTAATGTGAAATGTGTAGTGTTTAACGCCCGCTTTTACTACATACGGCACCGCAGGCGGTGACACTGATGATACATGAGATGAAAATGGAACACCGGTGGAATGAGATGGCGGGGGAAACCGGAAGCCCCGGATAAAACCCTCCCCAGCGCCGTGTTGTCCACCACAAATCTCATTTTTGCGGTCGCCTGGGATCGAACCCGGGCCGCCTTGGTGAGAGCCAAGCGGTCTAACTACTGAGCCACGGCGCGGCCTGATAACCGCTAGAAATCTTTTCAATGGTAATGTCAAACTGTGTCCAACTAGAGGAGTTGCTGGGAAAACATAGGGCGCATTCGAAAGAGTTAAACTAATCTCTCAGATTCCAGATAAGCAAGGTTCGTCATATCGTCACTATACAAAATCTAGGATAGGGCTTTTAGGCTGGGTTATGGCGTTAAGTTGACCACAACCTGCCAGCAGACAAGAACGGACGGACGCATATATTACGTACAGATGCGAGCAAATGCATTCCGATGCATGCAACACTGACCTACGGGAGAGAGGCAAGTTTCGTATCAGTTAGTTGTGCCAGGAGGGTTCAGTTTCCTTATACCTGACCAGCGAGTTCGGCGCACAGGTATTTGAGCCTCAATGGAAAATAAAAGCAATTTTGCCACTAGAAACGTAGGTGGTTTTATATAACTCTCCAGCATCAACGTCGGTATTTATCGCTCCTTTTCATATTGACATCATTTTCTCTCTCTTCCTCTCTCGCACATACACACTCAACCATTTTAATCTCCCTTTCTATTTTTACGTGCATCTCCAATACTCACACTTGTAGTTTTATCTCGAACGAAATACTTCAACCTTTCATAGGTTAGCGATAATTAATATATTATTAAACTGCGTGGTACTTAAAATTAAGTGTATCTTGTTCTGAAAATAAATACATTATTTCCTTTATTACAGTTCTCAAGAACAGATTATATGGACATACTACTACAATTAATACAGCCACCAACTAACCAAATGACATGACACCAAATGACTTAGTGACCAACGAACTAAATGAAATAATTAGCGTCACCGGCATGTCGGGGGTTTCACTAAGGAGTTATTTAAATGTCAGTAAAACTGCTATGATGCATTTCACTTTAAGCCTCATGTAGAAACCATCGAATTAGACCAGATCTGAACTCGCAAATTTGGGATCGGAATGCCAGCACCTAAGTCATTCTGGTTAGCTCTTATCATCATTATCATCATCATCATCAATCACCATCATCACCACGATCATCAAGCCCACCTCGGTAGCGTGGCGGTAGCATGTCTGCCACACGTTCAAGAGGTCGCGAGTTCAAATCTCTGTTAGAGTGAGTTACCTGGATAAGGTTTTTCCGGGTTTTTTCCTTATCTTTAAAGATGAATGTCGGGTACCTCTTAGCTCTATGGACCCCGGGCTCATTTGAGTATCATTTCACCCATTTCATTCATCGTCCGATATGACTTAACGTTGGAGCACGTAAATTACAAAAAAGTCATCATCATCGTCATTATTATTGTTGTTATTATTATTATTATTATTATTATTATTATTATTATTATTATTATTATTATTATTATTATTATTATTATTATTATTATTATTATTATTATTATTATTATTATTATTATTATTATTATTATTATTATTATTATTATTATTATTATTATTATTATTATTATTATTATTATTATTATTATTATTATTATTATTATTATTATTATTATTATTATTATTATTATTATTATTATTATTATTATTATTATTATTATTATTATTATTATTATTATTATTATTATTATTATTATTATTATTATTATTATTATTATTATTATTATTATTATTATTATTATTATTATTATTATTATTATTATTATTATTATTATTATTATTATTATTATTATTATTATTATTATTATTATTATTATTATTATTATTATTATTATTATTATTATTATTATTATTATTATTATTATTATTATTATTATTATTATTATTATTATTATTATTATTATTATTATTATTATTATTATTATTATTATTATTATTATTATTATTATTATTATTATTATTATTATTATTATTATTATTATTATTATTATTATTATTATTATTATTATTATTATTATTATTATTATTATTATTATTATTATTATTATTATTATTATTATTATTATTATTATTATTATTATTATTATTATTATTATTATTATTATTATTATTATTATTATTATTATTATTATTATTATTATTATTATTATTATTATTATTATTATTATTATTATTATTATTATTATTATTATTATTATTATTATTATTATTATTATTATTATTATTATTATTATTATTATTATTATTATTATTATTATTATTATTATTATTATTATTATTATTATTATTATTATTATTATTATTATTATTATTATTATTATTATTATTATTATTATTATTATTATTATTATTATTATTATTATTATTATTATTATTATTATTATTATTATTATTATTATTATTATTATTATTATTATTATTATTATTATTATTATTATTATTATTATTATTATTATTATTATTATTATTATTATTATTATTATTATTATTATTATTATTATTATTATTATTATTATTATTATTATTATTATTATTATTATTATTATTATTATTATTATTATTATTATTATTATTATTATTATTATTATTATTATTATTATTATTATTATTATTATTATTATTATTATTATTATTATTATTATTATTATTATTATTATTATTATTATTATTATTATTATTATTATTATTATTATTATTATTATTATTATTATTATTATTATTATTATTGTTGTTGTTGTTGTTGTTGTTGTTGGGTCGACTACTACGCAGGATAATTCATTGTCACCTGCCTCCAGTTGTCGGTGGAGGGTAACGTCAATGTTGATCAGCAGGTAAACTTGACCTTTGCCTTCACTAGGCTAATCTAAACGATCAAAGAATTTTGTTCCCTTTGCATCTCCAACTCCCTGGTCTATCGGAAAATTTTTGCACGTGTGGGTACAAGCACGGTTCACCCATATTTGAATTCTTCAATCATACTGAGCCGGCAAAAGCTCAATATAACATCATTACATCTTACCTATGTAAATTTGGATCATTTTCACATATGAAGGGAGACCAAACTAATCGAGCAAGGCCGGTAGCACACTAATATTTTCATGCACGGTTAACACTCCAACAAACCTTATACACTGCATCTCCTGTTGGCATCCATCTGCAACACTGATTTATACCGCAGTCCAATGCTTCGGATATAGCTTTGGGTGGAGCAATTTTCTTGAATATCTTCGTATCGCATACTTAGCAGATGAACTAAATATCAAGTTTTGTATTTCACTGAATTTTCGTTCTTTTCTACGTTTTTGCACATACTGCCATTTCTTGTTCTAAAATGCTCTTCTTTTCATTTTCAAGAGTCCTTGAATGTGCATTTTTAGTGAAATAAAGCATCTAATTTTTTGTACAGAATTCGTTGCCGTTTTGACACACCACGCACGTACTAGAGAAAGTAATACGTATGTGTCCACTTGTCCAGTTATAGCAACCACCGATTGGCAATCTCGGGTAATCTAAAGATCACGGCAGGGCGAGAGACTGGGCAGTAATAGTAATTTGTATAGGTAGATATACAAAGACCCCATATTACGGGACGTTCATTCCAATATTCTAATAGTTCCTAAGGACTTAAAATGGATCTGGCCAATTCTGGGAAATCTTCATGTTCACTGAATAGTATGGCCCGACAGAGAACGATTCGGGCAATGAGATTAGGTCTCGTAGAAAATATTCCCTTGATCTTAATACCTGGTCCGTAAGGCAATTCTGTGTGTAGCCTAACCCAATTTGAACATAATAGTCATTAATGATCCATTCAAGTGTAACGATTTGTTATACAATCAGTACTACCAAACTAGGAGCCCTCTAATTATGCACGTTAGCTTTCTAGTATAAAAAACGAGCAAGCTCTGATTTTGGCTAGTATGGGTGTTCAGTAATACTATCTCTCGTGATCCGCAACATATTTAATTATGCTGCTGAGCTCTTGCGATATACCTTGAAAGGCAATTTTCTAGGGTGCATTTTAGAATCACAGAAACTGATATAGGATGATTACTGCGATGAGTTATTGAGATAAATGATCAGGAATTATAATAAGTATTTAGAGTAAAGCATATAAACTGCGTTAATTTTGGCACTGTTAAACAGAGCGCAGGAGTGAGAGAATGTAGGGTAGCCCCTCTCACCAGAGTGAGTGCTTATCGAAAGCTAACGTCAAATTTTATATAGAGGTAGACAACCAGTTATACACACACAAAGCAGTAGCTGCTTATGTCCTAGAAGTATGTGAAAGTAAAACCTTAATGTTGAAATACTGAGGAGCCTTTGTCAGCTGTCATGATGGGGCGTGCCGTGCCGAGATGTCGTGATGGGCGGGCCCTATCGTGTCATGCCGAGCTATCTGATACGTCTGATACAGATAACCACTTCACCGTGCTTCCCTGTTCGAGACTCCTCAACAGCGAGTGTTCTATGTGGATTTTAAATGCAACAATCCAGGCTGTAAACAAAATAACCAACACTGACTTTTGAGAAATTATACCTGAAGTGAGAACTATATTTTTATTTGGAGGTGCCTTTAATAGTAAACGTCCTAGGTGGTTATCTAATACTTCAAATTCTAGAAAAATTGTGCTTAAAAACACTCTTCGTCAACTTGGTGTAGATGTTATATTTCCTATTGACTCTACTATATACCCAGCAGGGGTACACCTGATATTTTAGACTTCTTTGTTGCCCAAAATAGTTTAATGTGTGCTCGAAACTTCCGTATAGTACGAGATAAGTTCTGACCCCTATCCGGTACTTACCATTTTGTTCCTAAATGGAACAAATCTAAATAGTACTGGTACATTGTTAAAATGTCCTTTCAATTGGAACACGCACACCTCAATAGTTTAACACATAACAAAACAAAACGTACCCTAAAACAACACGAGACAATGACGTTCCAGTTATACATTATTATATATGCTGCAAATGTAGCAATCAGACATCTTCAGTCAGTTACATACAAAACGGAAGCATACACTTCTCAAACTATGAACAATTTTCACTTCATTAAAGGGCATTTTAGGAGCTATGGAAACAAAAAATATCCCCATTATAAAACTGCAATAGAGCTACTAAAGCTAATGAAGCTCTAGAGCGAGCATTACAAGCGCAACACAATAAAAGTCTCTAAAATCATTCTGTGTTTCTGTGGAGAAAAATAACTGAGACAATGACACACGTTTCTTTGACACCACCACTAAACAATGGCTTCTATCTCCGGAAGAAAAAGCTGAATTCTTTTCAGAAACGATTAGTGCTTGGTGTAAACCGAATCCAAATTCAATTTACTACTTTTTTATGAAAAAGTAAAGAATTCCATCTCTCACCTTCTGCAGCTGTCACCTTTTAAAACTTACTTTACACCTGCACAAGTAAAAAGGAAAACGGGATATATAATAAATTCTAAACCAGACTGAGAGAGGAATGATCACTCGACCGATAAGGTTTTTTTTTATGTTCTCAAAAATTTTGAACCCATGCTTCTGACTCTCATGTTAACTAATCTAAATGAAATTACACCTTTTCACTTTGGATTTAAATTACAACATTCCTGTTCGCACATATTATATACAATTTCTGACACTGCACTTGACACTTACGAAAAAAACATTGGTTTGCCTATGTGGTTTCTTGAATATGAAAATGACTTTTGACAAAGTGTGACAATTGTGCTTCAGATATGCATTATAGAATAATTAAATCAGATCTATCTAATCGTACATTTCCTATACAATGTAAATATACAGACCTAATCTCCTACATACAATCAGATATGGTATATTGCGCATTTTGCTGACGACAATGCAATTCTGAGCAAAGAAGCTCGCCAATCAAATCAGACAACGCTCTCTGATGAAATGGACGTATGGTGTAAACTTTGAAGAATCATTATGAACCGTTTAATATAAAAATTAGTCAAGTTCTAATGAAAGAGTGACCATCAGTGACCATTCTGTTAAATTAAAGGAGCCCGCCTCGGTGGCGTAGATGGTAGCGTGTCGTTGGAGGACGTAAATTACAAAATTAAATAAATAAATTAACAAATAAACAAACAAACAAATGAAGGAAAGAACGAACAAACAAACAAGCAAACAAATAAATTAAAGGGCGTAGCAATACTGATATCGTACAATATTGGCTCTCTCGGCGAAATTTCAAATAGAAGATGCATATAGAATGCCAACACCATCAGCTTATTTCAGAATATTAGGTACTTTGATCGTCTTCTCTAGCCCTTTATATCGAGGAAATCGCTACTTGGTTTGCAGTGCAAATGACTGTTGTACAATTCTCTTGTCCGTCCAAAATGGCAATTAGTTCAGGGAATCAGGTGTTCCGCTTCAGCATGACGAATACGAAGAATACAAACTTGCTGAACAGATTTTTCCGAATTATAACTAATGCACCGTGACATGGTCCCAAAACCACTGTTTATGGGGATCTAGGGATCCTGGAGTTTTCTATAGTTATCTGAGATAGCTACAACAGACTCTATAACTCATTTCAAGGACACGCCAATCCTTTACTATCACAGCTACCGTAAATCTGACAGCTAATTACTCCAGCAAAAGTTTGAAAAGAAAAACACCAATAGATATAACGCAATGGGTCCATATATTGGTATCACCAGCGGATTCAATCCAAATATATGGTCCGGTTATTTTGTTATTCTATAAGTGTGAAATTTTATATTATGTGATTATTTTACAGCAAAGTTTTCTGAATTGAAATGAATCGAATTTTCGGAATTCGCCATTTGTGACAAATAGTAGCATATTGCTTAACTGAGTTCCGTGGGAGATCCCTAAAACCGTCTGAATACCGTACGGACCACATGCTACCTGTACAGTGTTATTAGCAGCCTATTAGCGTTGCGAAAGCATCTGCCTGTTTAAAGTGCTCCCAGGAATTTTTTCGTGTTTATGCAATATCACTCGTTCAACTATGTCCATCGCAAGTGATAATTTTATGTAGGATTTACAATTCCTTTTAACGCAAGTCCACCGTTATATTTCATCCTTCAGCTTCTTCTTCTTTTTTTAATTAAAATTTACGATTGTCTATTATACAAATCAGTTTTTTTTCACGTATTCCATTATGTTCGCTAGATAACCCTTGAAGCCACTTGACTTTGATTCCGATTCACATGTGTGTTTGAAACAACGGGTGCATGACGGAAGCCTCCCACGGTCAGAAAAATAGCCCCGAAGCCTCCCGGAAGCTTAAAGGTCTGTAATTACATAACCCCCAAGGCTCCCGGTTACAGTCCCTCATTACATAGGACGAAAGCCGCCCGGTCGAAACTGGTTACAGTTTCCAGTTTGGTTTTTGTAGTATTTGATGAAGCATTACATACTTCTGGTCGAATATCCTACATTTCTTTTTTTTGCGTTTATGATTAATAACAAAGTAACATGGCTCTAGCACCAAAAGAAAATGAACCTCTAATGCTTAAATTTGAATTAGTGGAGGTTGTACCAGTTCGTTTAGCGTTACACAGGGTGCACCAAGAGGAGCCGAACTGGGTTACACACCAAAAGATTCCACATTTATCTGCATCTTCATTATTTCTTTATTTTCTGTATTTTACTCACTATGGATCCGTATTTAGGTGCTTTATTTTGACATTCTAAACATATATATCATGCAGTAATATGTATTTTCGTCTTTAAAATAAGCGGTATTTTTCCTTCTGGATTTTATTTTCATGTATTTTCAGGTTGGGTTCTATATGAAATTGACTTCACATATTCCATTCTTGAAAATTTTACAGCTTTGATATTTTCTACTTGCTGCATCATGGGTTTCAAGTGTGGATGAGACCTTTCTTTATTTTATTTGTTGAGGAATTAATTGTAGTTTTAGTATATACCTGAATTTTCTTCAGTACTTCAGAAAACTTTTACAGATCTGGGCTGCAGGAGTAAACCTGACTGCTGTATTTGATGTGTAAACCTTCGCAAGCGTTGATAGTTCTCTGTCTGTTGCAATTTAGTTCTGCCTACATGGAAGGAGGAAAAATCCATTTTGGTCTATGTAAGTTTCCACTAAATTGTTGCAAAGCAATTGTAGTTTTTCTGAGACATGCATCACTGCCATGAAGTCACCAACCATATCAGGATCCAGTACTAGCAAACCAAATATGTGGGTCAGAAATTTTCTGATTTTATTTTTGGAATATTAGTAATGTGCAATTCCCAAGTTTTGTATCTTTCCCACCAGTTTTGTGTTAGATTAAATTTACATCCATGGATTTTAACATCAGTCCACACTTCTCTTGTAGCATTCATGATGCTTTCTTCAAAGTTCAAAAACATTGTTGATGGAGAGAATTTCAGACCTAGCTTATTACATTTATTAACAACTGTTGAAAATACCTGCTGATACGATGAATTTAATTGGAATGTAATGTCCACTAACGATCTCATGAATTGTATATAGATGGCAAAAAAAGCCTTGTGAAATACTTGAAAGTTCCATCAACATATATTGTGTCACACTGACTGAGTACTCTGAGATTTCCGGATTCACGAAATATTACAACGTTCTTCGTAGCATCATTGTGTACCAACAACACGGCTCCATGTATTATGAGCCTCCTCTATACTAGTGGGTAATTTTACCACAATTTTACGCCTAGCATTTTATATGGACTTACGTAAACTGTACACAACTCCTGTGGTTAATTCTTCCGTGTTTTCTCTCTTCAGTTGTGGTATATTAGTTTTGATGGCCTTTAACATATATCTTTTTAGCCTATCTCTTCAGATCACAGAGTACTTTCTGTCTCTGAAGTTTGTCACTAGGTGGTGACGCGTAGTTATGGACCTCTTGAATATCCAGGATATCTATTTCTTCAATAGAAAAGATTTTAATACAACTTTAGTGAGTTTTAACATTGCTCGTCCACACACTTCTGGAATCCGAAAGGGTAACCGTTCCGAAGTAGAATTTTTCTTCCTGTTCTACTCGCCATAAATTCAGTCTCGTCGGAAAAAATGTTAACTGCTGGCTAATTACACCTGTTTCGCGAGAGGTGTAGGTCGTTACCTTCTAAGCTCGCGGGAGGCTTGAGGATGTTAGATGTTAAGCTTACCTGGGTACGGGAGGCTTCTGTCCTGCACGGGAACAACACACCGAGCTAATAAACAGAAAAACAAGCTTCCCCTCAGGTACCAACGGCACAGAATTCAGGTCTTTAATCCAGGTGGATCGCACGGAATTCATGACGCGCAATTTAAACGTGATATAACATCCATTTTTGGTGAGGAGCACCCAGGACGTCCGGCAGATGTGACGAAAGATTGAGGTCATTGAGAGAGACCACGATACGACCCACGCCGACTGTCGAAATGAATTTCGCAAAGATACAGAAGCCAAAGGTGCGTCAAAGGGAACGACAATTCATGTTTC
>CM060950.1:263177945-263227945 GCA_030765055.1 Mantis religiosa | reverse complement strand
CAACCGTTTCCTTCTTCCCTATAAACATAAATACGGTGAGGAGGATTTGAGCATCCGTCCATCTTTTATACAAAAAGCCAAAACTGCCAACCAAACCATAATGTTATAACTAAATAACGCAAATAACATATTGCATTGCATATGTTGTTATTCAAAAGGACATTCATTATATATTTCTTATTGCACTTACTTCATAATGTCATTTAAACTCTCCGAAAAACTTGAATAAAATAATTTCCTAGCAAATTTACAATTACATTTTTCATGTTTTCACGGGCCACTTTCTTGAAAATAAGCTTTCTGTACTTCCTTCAATTTCTGGACGATACTGGTCTAATATTTTGTGAATCTTGAAAGCTGATCATGCTGTTTAACTCCTGCATGGTGAAAGGCGTGGTTCCCAGCTGCAATTCTTCTTTAATTTATTCCATATTAATTCCTAGTGGTTTCATCAGGATCAATAAGGGCTTAACCGCTTTTGTCTAGCCTTAATTTTTTCTATACCACATACATAATAGGAAGAAAAGGTATTGCATTCCACCCTAAAGTTTGATATCGAGATATCACTGAAAATATACCCTTTGGGATTCCACAACTCATATAAAATAGAAAAGGGTGCACGCGTGAGGGCAAGGAAATCTATCACTCAAAAACTAAAAATCTGTTACATATTGAATTTCTTTCTAAGTTCACAATTTTACATAAATGAGACACGAATAGGTAATATAAAAGTTACCCCCCCCCCCCCCCATTTAAGCTACCTTTTATTTGAATTTTTTGTAGCTTTTGATTTTCTCAAAAATGGCAAGAGTTGTTTCGTTTAAATGATCCCATTTATCATAATTATTAAATGTTGAACTGTTTTCACAACAAATAAAATTCAAATATATCTTTAATTTTCTGGAAATAGCCTATGGATTCCTTTACATTCTGAATAATTATTGCTAACCGGTAAACCATAATGGATAGCTAAATTCTTACTACACCTGCATTTAAATTCTCAATCATTTCTGAAATGAGAAGTTGTAATTCGTTATATTTTCCGTTCATCGAGCAGAACGGAATTTCGAACCCATTACATAGGTTCCATTATTAAACATTTGACAATCGCTATATCCTTCTAACTGAGATACATGCAATAAAACCGCTTCTACAAATCCTATTTCGATTAATATGAAATAGATAATGAAAAAAGTTTGTAACAATAGTTTATACAAGAATGAGTAGAGAAAGGCAGGCAAGTGCAACACCTTAAAGCTTTTCTTTTGACTATTGTCGTCACACTGTTTCCCGCTGCTGGTGAATATATTGTTATAATTGCCGCAGTGATATGTGCATTGGCGGTATTAGACGAGGAAGTATCTAAGTCAATAATACACTGCCCTACTCTTGAGGCTAGCTCTAGAGTACCCTACTAACGATAACACAGCTCTCTTCCTCTGCGTTTCGAGTGAGAAGGTGCTATACGTTTTAAACATTAACTCACAGATCCGCCATTTGCTTCTTATTCAAAAGGTATAAGTTCACATTGAAATCATTATGAACATCTATCTTCTTCCTTTACTCAATAATATTACAGATCATTCTGTTTAAAATGGTGATAAGTAGGTACGTATGGATACCGTGGTTATAAAGAGAATTGTAGTTAGATTTCACCAATGGTGATAGGAATAGTATTAGAAGAAACAAGTATTCCACTAGTGCATTTGTAACGTGTATAAACGAATTAATAAATATGCAAGTAAAATGGCTAGTAAGAATATACGCTGCAATAACGGAGAGCAGAATTATGTGTGGAATAGAAATTTGAGGCCAGATGAGGATTGGAATAAATATGATAAATATACATATATATATAAATATATATAAATATACATATATACATATTATGTCTTAGAAATTTTTTTCTATGCTTAACCAGTTCTTCATCTAATGAGGTTAGTTAGGAAGATTTGGCTATAAAAGCGAGGTATTGGTACGCGTTTAGAAATTATGATTTAAAAGTTGGAAGACAGAGGTATACTTTTTAATCACACCATAAAGAACTAAGAAGAAATGAAAATGGAGATAAAATCCACAGTAATTTAAAATTTGGCATGCAGGCGACGTGGTAAGAGAGACGGGGACGTTTTTAAAACCAAATTAACTCAAGAATTGAGAATAATGAGAAACAGGAAATGAAATCTTATCTCTATACAAAAGAGTAAGACAATGAAAACTAATTTTAATTGGGGAGGATAAAATACATTGACATGTGTAAAAAGTCAGCAATTTTAGAAAGGGAATAAGTGGTCTAATTAATAATGGCAAAGAATTTTGGAATGTGAGTAAAAAAATTTCGGAGAGAGCAATTCTTTTTGCGAAAACGTAAAGCTAACCAAATGAAAGAACAAGTAAAAGAATTCTGAATTTAATACTAAAGGAAACAATATAACTTGATGAATATTTGAGGAATATAAAACAAACGCTGGTTATGAAAGGTGAGAAATACTGGTTGACTTGACAATGACGATAAGTGAGAAAAGGACAGGGTGGTTGAACTTCTTTCCACCCGCTCCACCATTTTACTGTGAGCTTGAAGCCTACTCTACAGTGCAAACGATGGGATATGTTGCCAAGTTTCATGTTACTCTGAAAGCACTGTAATATTCTTTAATACAATATTGTATTTAACATAATGCACTGGGAGATCAAGCCCATTGTACTTGACATTTCTGTTAATGACGGGATTTCTTTCCTTTTAGGTAGATTTTGCAAGAGTCTGAAGTTTTCCTGATTGATATTCACTCTAGTTCTCCATATCGTTCTTCCAAGCGGCAGGGATGTGTAAAAAGAAATATCAAGAATACGAAGAAGGAAATAAAATTAATAATATCTATATGGAACAGTGTTTGGTCTAGCAAATTTGATGCAGCAGAACGATTGGGAAAAGGTTATATGGCAGAGGATTATGCGCAGAGAATGCGACTTTCGGGGTTTCCAAGGCAGGCTTAATTTATCGAGTGTAAACGTAGGTACGGACAGACAAGCCTGGAAGGACACGGTTGCACTACGCGGGGAGACAAAGAGCAACATGGAAAGAAAAGTTTTCTTTTTTGTTGGGCGTTGTTGCACCCCGTTTCCATCAGGTAGAGAAAAAGTCGTGGCATAGTTGTGCTACGTAGCCTATATTAGGTGGTAAGGGTAGGTGATAAACAACATGCTACGTCTTCAACACTATCCATGGCTGTATCAGTGCTATTCTTAAAGATAGATAGTTGTGGTTGACTGGGCGTGGAACGGGCCCACCTGCAGTTTGTATGAATATGAATTGTTGGAAACATACATTGCATCAGATGCTACATTCCCTCCTCAACTATGGGCATGTAACTCAGCATCCCCGCGTCGATAGCATAGATGTTACCGTGTCTACCTCACGTTCAAGAGGTTCGAGTTCGAACCTCGGTCAGGGTGAGTCAGGGTGAGGTTCTTTTCGGGGTTTTCACTATCCTAAAAGACAAATGTCATGTAACTCTAAGCTCTATGATCCTGGACTCATTTAAGCTCATCTCCCATTTCATTCATCGTCGGATATAAGCTAACGTTGGAGACGTAAACAAATAAAATAAAACAAGCAACTCAGCATCAAGCGAATTAACTACTGATGCATACAAATCATTCCACACTAGCTGCTGATACCGAAATTAAGCGATGCCATGAATAAAGAATCGTATTGGATTTCAAATGAACATTGTACCTATATATTTGTTAAAACGCAAGCAGGTGCATTTGGATTAGTCGTTTAACAAAGTTCTGGGAGAAAGCGGGTTCTTAGTAGAGATTCTAAGTGGATAACACTTGACTCCGTCTGAAAAGGCATTGGTCGGACCTTTAATAATGGCATGACCGAGACTAATAATCACAATGGACAAAATGGTCACAAAAGGAATTTTGGTGTAAATAAAGACAAGCTTCGAGATGTGAAAGTCGAACGCAGCTGAAGTGAGGAACTCACAACAGGGCTGGCGGTCCATTAAGAAAGACACAACTGGTTCGGTCTTCCGTGAAGGCAGACGAGAACCGAGGAGGGAAGGTATCTATCGTTTCCTACGTAAATAACGAATTAAGTGTTATCGCATAGTATTCATTTGACATACATACGGTAACTCAGAACAGTGATATATTGGTAACCCCTGGTCGGCAACTTCGCGAGTTGTGATGATAAGAAGAAGCAGTCATTAAACCAGTCTGAAACTTGCATTCCAGTGTCATTAGAATCATCCTTACTCTCATACATATCCATGCATACCCTTTGACGGAACTCTTACTCTACCCTTAGGATAGGTCACACTGCTTCAAAATATGTAAGGTAAGAATAAGCTGCATCAAACTAGCGACCAATGCGTGGAACAACATTTTCCAATGCATAGGTAATTTGATCTGAAAATAACTTACATCAAAGTGGCGCGCCATCGCAGGGCTCGATACGAGAAGGAGGTTTGACACGAGGAGGTTCAAAGGTTCGACCCGAGAAGGTTTGTCACGAGAAGGAGGTTCAACCCGAGAAGGAGGTTCTACATGAGGAGGTTCAACCCGAGAAGGAGGTTCGACACAACAAGGAGTTCTACAACAGTTTGACCGGAAAGAAGATTTGAGGCCGACATCATCAGCGACATCATCAGGAGACATTAAAAAAAAAAAAGGTACAGAATGTTATTGACTATTATGAATGTATTTGAGGAGTGAAAAAATGTTAAGTAAAACTCTGTAGAAGACAGGATGTTCAGGAGGTTTATAGTAATAATAGTAGGCAGGAAGTAGTCGAAGTAGTAAAATGTAGTAGAACTGTCCCAAATTATGTTGGAATGGTACCAAATATGTTAGAGGAAATTAGAGAAATGTTTCCAAGTTTAAGAAAACAGATAAATAACAATTTCCAAAGTATTACTAAAGAGATAGTCAGCAACTTTGCAAGTTTAAGTAAAATGCTGTATACTAATATTCAAAGTTTATGTATGAAAATGAACGGTAGCAATCAAGGGTTACAACATATAGGAGAAAAGATAGATAACAGTATTGAGAGGTTAGAGATAGAAGAAGTAGAATTAGGAAATAAGTTAGAGAATGTATAGGCGTTAGAGAATATCGGGAAAGTTAGTCAGGAGATAGAGGATGTAAGAGAAGAAGCTGGTCAGGTAACAGACAATGTAGGGAAAGATGTTAGCGAGGGGACAGAGAATACTGAAAATGAAGCCGTCAATCTAGTTAATGAAAGGTGAGATAAATAAAACAGAAAACTGATGGAAGAAATGGTACAGAAATTGGACAAAGAAAGAGAAATGGCTAGAAAAGAGAAGAAACTATGAGTAGTTTAGAGGTATAAAAATGGGAAAAAGGGAAGACACACGCGGAATGTGGAGGAAACTACGAATCAAATGTATGGGGCAGCAATAGAGATCACGGCGACAAAGGAAACACTGAAAAACGTTGAAAATCGATGGAGAAACGAAAGAGAAATATTCAATCATTTCAGGCAAGGGGCACAATTCCATCAGAATATGTGTAAGAAAGATAGGAAAATATATCGATGTACAATACTTAAGCTAGATATGCAAAAATCATGGGAATGTAGAATAAATAAGTCCTTCGAACACGGAAAAATCCGCCAAATTCCTTTGTATTTCCTAAGTACGTTGTGGGATGATGAATTGCCTTGTAAATGGTGGGAACTCAAGCTAAAGTATCCAAAATTACCACAACAAATTGTAAAATGAGAAGAAACGCAAAATTGTAAAATTAGAAGAAACACAAACTTGTAAATTGTATAGGTTAAGTATAAACAGTGTAGTGTAAAATGTATAGCTTAAGTATAAACAGTGTAGTGACAGTGAAGTGAAATTGAAAAGCTAAACAAGTAAAAATATGTGAAAATCAGAACACTGAAAGAATTTTGAAAATAATATTTATATAGAATCCTATAGAAGTATTCGGAAATGTTGTATGAGTAAAAGAAAACGAAGCACATTAAAAAAATCAAAATAAGAACATTAAAAGGCTTTTGAAAATAATATCTATATAGAATCCGGAAGAAGAATTCAGAACTGTGTATAATGTACAATGTACAATGTACAATGGTTTACACCTGGAAGTGTATATTTATGAATTTTTCTAAGTGTAGCAATAATATGAATTAATTTTAAGTAGATCAGATGGAGAAAAAGAGAAAGCTAATGATGTAGATTGAAGTATTTTCCATTCATTAATATTTGAAAGTGGAAACTTGCAGATCAGAGTGTTGATGAATGTTAAATGAACTATTACTATGTAACCATATGAACAATTTTTAGGAAATGTCTATTTATGTATCATGCAAAATTAACGTTGTGAAAGGAAATTGTAAAATGAATTGGAAGTTGCTGACAAAGGTCTAGTATTTTGCGTCGTATTCGGGCAAGACATATATATTATTTTATTTTGTGATAATAAAATAATATCTATGGGGGCATTTGATACCAAAATTAAAGAATTAAAATAAGTAAAGAATCATGATGGATTTCAAAAGAGTCTTGTATGTTTGTTACGACACGAACAGGTGCAGTTGGTTGAGTGGTTATAATAAAAGAAATGTAAGAAGCAGTGTCCTGAGCAGACTTTTAAAGGCTAGCATTTGACTTTATTGAATGGGCTATTCTACGGACCCTTCTTAATGGCATGACAAAATAGTCACAAAGGGAATCTTTGGTTGAATAAAGAGGGCTTCCAGAAAGTGAAAGCGATACACCCACGCTCATCTGTGGAGGACAGTCAGTCCACGGCGTGAGGCCGATTCGGGCAGTTAATTTCTTCTGTCTTGGTCGAGAACAGACCAGAAGTGAAGAGAGAAGATATTTGTCAGTTTATACCTAAATAATTATTATCGAGTAATAAGCATTCCGCCTTCAGTAACTTTAAAAAGTCATATTGGTAATCCATGGTCGGCAACTTCGAGTTTAATGTAATAATAAAAGAAGCAGTCATTAAACCAGTTTGAAACGGGCATTCCAGTGTCATTAAAACTATCCTTCTCACACATATCCAGGCATACACTGTGAGAAACCTCATTGCTTTACCCTGAGCTGAACATTATTGTATCAAACTGTAGCGTGAACATGGAACTTTGCTCACCAACATATTGTTGCTTCACAGTGTAGTGAAAGTGCAGTGAAATTTGAAAACAAAGCAAATGATAAAAGTAAGGAAACTAAAAAGAATCAGAACATTGAAAGACATTTGTAACAAAAAGAAATGTAATCGTAGAGAAGCAGTCGGAAATGCTGTGTGAATAAAAGAAAACTAAACAGATACAAAAAATCAAAATCAGAACATAGAAACTATTGTGAATAGAATGTTTATATAGAATCCGGAAGAAGAAATCAGGAATGTGGTAAACATGGAAGAATGGTTTAAACATGGAAGTGTATATATTTATGAATTGTTCTAAGTGTAGCACTTTATGATTTAATTTTAAGTAGATCAGACGGAGAAAGAGAGAGAGATGATAATGTTGATGTAGATTAAAGTGTTTTCCATTTAGTGCTATTTAAAAGCTAAAAATTTCAGATCAGAGTGTTGCTAAATGTTAAATAAGTTATTGTTTCGTAACCATGTAAATACTTTTTTGAAATGTATATCTATGTATCATACAAAATTAGTGAAATTTAAAAAAAAAATCGGAAGTTGCTGACGAATGTTCTTATATTTTACGGTGCATTCGGGCAAGACGTATATATTCTTTTATTATGGTACCGTAAAATAATATAACAGGGCATCTGATACCGAAATTAAGGAATGCCATGAATAAAGAATCGTAATGGATTTCAACGTAATATTGTATATTTGTTAAAACGCGTGCGGGTGCAGTTTGGGTGAGTGGTTTAACAAAGTGCTGGTAGAAAGCGGGTTCTTAGCAGGGATTTTAAGTGGATAACACTTGAATCCGTTTTAAAAGGCATTGTTCGGACTCTTTAATGGCATGACCGAGACTAATAATCACAATAGACCAAATAGTCACAAAAGGAATTTTGGTGTGAATAAAGATAGGCTTCGAGATGTGAAAGTCGAACCAGCTGCAGTGAGGAACACACAACTAGGCTGGCGCTCAGTTAAGAAAGACACAACTGATTCGTCTTCGATGAAGGCAGACGAGAACCGAGGAGAAAAGGTATCTGGTTTCCTACGTAAATAACGAACTAAGTGTTCACGTATAATATGCATTTCACATACGGTAACTCTGAACAGTGATATATTGGTAACCCCTGGTCGGCAACTTCGCGAGCTATGTGATGATAAAAAGAAGCAGTCATTAAATCAGTCTGAAACTTGCATTCCAGTGTCATTAGAATCATCCTTACTCCCATACATATTCACGCATACCCTTTGACGGAACTCTTGCTCTACCCTCAGGATGGGCCTCACTGCTTCAAATGTTACAACGTAAGAATAAACTGCACCAAATTAGCGACCAATGCGTGGAACAACCTTTTCGAGTGCATAAGTAATTGATGTGAAAAGAAGTTGCATCACTGTAATAAATCAGTATAACAAGAACATTCCAGCCTTCCAATATTTTTATCTGTCTCAAGAGACTTAAAAACTAAAAAATACATTCTTATGAACAGCATACATATACAAAAGATACATCAGTAAGACATTGTGAAATACTGAACTTCTCAAACAAGACCGTGGAAGAATTTGGAGTGATAAAATAGATATGTGTTTGTAAAAAGTGCAGCTATTTCTGTAATATTAAGTTTCATTATTCTCATGAAGATCCTGATGAGGTGCAGTTAATGAATGACCTGTGCGTTCTGTTACCTGAAACAATCGAGGCGCATTTATGCCCTAGCTAGGCTTTCCAACTGACCGCGGCGAGCAACTACGCCATACCGGTAAACACGACCAGCAAGAAGATGGGGAGAACAATTTTACAACAGGTGCTAAGGCCCTAAAGTACTTGTAGAGGAATAACAATATTATAACCGATGGAAAATATCTAAATATTATATTTTTTCCGGGTTGCATTTAGGTGGCAGTGGTTTCCGGTAAGTGATAGCAGGTTAAGCGCAGTACAGAAAATGTTAAATGGAGACCACAAAATGATATGTGTCACAGAGGCTAATTAATATTACTCGTAATACAATATCCAGCTTTCCAGTCGTCATCCCTTGGGTCACTCTGCCTGGCGGTCTGAAATTAAACGGTTTAATGATATAACATGCAATCTGAAGGACTCTTAGGTACGTTAATGGTGACTATTGTTCGCTTTAATGAAGTGAGCATTTTCAAAAACTACCCGATGTCAGTTGTAATTATACTGGTAAAGTACTATGGCTTAATTGCCTATCAGGTAAGTATTTCTAACATTATTTTGCATCTCGTAATCAGATACACAGATATTGCTCGACCTAAATTATACCAATGAATAATTTGGATAATTCAAACAAAACATGGTGTTTGAGGTTAACTTCAGCAGTGTGTTTCTTCTTTATCTAGCATTACAGCTATATTTAAATAGCATAGTTGCTAAATTGTTTAAGATTTTGTAAAGATGATAAATTAAAAGCAACACATGCTGTAAAGGTAGTTAATTCAAACTGCAGGTTAATCATGTTCTCGCCGGTTTTCAAAAATCAATTCAATTTAAATTCAGTTTTAACAATATAAAATCTATGAAAGAGTTGAGCCAGACTGAAAAATTCAATGGCATAGCCGGGATTTGAACCACGAACCTTCTGGTCACCGTCCAGCCGCTCTAAACCATTGAGCTGCTATGGCCAACGTGCCAACATGACATGAATTTTTCAGTCTGGCTCTACTCTTTCATAGTGTGTCCTACACAGGGCTAGTGTGAAAGAACAATTAATTTCCAATATAACAACTGTTCTTAAAAAAGTCTTTCGGCGGGGTGGGTGGCTAAAATTTCAAATATCCTTGATCTTGAAACTTCCATTTACCGCTCATATTATCACATTATTTTCTCCACAGTTTTACTGTTTCCAGTTTCAGTAATCCGACCACTGCATTCTATGTTGATTGTGATGATGATGTATGCTAAATATCTCCTTTAATTACAACTACCTAACATATCTGATGCAGTTTCATGAACGACTTTGTACCTAAACATTTCACACAATATCTACTGTTCATGCAATCAGCTAGGACTTTCTCCTTATGTTACAATGTACTTAAAAAGAATCTATGATCAGATAACATCTCCTACAACCTCGATCGAATGCACATCTGCCCGCCTCGGTAGCGTAGATGGTAGCATGTCTGCCTCACGTTGAAGAGGTCCCGAGTTCGAATCTCGGTCAGGGTGAGTTACCTGAATAAGGTTTTTCCGGGGTTTACCCTTATCCTAAAAGACGAATGTCGGGTAACTCTAAGCTTCATGGACCCCGGACGCATTGGGCATTATTTCACCCATTCTATTCATTATCCGATATGACTAAATGTTGGAGGACGTAAATTAAAAATAAAATTGCACATCTTTTGCGCTAACCGCCTTTGGAAGGAAGAACGAGGGGTGGGAGGGGAAGGAATCGCAGGATGCTGGCTAGCCGTCAAAAACGCACACATGTCCCTAATAATTCAAAGTTTGACTGGCTACTCAGAGAGGCTTCCTTCTTGTAGAATTCCACCCACTAGTGGCAGCATAGAGAAGTCTGCAATATGGCAGGGCTGAGAGGAACTTTACAACGAGAATAAGGCATACCTACTGCACCAATTATATAGATTTCTTTACAGTGTACAGTAATGTATTTCCAGTAACTTGTTATGACCTCAGCCATTTCTAGCTATCCATATTCAATGGTTCGAAGTGCTCAATTCTTTAAGTGAGTGATGTATTTTCGATTTTTAGTTGTTTCTTGCAATGCCATTGAAAGAGTATGGGGTTTTATACCTATTATTTGTATCTAATAAAATGTGAAATGCAGCTATTTCCGGAAAGTTCTGTGTCAATTAAAATGAAACAGATAGAAAAATAAACTTGCGCAAGAATATTGTATATACATTCTAGTAAGCGAGAAAATATATATATTTTCTCTCTCTATATAGATAGAGAGAGAGAGAGAGAGAGAGAGAGAGAGAGAGAGAGAGAGAGAGAGAGAGAGAGAGAGAGAGAGAGAGAGAGAGAGAGAGAGAGAGAGAGAAATTACAATATAAACATAAAACTTTACATCTATACAAACAAGTCATAATATCGAATTTCTATCTATGAGAATATAAACATAGAATATAAACATAAAACTTAATATATACACAAAGAATTCTTAATATTGAATTGCTATCCGTGAGGTCCATAAAATACGACCATAACTTCAAATTCTGGAGTTCATGCATGTCCTAACATGTCTTGCACAGCTTTTGCTGCCATCTGTATCCCAGGTGAAATATGAGATGTGATAAATTACTTTAAACAGCTTTCTCCAAAATGTTAAGGAGCAGAAAGTGTAATGTCCGTAAATCTAAACTTGGCTACTTCCTAACGAGCGGAATAGTAGTAGTTATTAAGGCTCGGGATTGAGAAACTGTGCAACAGCCTTAACGCAACGCAGATACCTAAAGGAAAAATAAATAAGGTATATTGCTTTCACAAAACTTTCTCTATTTATCCTTCTACAAACTATGCTTAAAGGAGCTTATTCCTTTATGTGCTCTTGTTTATAGAAAAATGCACCCAAAAATATTTTATTATGCCTACATGTTTACTTCTCTACCACGTAAGCACTGGTAATTAGAGAAGGAATTATATTCCTCTAAAATTATATAGGAATAACTTACCGGAAATGACACGTCTTGAGGTGCCTTGAATCCCAAAACAACTTTTAGAAAAAGGCCCTCTGTATATTGCTTGTGTAAAAGTGCGTGTGTGTAAACAGCATAACTCAAAATCGAAAAGTTCGTTAGAAGGTTCAGATCTTCCATGAATGTGACATTAATATGTTCAAGAAACCCTCCACCCCAGTCTACCATTTACATGGAACATTTCTTGAAGATGTTAATTTTCTCAAAAACCGCCCTATGTTTTTCATTAAAACAGCACTTGCTTAAAATACTTTCGAGACATATGAAATTATATCTTAGGTAAATGTTCTGGAAACAAGTCCACTTCATTTTAGATAACTTTTGCGTAAAGAGAGAGACAATACTTAACTACACAAACATATTTTAAAGAACAGAAGTTGTGTTATACACACTTTTTATTTGTAGAGGGAATCATTTCCGAAAATTTCCTTGTTATTTGTGAGATTTCTCTAATACTTATACTTTCTCAAATAAGAATACGTTGATCGTCTTTTACCTCTTGGCCATGCTAAGGGACTGCTTAGGGCCTGGCTCTTAAAACAGTAACTGTTGGTTAAAAGCTGCTGCACTCCCATTTTCTTCGTGCAGCTACTATAAAACTGCAAATGAGGTAATTTATGGACACGTTTATCTTGATTGATATGGCGTTGATAGAATTAGAGGTATCGAGGAATAAGCGTTTGTAAGAGCAGTTTGTACAAGCGTAGACAAAATCATGTGATGTAGCACAGCAGATTCTATTAAGATCCCCAGCAAGACTTTAAAAAGCATGAGCTGTGCTAGGGCTTTAAAATACCATTTTTTGCAGAACCACGGGGAGAAAAGTAACAGTGACATGGAAAATAAATTGTCCTGTTTGTTACTTGACATTAGTTCCTCTAACAATTCTTCAAGCAACTTTTCCTGAAAAAGTTTATTCATACATTTACTTCATGTTTATTGAAATAAAAATCTTTAGATATGCTTTAATGTAATATGTCTCTCTACGTACAATAGGAAATGCAGCAGTAACCCACAGTCAAATGTTTTAGGAGCTGCTTGCTGTTTGATAGCTTTGATATCCGGTCCTCTTTGCATGATAAAACAAATAAATGATAAATGATGGCTTCCCATTTCAGAAAAGTATAAGTATTGGAAAATAACACAAGCATGGGAATTATGGCCCATTACGCTTGTTCACTCTAATAGTTATCATTGCAGAAATACGTACTTTGGAAATCTTTGATTAGAAGGCGTCGATTGGAAAGAGATATTGCGCCACATCTTGCAGAAAGGTGTCAGTTTTTTATTTCAAAGCTACACGTGCTACTCACCTTGAAATAGAAATGCACCTCTCGAACAAGATTCCTATTGCCATATAGCTATTTGCAGGTCGCCGAGGGTTACCTCATGAAGTGTATTCGGACAGTGCCCAAAATTTCTATACAACCAATAAGGAACTGACAACTATAAGACTGTAAGACTGTAAGATATTGCGCCCAGTATTGTATTGATCGGAAATTTATTACACTACCAGCAGCTTGTTGATGAGGATCGCGGAAAGGGATAACAGGCTGCACCATGCTTACCCAATAAATACATTAGGGTAGTCAAGGGAAAATATCTTGAATTCCAGCAGCGGCAATCTAACAGTGTAAAAGCCTGTGTTTGCAGGTTAGAATATTGTTAGGTGACGGTCGTTGAAAGTTTAGTAGGACACTCATAGAACTGGAGACTGCTTTGTAGGCATGGTTGCACATTTACCTGGATATATTTCTGAGTAAATTTAATGGCGAGGAGTTCCCAAGTCTTGGCGAGTAAGGCAGATTTTTGTCAACATCCAGTGGAATAGAAAACGAACCGTGTATGGTTTGTGAGAGGGTCGTGGTGGATATTTGGAGTTTCCAAAGTGGGCGGTAACATTTGAAGTAACGTAGAATCAATGTAGAAAGGGTAATTAAATTAAAATATTTGTTCTTAATGATGTCAATTGCCAGTATCATATCAGTGCCGGCAGTGAGTCAACATTTCTTCTGCAAGGGTTCATTTACATGCCAGTAAATCTACTGTCATGAGCTGTCACTATTAAGCCAGATAACCGTCGGTTTGGCAGGATTTGTACCCGCGACCTTGAGAATAGTAGGGCAGCACCTTCCCATTTGATCCATCGAGATCGACCGGAACGGTCAGGTTGACATCTAACAAACAAATATTCAGACAAGGGAAGTAACTTTCTTGTTCTTGGTTTCGGGAAAGACAGTAGCGATAGTAGACTATGGCACAGTTCTTGTGACGGTGATTGTAGCATCTTTCCTCCTATTTGCAAAAGGACGATGGTTTCCTTCAATTTCTAAGCTCTGTGCTGGAATGTTATGTTCTAGAACAATGTTTAAAGTGCGGAACAACCATTGAGTCCACATCACTAAGAGTGCAATTTTGCGGGGCTGTGTATTATGGATTCATATTCCAACTTAGATACGATAATGGCCCTTTAGGTGCGTAAGAGAATGTATTTGGCTCCCCAAGATCTAGCCAATAAAGATTTTAGGATATTCTGACGGCGAAGCAGACAGCTCGAGAATTTTGAGGTGGTGGATCTACTTTAGCTAATGAGATAGTCCTTACTGATCACCATAATTTTGTTGCTGATAATATCCGGACATTGTTCAGATTAAGCTCATGAGGTACAGAAAGCTTCATCGATCGGAATAATAAGACATTTGTGTCTAAAGCAATTTGAATCTATAGCATGTGTTGCGACCCCAGGTTTTAAGATGAATGACCCCCTTTTGTAGTAGATCTTGGGTAGTTCCAATACCCTTTTCCTAGTACAGAGTGTTAGGTTATCCACAAATGAGCACATTTTAATGAGAAACTGTAAGCATAAGATGATGGGTGCTATTGATGCCACTATCTAACTTTCAGGATGCGATATAATTCATTTTCTCAGCCAGGAAATGAAATTATTTCTGGAGTACTTATTTTACTTTTCAAAGGAATTGACAGTATTTTATCGATTTGGAAGCTTATATTTTTGTATTTCTAAGTGGACGGGATACAGCTTTCTTCCCGTAAATATGGAAATGAGATTTTTACCTTATCGCTGTATTGAAGAATTACAGATGTTACTTCTGACACAAATGAACTCACTGTATGTGAGTAAGTTTGTAGGAAATTCTGAGTTTCGGCTTCCATTGTCTGCTTCACTGCTGGCAAGTACCTCATGTTATCAGCTTTCCTTTGTTTCTTTGTTATGTGTTTAATTTGGGAACGGAAGAATTAGTAGAATCGCAAGTTCTCTATCGGAGGAGTGATCAAATGCGTTGTGTATTTCTGTGTGTAACTATATCTCACCAAAGTTGTCCCCACTTTCTGTGATGCTGATGGTTGAAGTGTGTTGCTTTAGGCTAACCCGCTGTTTTTTTTTAATTTTTTCATGTTTTTTTATTTTATTTATTTATTTTTTTATTTTTTTATTTTTTTATTTTTATTTTACTTTATTTTTTCATGTTTTTTTTGTTTATTTAATTAAGACGGGAATGGGTACCGGGTAAGAATTTTTTTTTCTATTTTTTTATTTTTTTTCCTTGTTTTATTGGCTTGTACTGTGAGACAAATGAAGGGTTCTATTTGCTTAGATGGTTCTTAGATCTGCATTTGTTCCAAATGATAAATGTATGGCTCCATAGAACGTAAGGTTTTCTTCCGTATAGAGCTCCATCTCTGCTCTTTCAAAAATATACGTAGGTGCTTTCCCAACGCAGTGGCTCCTCGCCTTACCTTTATCAGCCAATGTAGTGCACCAGCAACCAACCACACAGCAAAATTGTGAAATTTCTTGTCCTTGAAACGAAACTCCAGTTGTACCAGCTGTGGTACCGAACGTAAGTATTCTTCTGGACGAAGTTTATGTAATGTGTCTTGGATGGAGGTCCAAATCAAGTCAGCCCGCTGACAGTTGTACAAGCGATGTTCAAGTGTATCATCTTCCACACATACGCCACAGATCTTCGAATTCACTCTCCCGTGACGCCACATCTTTTCTGCAGTTGGAACCGTTTCATTAATCACTTCATAAACCGTTTCTCTCCATATCGACGGAAGGTTACAGTTGGTTGCATTGGCCCAAACGCATTTCCAGTCACGACTGTATTTTGTTTCCTCGTTAGGTCGTTGAATACCTGACTTCGTCAAATGACGATAGAGGTTCTTGGTAGTCAGAAAATTCTCCAGTCGCTCCCCAGAATTTTCAAGAGCACGAAGCTTGGCAACCAAACGATTAAATTCCCGTGTCGGTCTCTCCACGGTATGTAACTGGTCATACCAAAACTTCTTGTCAATCGGAGACTCACTGCTAAGTAACGAGGACAATCCTCTCTTTCCCAACTGTTGATCACATGCGGCTGCCTTGAGTTTTAGGCAACCTGCTCGACTACAGCCAATGTCTTGACATTAGAACCTTGAGGCATACAGATGTTGAAATAGGGACAGTGTCCCAGGAGTTGAAATGGGGTTCACTTTCCGTTCATATAGCTTACGTAGCACTATTAGGAGACCAAGGGTAGAGATGTTCCTGCAGAACTTTGCTATGTGTCCCCCCTTACAAACCAAAGTGGCATCTCACTGTGGGCGTATACTCAGTACTTAGTAAACCTCTTATTGCTTACCTGTTAAGTGTGGGAAGGCTTTGCAAGTCATTAGGACATACATATTACATATAAGGTCGTACTTCTTTGCTGAAGTTGAGTATATGCGAGAAACCATTCTGTTATATCCGCACTCTGGGATAGGAAATAGAGGAGGCTGCCTGCCTACGCAATCTAGTAGACGTTTTACTACATTACTAGCTATTATCGCATATATTATCGCATGGAAAGGATGCACTTTATTAGGGATTATCAAGAGAGCAAATCACTCTGTTGAGGATAGTGTTTCCTAAAATTTCCTCTGAAATAATGGAACTAGCTAGGAATAGGCAATTAGAAATGTGCTTTCTTTAGAGGCGTTTTCACTATACTTACTTTAGTGGTGTGGTAGTAGGTTGCTATGAGTACTTTAGCTAAAGAGTTGAGTGAATGCCTGACTTAGTGAGCAGACACCACGAAATGGCGGTATAGAGCTTATAGAAGCATGAATCCGATATTAGGATGTGTGTTCCGCTAAATATCTCAGACGGCCAGAAACATGTGAAGCCCTAGGAACTGTTCTCAAAATCGGTTACCCGTACTGATGGTTGAATATCACAGTAACTTCACTTTAAACATTAACACTCGAATACATTTCCCAAATCGTGTGCAATAGCGACCAAGGCGTCCTGTGGTCTGAAATACCTTTATTTTTTATTTTATTTTTTGTAATTTAGTCCTCCAACTTTGCCATATCGGAAGATGAATGGAATGGGTGAAATGATGCTCAAATGAGCTCAGGGTCAATAGGGCTTAGAGTTACCCGACATTCGTATTTCAGGATAAGGGAAAACACCGGACAAATCTTATCCAGGTAGCTCACCCTGACCGAGATTCGAACTCGAGACCTCTTGAACGTGAGGCAGACACGTTGCCACGCCGCTACCAAGGCGGGCTGAAATATTGTTGATGTAGGTATACAGATATATGTTAAAATACAAGTAAATGCAGAACATTTTCTGGAACTATTTATTATATGCTCTCTCATATCATGCCACCTAGATGTCATTGGTGACACTAGTGACCATTTTGCTGTGAGATAGCAATAGAACTATTGTTATATAAGTTTGGAGGAATAAGGGAATTAAATGTTCTTTTGACAGGAAGGTTTCATTAGCTTAAACATTACATTGATGACATAAATTTTTCCTATTTTTTTTCTTTTCTTGTTATTTCCTGACTTTTTAAAGAGAACTGTGTAATCCTTTAAAATAATTCCACCGTAGCTGCAGCTCTCCTTGTCTTTAGTCAATTACACGATATCAAGGCAAGGCAGAAAAACTCCATCTTGCCAAGCCAGTTTCATTTGCAAAGACGAAAGTCCATTACGGAGTGTAATTATTGGAATTAGACCTTATTCGTTTAGATCAGCCCTACTGCAGCTCCTCTAGTGGCAGAAACCAGTAGCTTTAAGTCCTGCTGTTACTGCGCTTCTCACAATAGATTTGAAGCATTATTACTACGGAGATGAAAACCATAATGTCATTTGAAACATTGAGGATTCATAGCATGGTTAACGGTGATTTTCGCTGCTCAGGAATTACATTATGTTCTTTGTTTTAATTTTTCCGACGATTTTCACTCTGTATGCACAAATTGTGAATAACATAGCACTCAAATCAATATGTATGCTACAAATAGTAAAAAATGTTATTCCTCTTAGTAGAAAATTACCAATTAGATTAAGGTAATCTTTTGTAAAAAAAAAAAAAAGTAATACAGTTTTTATTATGTGTATCATTAGGTGTTGCGGTGTAAACAGGTGAAAGAAAATAAATCAATGCTAATCAAATGTGCTACATAATCAGCAAATATCATAAAAACGGAGTCCGACAAAAATTTGTAAGTATCTTTTACCTCAATGTGAACACAAATAAATCTGGAAACGTTTAATTATGGAATACGTACATCCATGAGTAGACCTATCGGACATGCTGAGGAAATTATTTACTATATAACTTGCAGTAATAGAGGTCAGCTCTGAGTTTTCTTTCTCTTGATATATTTACTGCACGGTCCTGTGTGTTGGAAGAGTATGACGGTTGACCTCGATGTAACTTTTACTTTCTCGTCTCCTTCCACCAAAGACCTACTACCTCTTATTTCCAGTGTCATCTCTTCTGCGTTCTAGTGTTATAAACGTTTCTTTTTCTATCTCCTTTAGGTTAGTCAAACACAAAGTTTGCAGACACTCTTCCATTATAGTATATTTCACTGTATACCTAGAGGAAACAGGATGCTGGCCTTCAAATTCGATACTCTTTCCATGACATCGCCAGAAACAAATTGATGGCGATTGTACTTTAACAGAAGTATCTTACATTAACATGACTTTCTCTAATCGCATATTTTATTAATATACCCGGTAGGCATTTTAACGATGTTCTTTATCCTGTAGGAACTTCATTTTAATCAATATATATAGTAGCATAAATAACTACATTTAACATTTTCTTGCAAATTTGAAGGCAGTCATGATATTCAAATGTTTAATAATTGGGCGCTGAATGCTGGCCTTAAAACTGTCCAGTACTCCCATGTAATCGCGAGAAGCAACGAATATCGAACGAATTTTGAAAGAGTAACAAGTATTTAGTAAATCGAAACATTAACATGGCATATTTGCGAATTGGCATATGACAAAAACAATTTTTAATCAATTTTATAATTTAAAAGATATTTATCTTTTGTTTGGTGCGTTTATATATCGCTTTATGTTTAGCTACCACACAGATTGCACAAAACACTTTTGGAATACAGAGTACTTCACGGGATACATCGAATGAATTCAAAACATACATCTAACTTTGAGATAAATGTCACTAATATATATATATATATATATATATATAGCATTATAAAGAAAATAATTTTTAATAAAATAAAAAAACTACCCAGAACTCCTCTATCTGAAAGGTAATTTGGCTCGGAGAGGTTTCTTGGATAAGCTGCTGTCGCAAATATGGAAGGCATTCAAAATAAATATCAAGTTAGCTATTCAGTACCATCTGGTTTTTGAACTATGCTGCTTATACACTCACTCACTCACTCACTCACTCACTCACTCACTCACTCACTCACTCACTCACTCACTCACTCACTCACTCACTCACTCACTCACTCACTCACTCACTCACTCACTCACTCACCACTCACTGGTACACATAGACATAAAGGGGCCTATTTTTATCCAGAGTCCCAGAACTTGCATTTTCGTGACATCGCGACATGAAACTTCTGGGTAGAAGCAATGCTTCCTTTATATACTATGGACGAGTAGAGCCACTAAGAAGTTAGCTATATATAGGAAAAAGAGTTTTTTGACAGTTTTAAACAGTTGTAAAAGGACGAATGTTTCTACGGAGATGGAATCATTATGATACATCTGATGGAGAGAAGTGCAGAAATGTAGTTCACACATATGAGCCAGCTATAATTTGCATGAAAAATCTAATATTGAATCTTTGAGATGGAAACCGCTGTAATCGAAGTAAGTCACCAGCATCGTTTGTATTATATAGGTAGTCGTTCTTAAGTTTCTAGTTAGCGGCGAGTTTAAATGTACTTATTGTTTAAAATATCTGCCCTCCATAAATCACAGAATTTAGATTGTCTAATTAAATTTACCACCTACATTTTTAACGATTCTGTCAGACGCTTAAATGAATGGTTTCACTAATGCAGTACAACGCATATCTATGGTATGTACCAGCCATGGATGTCCACCAAGAATGTTTACTATATTAAAGGATTAATACCAAAATATAAACATGCCATTTTCTTTGTGGAGGAGTAGCGATTCTATTTCTCAGATAAGGTCCTTTTCCAGGGCTTTTTTTTAACTTGGAAAGATAAATGTCGGGTAACTCTAAGCTCTATGGAACCCTGGATAATTTGATCATTGTTACACCAATTCACTCATCGTCCAGTAAGTCCTTCACTGTTAAAGGATGTTAAAATTAGAAAAGAACAGAACACCTACAACTTATATATCTAGTAATAAAGGGAATCGAACTTTGTGGGTTCGTAAAATAAAAAGTCCAATTTGCAGAAATACAAAGTGTTCTTTATTTCCATAGAAATACACACTGTACAGTCCTTACATAACAGAATTAAGTCACATACAGAATCACAATCTACCAAGGTCGATGACTACAACAAAGAGCTTACTCAAATTCCACTGTTCACAACACTCTTGTTACATCATCTGTTTACGGATCTCTTGGCGATTGATATCACTAGATATTTCTGGAATAAACAAGAACTCAAATGTTCTGTCACTAGACGAAACTCGAACTTTCCAGACGGGAAACTTTATCTGAGCCGGCAAGTCCTTTATCTCGCGCTATCTTTATTTGTTCCGGCATACCCTTTATCTCCATGCTGCCTATCAGTTCCATTGTGTGCACAAGCCGCGCTATCGCGATCGGGTTCACGACACTGCTCACTCCTCAATGCTGGTCGTCCCGATCAGCACCATCGTAGCGGGCCAGAGATCAAGGTATACCAGAAACATCTTCCCTCGGGTCACCTTCTGGATGCGATAAACCACGTCGTTTATCTTCTTCACCACCCGGTACGGTCCTTGCCAAGGCTGTTGAAATTTCGGGCAGCGTCCCTTGGTCCGAGTAGGCGGTACAACCCGACCAGGTCACCTTGCTGGAAACCTTAGCTGTTGGCTTGCCTGTCATATCGAGTCTTCATGCAGTCGATCACCCTCTGGATGTTCTGACGAGCCCTCTCATGCATGTCGTGTAGATGATACACCAAGTTCTCCACATACTCAGTTGCTGGCTGTTTTGCGTCCGGGGGGCTCCCAGAAGTCAGGTCACAGGGGAGGCGTAACTCTCGGCCGAACAATAAGCTGGCTGACGGCATCCCAATGGTGCCGTGTGTTGACGAGTGGTAGGCCAGCAAGAACAGTGGCACCATGACGTCCCAGTCTCGCTGATGGCTGGCCACGGCCTTCCTCGGGTGTTCTTCTAAGATCTTGACGCAATTTTCGACCATGACATCCGACGGGGGATGGAGAGGTGTTGTGCGGATCTTGTTCACTCCAAGTGTTTCTAGTGCTTCCTTCATTAGGTTGGTCTCAAAATTCGTACCCTGGTCGCTGTGGAGCTTTAACGGCACCCCAAATCGGCAGAACACTTGATCCACGAGGAAGTCTGTGATTGTATTTGCCTCCTGGTTCGGGATGGCATACAGCTCCAGCCACTTGGTAAAGTAGTCCACGACCACCATCGGGTATTTGTTGCCACGGTCGGACAATGGGAATGGTCCAGCTATGTTGACGGCGATTTTTTCGAATGGCGCTCCGACGTTGTACTGCTGCATGCGACCCCGGCTCTTAGTCTGGGGGCCGCGACTCACAGCGCACACGTGATATTGCCGGCACCATCTCTCAGCGTCTGCTCGGAGCCTCAGCCAGTAGTAGCGCTGTCGGAGTTTGTCGATTCTTCGGTTTGCTCCCAGCTAAAATACCGGCGTGCACTTCCTCCAAGACCTCCGGGACCTTACTTCTGGGAAGTACCATTTGTTCTTTCTGCGTCTTCCCATAAGGTGATTCCCATACCCGGAACAGCACAACCTCTCTTGCCTTCAATGAGTCCCACTGGGCCCAGTACGTCTTGTATGTGTCGCTCCTTGTTGAGATGTCCTGCCCCCCTTCGGCGTTCTCCATCCGCACATAAGATCGGTGTTTTTCTGTCAGGCGGGTGAGAGGTTTGGCTATGTGGGAGAATCCCTTCATAAAACGGCGGTAATTACTGCACAGCCCGAGAAAAATACGCAATTCTCTCTTATCCTTCCGCCGAGGCCAACCCCTCACGGCCTGTGTCTTCCGCGGGTCTGCGGCCACTCCGGTTTTTGAGATTATGTGGTCCAATTAGTTGACTTCCTTGCGGAAGAGCTGGCACTTCTTTGCATTTGCTTCTAATTGGTTGCCTGCAGTCTCTGTAGCACCTTGCTCAGGTTTTCCAGATGGTCCTAGAATGTCTTACCAACGATGATGTTGTCGTTCAGGTATAGCAGACAAGCGTCATTAGTCAATACTCTCTATAGCGACTCCATGAGGCGTTGGAAGGTAACTGGTGCTCTGCAGAGACCAAAGTGCATAACTGTGAACTGCCAAAGGCCTTGGCCTGTTGAGAAAGCAGTGTTTTCCTTGTCTCTCGGGTCTAGAGCCACCTGCCAGTAACCCGATTTCAGATCTAGGGTCGAAAACTACTGCGCACCAGCAAGCGTGTCCAGGGTGTCGTCAATCCGGGGTATAGGGAAGAAATCCTTTTTGGTGACAGCATTCTGCTTACTGTAGTCCACGCAGAAGCGTAGCTCGCCTTTCTTCTTTGTCACCAGAACTACTGGGGAACACAAAGGGCTGTCAGACTCTTTAATCACTCCCCTGGATTTCATGTCTTCTAGCATATCCCGTACCGCCGCTTGTTTGGCCCCCGGAACTCGACTATGTGGTTGCCGAATAGGCCTGGTGTCTCCGGTGTCGATGCGCTAAAGGACTTTGTCCGTGCAGCCCTAGGCAGTGTTACCTTGGCTGAAGACCTACTGGTATCGTCTCAGCAGTTGTCGAACCTTTTCCAGCCGTTCTGCCCTTAAGTGATCTGCCGAATTCTCCATTAAGTGTTCCAGTCGGGGCACAAGGTGTTGCGTTGGCACCGGCTCCTGTGTCTTGTCGATTGCAGTTACGATGACCACGGACTCGCACGTCCCTAGCTCCGTTCCGGTGTTAACGTCGTGATCGGTGTCTGCCAGGTTGATCAGATTAACTGGTACCTCTTTTTGGCACGGCAATCGGTACTGGTATCGTCTCAGCAGTTGTCGAACCTTTTCCAGCCGTTCTGCCCTTAGGTGATCGGCCGAATTCTCCATTAAGTCTTCCAGTCGGGGCACCAGGTGTTGCGTTGGCACCGGCTCCTGTATCTTGTCGATTGCAGTTACGATGACCACGGACTCGCACGTCCCTAGCTCCGTTCCGGTGTTAACGTCGTGATCGGTGTCTGCCAGGTTGATCAGATTAACTGGTACCTCTTTTTGGCACGGCAATAACGTCCTAGCTACACAGAGTCCGTGCATCGGCGTCTTCTGGTCCAGCATCATGTTGTTCTTCCGCTGGCCTTCCAGTCACGCCGTTACCACCACATCACATCTCACGGGATCCACCACGTCTTCCTTCAAGATGACCCTGCAGACTCCAAGGCGCTCTTCAGGTTGCCGGAGCATCGCCTTTTCTCCATTGAGCCACAGCACCTGCCTGCCGGCGTCGAGTGTCGCCTCGTGGCTCCTGAGGGTATCCAATCTCAGTATCACTTCCTCAGCCACATTCGCGACGAACACCCACAAATGCACGGCACTCCGTCCCAAAGTCAACTTCAATAAGGCCTCCCTCTCCACAGGCAACTTGTCATCCGATGCCGTCACTAGCGTGTATGGTAGGCTCGGTTTTCTCGACGGTAAACCCTTGGCCACGTCAGGTTGATCATGGCCACGGCTGCCCCGGTGTGTACGAGCACACGGCTCGGCTTATCCCTCACCCAAACATCCGTGATGAGGCTGTCATACATACGCCGGCTCACGGCTCACGGTGTCACTGGAGGGGATAGTGGTGATGGTGCCGACGTGCCCCTCGCCACATTAGGCGCTGACGAATCTCCGTGTCTCGTACCCCGTCGACGAAGGTGTAGGCAGCCTCTCGGGATACGAACTCTGGTGGGAGGTCGACTAAGTCTTACGGGCCAGTTCCTCGATTGCCAGTTCGAACTCCTGCAGCATTTCCCCTGGCTGTTGCGACCTTGACATCAGCTAGCTGCGGTACGCTGCGGCTAAGCGGGGGTTTCCAAAGTGATTCTCCAGGGCCTTTCAGATGTCCTTGGGCGCTGCCGCTGTCTGGACCGCGTTCAGGTTCTCTGCTGCCCGTCCCTGGAGGCTGGCTATTAGCTGTGCGGCCTCTTCCTCCGGTGATCACTTGTTGTGCTGGGCCACTGTGTTGACCTGGCGGTGGAAGACTTTGAAAGTTGTCGCGCCGTCGTATTTAGGAAGTTGTGTCGCGTCCTGGCGCGTCGACATTTAAATCCTTCAACCTCCTGCCGACGACGTCCTCCACCATCTGTGACTTAGTATTGCTGTCGGCCTTTCCCTCCAGCTCGTTAACGCGTCTCGCCAGGTCTTCGACGCGCTCGCCCAACTCCGTGACCTCCTCCTTTACGCCGGCCAACTGCTCCTCAAATTTGATGGCAAGGGCTTCATTTGCATCCTAAATTTCTGTTGCTAGGCTATTGTTTGCCACTTTCATTTTCGTTGTCAGTTCGGTCATCTTCACGGTCATCGTTGCGGTCAAGTTGTTGTTTGCAGCTTCCCTCTTCATTGTCAATTCGGCCTTCATTTCTTCCATCTCTACAGTGATGTTGTCGTTAGCCGTGTTTATTTTTTCAATTTTCTGTAAATTCTTTTCCAATGCCGCATCCATTGTCGTAATCCAACTTCTGACACCAAATGCGACTTTGTGGGTTCGTAGAATTTAAAGTGCAGTTTGCAGAAATTCCAAATGTTCTCTATTCCCGTATAAATACACTCCGTTCAGTCTTTACATAACAGAAATACGTCACATACACAATCACAATGTACCAAGGTCGATGACCGCAACAAAGAGCTTACTCAACTTCCAAACATCTGTTTAGAACTCGCTCTTCACGTGTTGTCGCTTCCTTAAATACGTCACTGATATCACTAGATATTTCTGGAATATCTATAGATATTCTGGAATATCTATATTTCAGTTTCTTTGTGTGCATAAGCCGCATTATCGCGATCGGGTTCGCCGCAATATATAATACAAATGGATCGTATTGTTTTATTTTCGTATATCTTGATTTTTCCTGTGCTCATATTTGATCATACAGACTCAGAGTGGAACAAATATTACACCGAAGCTTCGTTTGGTGAGACACTTACTTCATAACCTGAAAACAGCTGCATATATTAGTACACTACGTTTCGACTATTATTGAGAAGTTTCTCATTAGAATTAGTACCAGATATTGTATTTAAATTGGAAATCCGTTCCTGATTCTTCAACTGACATGGCTCTGTGTTTAGCACTTCGAACAAGGCACTCAGTCTACTGAGGCTGCAACAGCATAAAAGCTGATATGTTCATGGCCTAACTATACCATGAGAGGTGGCATAGGTGTGTGACTCACATTCGGGCGCTCGTGTCTTTAATTGACACATCCGAAGATCCTGGCCCATGTTAATCGTGGGTGACTAGGTGAATGCTGGGAATGTTACGTTCATCTCTTCACTGCTCCATTCACTTCCTCTTCATCTTGGTTCTCCGTTCAAGGCTGTAAATTAAGCGGGAGTTTCAGCGTTGCATAACAGCTAAAAAGGAAGCTGTCTATAAAGTTTCGTTCTCCGGATCGGTGGTGGTCTCTGAGTCCCGCCCCTCCTCCGTGGTATGTGCAAACCTACAGGGAAACAGGAGCCGGTTGTATCAGCTGAGACAAGGGAGGGTCAATCTCCATACTGTAGGGACCCCGTCCCCTGTTATGTGTCTCCTAGTTCCGGCTGACCTCTCTCTGTTCTCACTTCGCTCCCAGTGCACCCCATCAGATATTCAATAGGTCGAAGTGCCAAGCTCCCTCTCGTATCCTAGTCACATTTCACAACTTTAGTAAAATATTATGCAGTGTATAATACCAGAACCATATTCTGTTGGCTAGAATAAAGAAGGAAGCATGAAAAAGAGTTCAAACCTGTTCTTGCTAAAGAAAACTACAGAACAGCGAAATGGAACGAAGTGTGCATGGTCGCGATACACTTAGCGAGGCTGGTTAGAGTTAAAATGGCCCATTATAATATCTAATTTTCTAATTTTCATCAAATATCAATACCTCGCCTAAGCAAACAATTTATATTTGGAACATAATATTACAAAGAAGTTCGTGTCTTTAAAGGACCCTATCGGGGAAAATTGAAACAAAACGATAAACAATTGCCAACTAAGGCTTTCTAATGTTATAACTCCCATTCTTTAGGAACGTTTCCTGTAAGCAGTTTTACAATCGTATTTAAAATGAAGAGTTACGTGACCACTTCATTAAACCAAAGTGACGGAACTGGTTTTACATTTGAGGTTATTTAAGATATTTATCACATTACTTCAAACCTTCTAAAAGTGGTCAATGTAAAATTTTGTGCACACATTTCAGTCAATTTATAAATTTATATTTTATGGAAAACATACCAATTTAACCAAAAATATACAGGCAACGTTGTAGACCAGTTTTTAACATCAAGTTTTCAGCATTGTTTTCCTAGTAACATTTTAGGCATTTTACAAGCATTTAACTGCTAATTATCACTCAATTTTTAAGTCAGCAGTGTGAAATAGCTTCCTTAACATAAAAGTTGCCTCCATATGTACTACGCAGTTATTAATATAAGGCAAATATGTTAGGTCAACGAGCCATCCCAGTTTGACAGAGAGTTTTTGCAAAAGCCGAAATGCATATTTGAGCAAAAATCATTTTTAACAAATTATTTTGAAAGGAATCTCCAAGCAAACTGACTGTATAGGAGAATTAATATGAAATGTTTAAAAATTGCAAATGCTGTTATAAGGGCAGTCCTTTTTAATAAAATAATTCAAAATTGTGGTTAAATCACGTAAACTAGTTCCTAGTTCAGAAACTTATACACAAAACTATGAAACCATACTTCTTTGTACACACCCAAATGTGGTAAAAAGTTAAAAGTACTTAGCAGAATACTTTGTCTGCAACACTCTTCTGTGGACACAAGTAGATGTGACAAACGTCAAATGCAACAAACTCTCAACAATATGCTTTCCGGCGGCTATTTTCGAGACGCCTTAACAAAGGCACAAGGAATATTCAGTTATCATCAAGTTTCAATACCATGTTAAAGCTAACATTTTCGATATAACAGAATTTGCGTTAACTTCTGTGACGATTAACCTGAAATCTCGGTTAAGATTTACCTTCGATTGGTAAAAATAGTCCTTGTAGAATTAAACCAAACTTCTGTTCTGGAGATATCTTTGTATTCTGCAGAATAGAATAACTTTGAGATACAGTAGGTAAACAACTAAGATGCATGTGGCATTTGCTATCGCTGAAATGAAGTTCAACGTGGTGTACTAATTACATACCACAGGCCTGTAAATAGGCTATAATACAGACAAAACCTTTTAAGTTTCAAGAACATAACTATCGATGTTTATTCCATTAGTCAATCTTTGTCTACAGGACATCTAAAGTATTTGTTCTTGGTCAGTAAGCTTTTACATTTCCAGCTCCTTTCAGTGGAATAGCTTTGTTATAAAGAGACTTTGCCATAATTTTTGAGCACAAAGAGAAAAAAGAAAAAAAGAGTAGACTATTGCGCTAGACAGTCCATTAACGAACCCAAAACGTTGTATATAGGCTACTTGCACTGCCCCAGGTTCGTCTAGCTATAATTGTGCCTACTTATTTCGTGCGTGGCTTAGTTTTGTTTAGATACAGCAGGAATTCGTGTACGATTATAGCTCACATTTCCTACTCATACTCGCCAATTAATGAGAATTGATTTGGCAGCTTATAAGTTTCCCCATTTTGTCAACCAAAAGACAATGGTCTAAGGCAAAAGTGCTTCAAGCGATGAGTATTTATTATAAACAGGTCATTGGGGAATCAGTTTTGTACGCTAGGGCGGACCACTTGTGTAGATACCGGAAGATTAGCTACGAAAAGGGGGAAGGACTTTGCGCTGTCACGTACAATAGGCACCCCTCCTGGGAAAAACGTAGTCGAGAATAGCTCTTTGCAATCTCCTCACTGGCATTTTCACCTTTAAAACTTAGGAGAAAAAAAAAAAAAAAAGGAGTAGGCAGCATTAGGCTGAAAAGGTCACCTGACAGAAAGGGTGAGATGAATCTCACCCCTCCGTCTCTCACTCATCCGGTACACCGCTCAGAAAAAGCCACATCATCATTTTGCGCGTACCTCTCTAGAAAAATTGAGTCAACTAAGAAATAATGTAACTAGAAAGTCACGAATGCTCAGAAACCTTAAGTTAATTTAAGTGTCTTTATTTCCAAAAGCTTAATTTCATGTTTCACACAAAATTAAAAAAAAAATCGTGCAAAGTAATAACACTAATTTGTACACTTAATCTCAAAGCATATTTCGACGTAACCCACAATATAGACTATAGTTAAGTTCCACTTTACAGCAAATATTCACCGCAGTTAAATAGAATTAAGCTATTCGTTTTTATGAAGGCAAAACTACTTTGAACAAAACGCACACAAAATAGATAAATAAAAAGAAATAAAAGGTGAATTAATAAAAGTTCTTTGTAAATACACTCAACTGATTTTCTTGTGCTAATACAACCATTTCTGTGTTTAGAAATGTGTGTTACTTTTTCACCAAAATTAGAACACTGTGTAAATTTCTAAACATCACACATTTAGGTCAAACATACCTTCTTAGCTTTCTTTCTTAAATACTGAATAATAAGATACAGCATAATCTTTATTTTGTGGTTACAGTTTACTACTTACTAAAGTTAACTTTCAACATCCTTGATTTTATCATGCCTTTAAATGAAAATTAATGTAGTTGTCAAAGTATTCCCAATCAAACGACAACTTCCACAGTTTAACCTTTTGGTACCTGCCTTGAAGTAAACAATATTGAATAAAATCACCAACCTTATCTGATATTTGTCACCGAGGACCCACAAATGAAGTAAAATATTTAGTTATTGATAACGGCCCAGGCTGTCAAGAACCTCAAGATCAATCAACATATTCCCCGTTTACGGTATACTTCATTTATTCAGGTAGGTTAAAACATTTTTCATCGAAGGGATACACCGGTATATTTCAGAGAAGAGTGATATAAACTTTTATTCGAAATTTCAAACCATCTTTGCAATTTCTCGTTGTTATTCATTATCCTGAAGACGTTCAAGCTTAAGGAGTTTCGGAAAAAAGGTGCTTCTAGTACTTAGTTCAATTTTAGGACATATAATATTAAGCTATTATATATAGCTAACTTTTATGGTTATACAATTATAATTATTAGAAATAATTACAATTATTTTATGACAAAATGAGTGTGGTTATAATTCTTTAACATTGACACTATAATTATTATAATCTGTGGCAATTTAGTGATAAAAATACTCTTTGTTTCAAAGGAAAACTTGTATGAAAATAGGTATTAACAGAGTAGGCTTTACAAGCTACTGCTTTAAAGTCCAGAGACATTAGTTACCATCTGGAGTAGTTTTCTTTAACTTAGAAACCCTCTGGCCTCCGGAAATGTTGAAATATGATGGAGAATATATAGAATGTGTTTGAAAGAGGTAAAAGGCTGAGATCCTCGGCCAGGAATAATGCCAAATGGATGTTTGGCAGAATTTGTAAATACGCTTCCTGGAATATAAAATTTATTGTTATTAATTGTTCCTGCTTTGAATGCTAAATAGATATGCTACTGGGGTATTTCTACTCAGTTTCTCTAACACACTGAGATTCCAGTCATCATGACATAGAATCCAATGCTACAGCTACAGATGTACCGTTTAAAACACAATGTTTTGCTTATATACAAATAAATCATTGCAAACAGAGAAACCTTTAATAATGTCACGCCAATGGTTGAGGAAGGCTTAGAAACATAACCAATTTAGAGATTTATTATTCGACGCTTATGCTTCTTGCCTTTCTTGCACATTTTCTATGGTGGCTTAAGGTCAGCCTTTTCGCCGGGTCCGTAAAACAGCTTAATGCGACACTTCCCATGACATCAGCTTATGACATCAACCTTCTGTCTGCTATGTCGATCACGGACAGGTGATCGGAAGCTGAATTTCATTCTGTGTCAACTAAAATAATTCTAAGAGCTATAGGAATCCTTACGTTTTCTTGGGAAATGATTCTAAGAGCTATAGGAATCCTTACACTTTCTTGGGAAATGCTTAAGAAGCGTTTGGCGTCATATTCGCCTTATTTGACACGACGTGTGCCATTTTGGGAGAAACGGAATTCAAGGGCTGCTTATTTGTGCAGCCGGAGTCTTATTCTGGGTTCTTCGTTTCCGGATCATTCTTGGGGTTACTCTCGATCAAGGTCGCCATGCTGCCCACCAGCGGAACTCAAACTATTCACATCGTCGGACAACACGACATTCCTAAGGTAAGCCCTTCCTGGGTATTACTATTTATTCTTACAATCTTTATAATCTTTGCTGAAACTTACCCAATGTCTCTTGCAGACGTTGGGGCATCTTGTATTTTATCATTTGTGTTTAAAACCTAGTGCCTTCTTATATAACGGAACTAGGTGTTGTCTCTATCCCATCTTGCTCTACCATTTAGATCCCTCATTCTATCAGCTGAGCTCCCAGGTACAAAGTAGACTGTAACATTATCGTGTAGTCGACCAAGTTACACTACTTAAGGGATATATGGCCCCGGTCTCTGCAAATTATAACGTTAGAGATAGGGTTTCGACCCCATACCTCCATCACTACAGTAATGTAATATACGGTGGAGGCTCCGGCCTCTCTAAAAAAATTTAACTTGCGAAGTAAGGTTCCATCCCGTACCTTATTAATCCTGCTAGTGTACAACTTAATGTAACACTTAGTATTGGCGCCAAAATTGTATTTTTAAATCTAATCATGTTCTATTATAGCCCATACCTTGGGTCAGTTTTTTTTTCTTTTAGCGACATGATCCTATGCGCCTACCAACGCATTCTTCACTCCCGCTATCTTAAGGATTTCCCGCAAGTGTAGATCATTTCTCTTTTGAATGAATATTGTAATGTCAATCCCACATGTGTTTTTATGTTTCTGTGAACCAACAAACCTTCTTCAGTATTCTTATATGTACTCTCAAGCGGTCTCTAAGATTTTTTTTTTTTTTTTTTTTTTTTTTTAACTTTTCTGAACTCTAAGTTATGTGGTGATGTTACCAGTAACGCTGCCTTTTTATATTATTAGACTTCTCTCTTTCCAGTATTTTAAAAGCGATGTTTGTTTTATATAGTACCCAAGGTAGAACCACTCTGAACAATAGTTGAACTTTAATTTGGTAACTGTTTTCTATGTTGTCACATTCGTTTACATTTCATTCTGTTGATTTGAAGTGGTGATTCCGGTTTCAGTAAATCATACTTTTGGAAATCCTGATTCAAAATATTATGTTTCCTTGCTCATTAGACCCCTATCGAAAATAGTTCAGAGGAAAACTGGCTTTCAAGTTACTAACAAAATTACTTCTTCCTCGCCCTGTTGTGAAGGTTTTATCACTATCCCTTGCTAGGAACAATATGAGTAAGACTGGAAACTACATGTTATGATACATGCGAACGAATGGTGTTTTAAGTTAGGTGACAGTGACTTTAATGCGTGACTATCCCACCACTAATTGAAAAAACTCCTAAGTGGAAACATAACCCAGAAAGTATCATAAGTGTGTCAAGCTACGCCAAGGCAGAAAAAAAAGGGGCCAAGTACAAAGGCAAAAGCCATTCCTAGTACACAAAATGTTACAGTTAAATGAGTTTTAACGTTTCATGTATGCTGACCACGTAGAGATAAGCCCGCTTCTGTAGCGTGGTGGTATCGTGTCTGCTTCAAATTCAAGAGCTCTCGGGTTCGAATCCCAGTGAGTGTGAGTTAACTGGATGTTTTGTGTTTTTTTTTTTTCCTTATCCTGAGAGGTGAGTGTCCGGTAGCTCTAAGTTCTACTTACCCTGGAAACATTTGTAAATTTCACCCGTTTCATTGATCGTCCGATGTGACTTACATTGAAGGACTTCATTAAGAGAGAGGGAGAGAGGGAGAGAGAGAGAGAGAGAGAGAGAGAGAGAGACAAAAACGAAGACTCACGCGTACACCCACACACAATTGTATTTTGATTCTGGGGTTCTACAGTGAAGATGACCTAGTGTGTACCTCCTCCAAATAAAGTGTTGAAAGTGTGACCATTGTCAGAGAGAAGGGTCGCTAAAGGAGTGGGAGATGCTGAGACTAGCGAAAAGTAATGCAATCGAACAGCCGTATCAGAACTCCGGCTAACGATTGTCACGGCCTTCTGTACAGTCGTATTTCTCAAGATTGTACAGTAAAAGACTAGGGTCTGAAAATTCGAAGTAAAGAGTGACAGTAAACGGAAAACCTTACCCGTTATTCAGCACTACACTCACCAAATATATTACCCGATGATAAATAAAGTTGGTCGCATCACATACGAAGAAATAAAATGACTTGATTTACTTACCTAATATCAAACATATGCAACTCCCAAAATGAGCAGTAAGAAGTTTAAGGGTTTATTATAATACAAGAAACATATTTTAAATATTAAAATTAATACAGCACACTACACCACGAAACATTATCATTAAAATATTACTTTTTCATCGTGAAAATAGCCACTCATTAAGGAGTGTGAAAAGTGATAATGTATATAGTTTCTCTGAAATTTAATCTAAATTAGTGTTAAATATTACCAAAAATTCGTTTAGGTCCCCATTGTCTAATCTTGATCTAAATATGTGTTCAAAGAAGCTCATTTTTAAAACACAGTTTCACACGAGCACGTCCCAAAAAGAAGTATAAACAATATTATTAGAAACTTATAAAGCTCTCGGTGTTTATTTACTGACACATATCCACCAAAATTATTGAAAGTTAATAATATAAGTTACTCTTATGAATGTGTATATCAAAACCACGTTCTCTTTGAAGTCAATGATTTCCGCTTTGCCAGTTGGAACGCATTCGACGTCGCTCGAGTTGTAAGAGAGTGACATCAACTATGCTCAAATATAAGACATTCCTACAAAGAAGTGTCCATATGCAAATTGCTCTGGTGGTATACGTTCAATTATACTAGCAATGGATGACAACTTAAAATATTATATATTCCTAATTACAAACACTGGATTATCTGGTCCGTGTTATTAAACAGTATAAAGTATGCAAACCAAATATTTGCTAAGTTTTCATGTTTTGCGATGCTTACTCCTTAAAATAAAATGTCTGAATAGTGGTCCATCAATTGGAGATTTCCGACCACAATCGAGAATATCCCCATTCATTCGAAAAGTACAGAATCATATACTTGTTATGGCTAATAATAATAATAATAATAATAATAATAATAATAATAATAATAATAATAATAATAATAATAATAATAATAATAATAATAATAATAATAATAATAATAATAATAATAATAATAATAATAATAATAATAATAATAATAATAATAATAATAATAATAATAATAATAATAATAATAATAATAATAATAATAATAATAATAATAATAATAATAATAATAATAATAATAATAATAATAATAATAATAATAATAATAATAATAATAATAATAATAATAATAATAATAATAATAATAATAATAATAATAATAATAATAATAATAATAATAATAATAATAATAATAATAATAATAATAATAATAATAATAATAATAATAATAATAATAATAATAATAATAATAATAATAATAATAATAATAATAATAATAATAATAATAATAATAATAATAATAATAATAATAATAATAATAATAATAATAATAATAATAATAATAATAATAATAATAATAATAATAATAATAATAATAATAATAATAATAATAATAATAATAATAATAATAATAATAATAATAATAATAATAATAATAATAATAATAATAATAATAATAATAATAATAATAATAATAATAATAATAATAATAAAGATGGAGTGTACAAGTTGTACAGAGCGTTGTTGATAAAATTGACTTGTTATGCGCATTGCGCATTTCGCATTGCGCACTTTTCGTAAAGTTCACAACGGGTGTTAGGTAATTTCTACACGTAGTTTCTTGGTATCGGTTGCACTGTTCATAATACAGTTGAACACAGGTTTCGAAGCACTCGTTTATGCACAATTTATAGTCGTTCTGGTGTTGCGCCATTGAGTTGTCATTCTATCACAGTGGGAATTCCAGAAGTGCAGCGTCGATGGTTTATTGTGTTTCAGACCTCAGGAGGTACGTTAGGATGAAAGAACCCTACAGAACCCTTAACAGATGGTACTACAACCACGTTGGGTGTATATTATTTGCAGGCAGTTTCTTCAACCCGATACAGGCCCGGCTGATCAAACAGGCTCCTGGAACTGTGGCTGCCTAACTATAACGCCTCCGCTCTAACAAATAACGTATTTCCGTGTTGCAAGCACATCTGAATCGGACGATTTCGCGGGCTTTTGCTACCTGCAAAGGCCGGATGGAGAGAATGTAATTAATAAAGCAAGATCAGGAAGGTCGGCTGTGTGAATAAAATCCGCGACCTCCCGAAACAAATGTTTCCGCCTGAACCATTCCCCTCGATGCCATCGAGTTCACAATCTGCCGAAGATCCTGGCTGATGTGTGTTCATATCCTATACACCATGGCCTCCATTGCGTAGAAGTTGAAAATGGATGCAGCGAAAGATTGTGAAAAGTTTCGCTTACTTTTGCTATATTCTGAAACTGAAATCCACTATGCTTTGTGCCCACCTCGGTAGCGTAGATGGTAGCGTGTCTGCCTCACGTTCAAGAGGTTCCGGGTTCGAATCTCGGTCAGGGTGAGTTACCTGGATAAGGTTTTTCCGGGTTTTCCCTTATCCTGAAAAACGAATGTCACGTAGCTCTAAGCTCTATGGACCTCGGGGCTCAGTTGAGCATCACTTCGCCCGTTTCACTCATCGTCCGATGTGACTCAACGTTGGAGGACGTAAATTATCACCAAAAAAGCATGTTTTGTCAATATCAGAACCAAAACTATTCATTGTTAGCAAAAGTATCATAGAGATATTTGGTGAAATGAAACGTGCTACTGAATTTTGCCCCTTCAGTAACTACACTTTATGTGATTTTAAGCATTGCCATTTGCCCCCTTTAGGCTGAAAGTTAACAACCTACCATGTAGGTAATAACGCTTCAGAATGTCTTCCAAAATTAATATTCAGCGACACTGTTTTGAAACAAGTTTATATGAATATGAAAATCCCCAATTTAGGCATTTATTAGATTTGAATACTCCATGACTATCCGAAGAAAAGTATTTTTCAGTGGTGAAAGAAACATCAACATATATAAACAGCTTTTGGTCTCTTCCTCCCTCTCACTGAAGTGCGCGCGCACATTCTCACGCAGAATTTCTCTTTATAGTAACAAGCATATTCTCTCTCCCGAAATTTGTATGCTGGCAATTTTTAAAGAGGAGATAATGATTTCTACATTCGCTGCAGTCTGAGCACATGACATTGCCTTTAGGCTCCGATTTACTGATTGAGAGAAACATTATAAATAGCGGAACACCAGATTACCCCTTTACCAGCCGGAGAAAAATGTATTAGCCCATTTTATAATTAGACTGACAGCACAACTAAAGGTCAACGGCAGCTTATATTGCGTCATTTACTACACACAGAGATGTTCTCATGTCTCTGATCAGCTAAAGCTAAATACGAATCGATTCCTATTGTATAAAAAATGAGGTACCATTGAATTTTGCTCCAGTTAATGAATGATGCCACCAACATTATAGTGTAGATACCCGACATGGAATAGGAGCTGGTTTTGCTTTACTGCTGTGAATTACAAAATGGTATATACATGTATTAGGAAGAGATTGAAGGGTATGAATAATCTGGAGGAACTTCGAAATCCCAGCACGCTGTCGAGAAGGCAGGCGCTTTATTGCTTGGCATTCAACCGCAGCAACCAATAGTTTACATTCACTTGTGCTTCGTGGGTAAATGAGGAAGGCGAGAGCTAAGTTGCACGTTGCGAAAAGCCCTAATTAGCAACTGAACAAACAAGAGAGAAACACTTCGCTAACGGAAAGTCTTATCAGGTTTTCTAAATACTCCGCATTCCAGTCTTCTCTACCGAGATGCTACATACACTGCTGACGTTCAAACAAGGAGCACCTAAGTCATCAAGGTCATCTTATTTTTCATTACATTAAAGACTTTATCCCCTAAGTCAAAGTAAAACAGTATTTAACGTTTAAACCTTAATTTATTTTATTATCATTCTAAAAAAAAAAACTAATGCCTATGGGTATTATATTTTATTCAGCTCCGCGCCGTTAGGTTTAAGTGAATCTTATTAACCTTTTATGTAGCATATACTAAAGAGGAAAAAAATTCTACTTTACCTTATAAAATCAAAGGTATTCTTCAGGTAATTACCAATTGAATGAAGCATGCGAGTGCACAGTGCATTACCACATACTGATAAAAGTGTATTGCCTTACTCAAGTGCCTTTCTCTATCCATACTTCTATAAACATTCTTTTTAAAGTTTATTCCCCTATATCATTCTTGTTGGTTAATGTTTCCTAATTACCTTTGTTATCTTGTTCTGTTGTAAGTGCAACAGGGATTCAGTAGACTGAAACGACAGTCAAATATGAGAAGACGGTTTTAACATGATGACTTAGAATTTCCACTGGAATTTCAAAATTCACATGGAATGACCGAAGGAAAAATTTACAGATAACATTTCAGCACAATGAAAAGATGTCATGTGTTTAAAAGCTAAAATAAATAGTAAAGGATATATGTTAAATAGTTAACGTCATAGCAGTTGCATTCAAATTTTCTTGTGCTTTAACGAAGCTTACATTTTGTTTTTTACGCATACAGAATATTGTACAGCCATTTGACTGAACTATACTCCATAGAATATTGCCGGAAAATTTAAGAAACATATTGTGTTTCCTATGCAAATGCCTTAAAGACATAGAAATGTAATGAACATAGGTTACAGCCATTTGAGAATACCAACGTCGTTAGCTGTACATTTAGTTTTTAGTCATGCTACTCTCTCTCTCTCTCCCCCTCCTCACACACACACACACACACACACACACACACACACGCACAGACACACACACACACACACACGCACAGACACACACATGCACACATATGCACAACATATTTTTTTTTCTAAACTAAGAACCACTAAATAAGGATTTAAAGAAAATTATCCATCCCAAACTATCCCTATAAAATATTTTATTGCATTATTTTCTTATTTTATAAAAATATTTATTATCAAATTTGATGAAACTCCGTAAGTTTAGGATCCTTCCATGGTAATTAAAGGGTTTACCTTGAATTTGCGGAAAAAATAATTTGAAGCTTTCTTTATATAATAAATTTCTTTTGTGTCATCTTATGTGTAAAACTGTTATAAGTGCAAGAGGTAAACGAAAGTTTACGACACACAAAATATCTTAAATATAATAATTTTCGTGGCATTAGCATTTTCGAAATAATTTTAATACTGATTTCAAATATTTTATACTTTTCTCAACTGCTAAGTCACAATTTATTTTGTACTCTTTTGGTTTTTCCCTCATAGTCTTAGAAGTAATGGAAATTTTACCCAGAGTATGTAAGTAGATCTATTGTATTCTACAGAAACTATTAACATGAAAATGCAACGCACATACATGTTTGTGGTTCACTGAATAAAAAAGGTAATAAAAAGAATTATCACAGTAAAAGGCTTGTGTGTATGTACATGTATGTGCGGGGGAGTATGAAATTTAAAAATCTAAAACAAAGCGTTGGATAAATAACAGATATACTTCAATTCAGTGCCAACCAAAGATACCATACGATCTACATCATTCCACCAATTTAAACTATTCTTTATATTTAAAACTTTTCATTAGATATCTCTTATTTTCTCAAAAAATATCTCTGAAAATTTCGATTAAAGTATTTTGTATTTAAGATAAGATATTAACATGAAAAATAATATGCGTATATTAAGTTCTCCTGGAACTGAAAGTAGCACACTCCATTGGGAAAGAATTTAGTACAGCTAATTTTGTATAGGTGAAAATGATGGAGTGTAGAAGAAACTTGTCAGAAAAAATAAATAGAACTTCCTAAAATACGGAGTTTATTTTCGAAAGATAACCCTTTGTGACATCTGCGATTTCCAAGATATCCGTTGATATTAGTTTAACTGTTTTCATAGCCTGTCATTTTTAAGTAGTCATTATTAAGTTGTTTTTCGTGTTGTTATGGAAAGAGTATCTATACGTCATTTCAAGGCCAATTTATAGTGAAATTTCATATAAAACTAAATTTTCCAAACTTTCATAATAATGCAGTTGTTGAAATCACAACTTCCTCATTGATATTTGCATATTCCTCACATGTTTGAAATGCTATAATTGTAATTATAGCTCATGAATTATCTATTTTTCTAATTCAACGGAACTGCCAGTGGCGCATCCATGTAGCTGTGAATATCACTTACCTACGTAAAGAGATAATTTGTCATTGTCTTCATCGTTCGAGTATTGCAAATTTATGGTGATAGGCTGCAAAATCTCGCCAAGTGCTATTTCTTTACAAAAGTCATCTTCCTGTAATTCATCTGCACGTCTCACGCAGTTTTTCCAGTCTTGTGTTACATTGTCAATTTCTTCGTGAATAAGTCCTTCAAAATTACTTTAAAAGTATTGTTTGTGATTGTAACAAAATTTAACCCCACATTAACTCAGTTGGATTGTACTGGTAGTGGTAAGGGGGAAGCGGAATACTTCGTGTCTCATTTCAACAGTTATGTCTCCAGCGTTCCGCCTCCTAGATGGTCGCGAGTTCAGGTCTCGCCTTGGGCATGGGTGTTTTCATGTATAGTGTATGTGTAAAAAGTACAGAAAACAAACAGTAACCAAACTGAAACTAAAAACTGCAAAATTAAGGAAAGGACTATATATATATAGTCAGCCCACCACAAAAAGGCAAGAGAGGAATGAAGGAGAGAGAGGATCTGTTTACTAGGGAATGAGTGTATGAGAGTGTATATGAGTCACCTATGTTGCCAGATCTAATGCTCGTTACAGTAACTGCAGTGATAGGTATTATGTGTGAGTTATGTGATAACACTTGTGTATTTCAAACGAACCACACTCGGAAGGCGAGCATAAACACCGTGCAAACAGCAAAAGTGATTACGTTACACATGCGTCTACCATACCTTCTTATGCAGACAATATATACAACAACGTAGCCCGCATATAGCAAAACCAACTGTGTATCTGGATGCCCTAAATGTCAGCATTAAGGATAACATCTTGGAAATGATGCTGGCGATACCTGCCGAGTTCTATTGACGAGTGCATGCACAAAATGTAAACAAAAGGTTATTACGTGTACTGTACTATTGTATGTATCTGAATCGCATTCAAGTGAGACAAGTATGCGGAAGATTAAATAAGGAAGGCGCGTAGTTCAGTTCAAGAATTTGATGCGATATTGAGAAATATATACAATTTAACCCTTTTAATGATAAGCAGATAATGTAACACAACAAAGCACAGAGAAAACCAACAGGTTGAAACAAAACAAAACAAAAAATAGAGATATTTGAACAAAAACGTGTAATCTCCTTTCAAACAAACAGTCCGAATTGTTCATATCTTTGTGCTAGATGATTAGTGCGGATACCCCGTTTTATAAATGACATAATTCCATTTTCTTACTTTCATACGTGGTTCTTCCTTTAAAACTTAACAGAGCACACGGCGTCTCGCCTCTCCCGCGATCTTGCTTGATTTCCCCACTGCCGGCTCTTGTGCGCGGGGCCAGTGGTGTGCACTCCACTCGGCAGTATTGTACCGGTCACCAACATAAACAGGCACTTGACTCTAGATCAACGCATTGTAGTGTGTAAAAGTTATTGCAAATGGGAGTCACAAAGCCTTGTTCGCACACAGTATATTCAAACGTTCCCTGGTGAAGTGCCTAATTCCAGATTTACAATTTACGAAATTGTGAAGAAATTCAAAACCACTGGTTCTGTAGCAAACAAAAAACGAAATCGTAAACGTGCAAGGTTAATAGAGGAAAAGTTAGACGACATAGGCGCATGTTCTGAAGGTTCGCCAACCAAATCCGTCTCTACCGAAACTTTGTCATAAGCAAGTATTGCTGCACGAGGCCTACATTAACGCCTGCGTGAATTGAGCTATTCATCTTTTCCCTCATGAAGCCATTCAAGCCATTGTTTCGCTGTTCTTCGGCCACAATCCAACTCTCTGGAAATTTGTGAGGCGTTTACACCATGATTAACAAAACCTACATACAATTTTACCCCTTTTAGCTATAGTTACCTCCACAGAACCTCGTATACCTGGCATGTTACTGTACTGTGATGAAGTCTTAGTGAACATGTTAGAATGCATCACACAAAAAACTTTCTGCATTAATTTGATCAAGCGCCAGAAATACAATTGAAGAAATTGGAACAAAGGGTATGGCCGCATGCTGGAGTTGCAACCGTGAATCCTCAGCTCACTTGACACAGCGTGTTTTACTACTGAGCTACGACAGTAGTTCAGGGTGCGGGTTATATTCAACATATACCTACATATGCTGGTTGTAATATAATCATCAGTCCACCTGTTTTCAGTTTTCTTGTATATTCTTCAGTGCCTTGTGGTTAATAGTTTAGCTACAAAATAATTGGAACTTGTTCTGTGATATCTAATCCATATTTTGTCAAACTGGGTTAATAAAGCCACAAAAATCTTTGAAGTGACAGACTGTTTAGAATGGTAATCAGAACAATATATATATATATCTACGATGGTGGCCAATTTTCATACCCCTACTCACGGAACGCCTAAATGACACTGACTCGAGGAAGGTGCTCATTAACCCTCTTTAAAGAATAGTGCAGTATAAACATTAAACAGCTACAAAACATGGCAAAGTGTTGAGGTGTATCGACCTTCAGAGACAACAAATTCGCTCTGCATTCGCTAGTCATCTTGTTTACTAGAAGATCAAAATATTAGTAAGCTGGCGTGTAGTAAGTGACGCAACACAAATAGAGCATTTGGAAGCTGTATGTCTGACATGAAATATTTTGAAATTAGTTGTTATACGCAAATGTAAATTACTATTCAACAGACGTTTTGTCGCAAAGGAAGTTTGACTCGCTCTTCTTTCCTCCTTGTTACAATATTCAATCACGTTGCATATAATTTCTCGCGCCTGGCGATGTATAACGCATGGTGTCCAGAGGAGATGGTTGTATTTACACAGAGTACACATATGGGTTCACCTACTTTTGCTTCAAGTTGCTTCCGAACACCTCCACGCTTTGCCAAGTTTTTTTTTTTTTTTTTTTTTTTTCCTTTCTTTTCTTAACTTACGTCCTCCAACGTTAAGTCATATCGGACGACCCAAGTAGTATGCACATGTATACCAGCGCAGTCCAATTTTATCATGTGCTTCGCACACATTTAACTCACGTATAATGAGATACTTGCTGCACCGTACCGTCACTACTGCTAACATATATCATATAAAAGTCTTTCAAAAATAAGAGTTACAAGTGTTCAGGTTTACAAATAACATATAGTTTGGAGGTGCATGTGCGCTCTAAATGAAGAAAAATGCTGTGTATAGCTTTAACAAACTTCTCATAATAAGTCCTCTAGATGTGAGTCTTTCAAACTGGATCGGTAATTATTCCTGGTGATGCTCATAGACGAAAGTATGACCTCGCAAAGATATGTCAGCCAAAAAGAGAACAAGTTTTCAAAGCAACATTGCCAATGATGGGATATTTCTGTCCAGCGGAGTCTACAAATCGCTTGATCTTGATAAACATAATTTCAAAGATACCTTCTCGAGTATTTAAAATTATCATTTCCAATTCTTCAAGATTACAATTTTCAAAGATCTCACATACCCTACCTCCTCAATTACAGTAATGACAACTGAAGCTGAAGTGCTGAACACTGTGATACAGAATAATCCGTCAGTCGGAAAAATTAGTACTTAGAAAAAAAATTAAATCTAAATATTTTGTGCATTCGTTAAGTTTAAAGCGTTTTAAGTTAGCAATACATTATGAGTACAGTTTCGCTCGCGGTAAGATGTCATTAAGCAAGGTAACTAGTGGGGGCTAGTCTCCGGCTAATTCACAGAAGTCGTTCTATAGGTTATTAGCAGAATGGCGAAGGTGTCCTGCGTTGTCAGTTTTCGTATAACAGGTTAGCTTGGAATTCGTGGAATATGTAAGAGTATTTCTTAGACATTTAACCTGAAAATGAAGAGAGAATGGGGAGAAGAATCATATATAGACCTATGTGATAGATATGAGAGGGGAGGTTTAGCTTGGTTATGGACAGGAGCTATATTGAGAGGGGGTTCACCAAAGGAGTGCATTTTATGTGGAAATAAAATAAGCTTACAGCATAATGTAGTGGAATATAAAGAAATTGAAAACTGGAGGAAATTAATATGAGATAACAACTGGGATAATAAAGGGTCTTACGTAACATCAATACAAATACTTACGCTACAATGAGAACAAAGAATAGAAAAGCTGGGGAAGTATGCAAGAAATGGATGAGAAGGGTAAAGAAGTTAAGAGGTGGAGAAATGGAGGACAAAACAGAATATTGGGTCAAGGACGGATGAGGGCTACGTTTTTTGTTTGTTTGTAATTTATGTCCTCCAACATTAAGTCATATCGGACGGTGAATTAATTGGGTGAAATAATGCTCGAATAAGTCCAGGGTCATGGAGGTTAGAGTTACCCGAAATTCGTATTGAATGATAAGGAAACTCCCCGGAAAAAACCTTATCCAGGTAACTAACCCTAACCGAGATTCGAACTCGGGATCTCTTGGACGTGAGGCCGGCACGCTACCACCACGCTACCGAGACGGGCACATGAGGACTAGGATAGAGGTAAACGGTCAGGGAGCCAATAGCAGTATCAGCCCATAAATATAAGCAGCTGACAAGTGTGTACTTAGAATTGTACAATTTGTGATTGGAATTGTAAGAAAGTATTTATGTTTGAGTACAAATAAACCAAAGTAAGAAACTGGAGAGACTTTCGGATGGAAAGAAACGAATTTCAGTAAGATAGAAATGAAGTTGCAACATCCTATTAAAAGTTAGTAGCGGGGGTCTTAGAATCATTAGCGAAGTGAGGGTTATTAGGATAATTTTTGGTAGCTGAACAGGACATTCTAGGGAGAATCTTGGACACTTCTGGACTGGTCGCCGATGAGGAAAGACGTAGCTGAATGAGGCGTCGTTTCTTGTCTCAATGACAGAATCACGTGGTATTGGGCAGTATAAGATTAAGATTCGGTAACTCCGGATATTTATAAATAGATTAATTTACATTAGTCGGAAAATTCTCGATTTAAGTCAATACTTAAAAAGTTATTAAACACGTTTCAAACTTAGATTCCGATGTCATCCTTACTTTTATTACACATCCACGCATTCCCTGAGAAAAGACTGCTCGATATCGCAGCAAGATCACGCTACAACTTGGTGCAACCTCATTTTTTAGGGAGACTTATTGCTTCAAAGGTGGTGTAACGTCGTCGAGGCAGATAATACCGCTTCAACTGGCTAAACCTGTTATTAAATTCCATGAGTAGAATTTATAGATGCCGAAAAAAGAACATCACAATCGCCGAGAATTACGGTTTCCACAACTGATTTCGAAGTTGGAAGGTGTGATAGGGAGTTTATTTTTAAATGTGCAATCCATAAGTGTCCTTTCTTCCGAAAAGCTTTTACAGTACTTATTACGACTGAAATGTTCAACTTTCCCTTGCACCTCGAGAGTTAGCTCATTTAATTTTAAGGTCTATCACCCAAGAAAGCTATATATGGGAGCCATCGTATGTCATCAAGTTCTTGACAATGTTGGCGAATGAATGATTTCAAAAACCTTCTTTTGTCATCCAGAAGACTGCAGAATCGTTCCAGAGTTTCCCCCTACTAAGCACTTTGCATATGCATGAAGACCTACGTCAGCGTGTTCATAATCTGTAATATTCTAAAGATTTCTGAATAATTGGTGACTATGGAAGATGACCTGATGTGATTTACTACCCGAGTATATTTTCATGATATTGTCGAACTTAGAAGCTTTGTGTAATCTTCCTGGTGGATGATACAGTGATACGAAATATATTTTGTTAATAAGTAATCTTTAGCACGAGCTAGAAACCCATTATTCTTTCCAGTTATTCAAGGCGATACTTAATGTATATTAAGAAGATGCAGGGAAGGAAGTGATTTTATCTTGAAAATGTGATTTAAAGCTGAAAATTCCCGAAATAGAAATTTGACTCATAAAGGGCGCCAGGAAATCACATTGCGTGTGTGTGTGTGTTTGTGTGTGTGTGTGTGTGTGTGTGTGTGTGTGTGTGTGTGTGTGTGTGTGTGTGTGTGTGTGTGTGTGTAGTGTTTAAAGCACGCTTATAAGCTTATATAAATATCACAAGCGGCACCGCAGGAGGTGACAATGATGATACATGGGATGAAGATGGAGCATCGGTGGAATGAGATGGCGGGGGAAACTGGAGAGCCCGGAGAAAAAACGCACCAGCATCGTGTTGTCTACCACAAATCTCACTTTGCGGCCGTTTGGGATCGAATCCGGGCCGCCTTGGTAAGAGTCCAGTGATCTACCCACTCAGGCACGTCGCGGCCACACGGGCGGCGGGTGCGATGCCTTGGACAGAGCTGGTATTTATATGTATCATGCTCCGGGAATATCGATTCTCGCTTTCTTTTGTTCTCCTTATGGATGCTATCCTTAGCACCATGGGTCCTCTATCATGCGCATCCGTGATTTCTTTTTGTTTCCAAAACTGAAAGACATAATACGTGGAAACAATGTTTCTTCATGATGAACAGAACAAAAAGTGTCACTATTAGGTCTGCTTTCATCAAATGATAAAATTTAGTGATTTTAAAGGGAAATAATTTGAGAAAATATCGTGTAAATGTGTATATACATATATTAAATGAATCCTTGTTACATTTTCTAAAGCTTGACAGTATCGTCGTGTGAGGTGGATAAGCAATTAAGTTCTGTAACGATACTTTATAGAATCTGTAGTATGAGCATAAGGTATTCGATAGTGGTGGAAGAAAGGCATATGAATATTACCACAAAATTTTCTATCTTATTAGTTTTATATTTTTATATGGCACTTCTTTACGAGATTGGTTTTATAGGAGCTTTCGTCCAAAAAGTACGCAATATCAATACAGAAAACTTGAAAGTAATTTCCTGTTCTCTTAAAGGAAGAAGAAAAAGAGCAAGAAAAACTTAAGAAGGCAGCTTTTGCTTTCCTTGAACATGTTATGAAGTTCGGAGAATAGCGGGCTTCCTTCTTTATCGCTCCTTATATCTCCTGCTCCACCTAACCCTTCTTTTTTCTATACCTATTCTCTTGAGAGGAGAGTTTGGTTCGGAAATGGCACTCATTCTACTCTGATTTTATCACTAAGAGTTCCTATCCATGTTTCCTCCAACACATGCTACAAAAAAGGAGGGAGATGGGTACTTATGTTTATGGATATAATAAATTCACTGTTTTTTTCTCCACACTGACACAAGGTTGGTTAAACATCATATTCTGCTGCAGTATTAAAGGCTCTGAAAGTACTGATATATTGTGCGTAGGAGCTCTACAAACTCTTGATTCCCGCAGTTGTTATGTTTGTATGTTTTCTGTACCATGAGGTTAGGTTAGTAGGGCCCAAATGACCTTGTTGTCGACGGGCCCTTAAACACCACACACTCACTCACCCCATGAGGTTAGCGTCGTACATGCAAATGAAACGGCGCACTTACTTATTGAAAATATGATTTTCGTTTTGTTAGGCTGCTATTCTTACTTAACCAAAGTATTTCTCATGGTAAATAATACTGGCATCATTATCTATCTCTCTCCCTTTCTCACTTGGGATGTTGGTGTAGAGGAAGATACGGAAGGAAAAGCAATTCTGTAATCAAAAGGTACATAATTCTGTAATAAACTATATAAGTGACAAAACGGCTCCTTCGAACGACTGGGTTTGTGTGTATGATTGTGTGAACTAGTTCACGTGAATGAAGGATTTCGTCTAACGTCTATTCAGAAAATCTCTCTACACAACGAGCACATTTGCGCTATAACTGACAGTTATAACCACATTTTAAAATAATATTAGCCAACAAGTAAACGTTACACAAACAAATTGGGTTTTTATTTATTTTTGTCTTGTGATTACAAAAATTAAGTCAGAAATTTTCCATCACCAACCAATGTACTCTCACGTTTTAAAATATTTTCCCTTGCTTATTAGCATTTTTAGTATATAACGTCTAAGCAGACGGAATATTTTACATTTTTGCTCACTTTCCTCTCGGGCAACAAGCCAGGTGAAAAGACGAATAGATATCGACGTTTCGGGAGTGTGCATCGTTCCCATCAGGATATCTATAGAATGCTATAACCACACATGAAACACTGGATATAACACCAATATAAACAAAAACAAAACACTATCAAAATTTGCATTACTGAACAAAAGGCTGTAAAAAGTAACGTTGAATTAAGGAGGCTTTGGCGATTTCCTCTGAAAGGAGCACGCTTAATCATGATGCTGGATTTCAGTTCAGCTCCTCTTGAAAACGGGCCCTAAAATGGAAATCAGTCGATTTAAGAAGCAAAGATCAATACAGCTTGATAATCAATTTAAGTAGTTACGTTTCTTTGACACAATTTTCTATACTCACGACATCTCCTGACCTGGCATTTCATTTATTGAAAACAGTCTTTTGTTCAGTAATACGAATTTTGACAGTGTTCTGTCTTTGTTTATATTGGTGTTATATCCAGTGTTTCATTTGTGGTTACAGCATTTTATAAATATCCCGATGATGGGAGCGAAGCACACTCCCGAAACGTCGATATCTAATCGTCTTTCACCTGTTTGCTGCCCGAGAAGAAAGTAGGCATATTCTTCGCCAGGAAAGCTTCAGGTCTTATTTTATTTTACATTTATATTTCATTTGATTTTGTCAGCAGTTGACTTTATTGCACTTAGTGATTGTTGCCTTGAGTTCAGGAGCTCCAACAGTAACATTCCCTTACAGAACTGTGAGTGTAAGGTAACGTTCGCAGTTGAATAGGAAATTTGTTAAAAAAATAAGCTAATTTTCTGACCCTTCCGTAGTCAATTGACATAAAAGTGTATAATATTGTCCACAGTATTCAATTTTAAAGAGTACTGTAGAAGTGTATAGAGTCTAAGGAACATGTCTCGAAAATGTTTTACTGACAGAAACAACTACTGTTACAGTTGTGCTGAACAGACTTTCAAAGCTCAGAGGTCATAACTTGTTCTTTTTAAAGAAGAGCTTATGACAGTTATTCTAACAAAGAATAGACCAGAACAGGTAATGGGTCTCGATAATCTATTATGGAAAAAAAGTAACGCTGTTAACTGGCAGGTTGAATGGATCCCGTTCACATATTTGCAGTCCCTAAAATATGGCGCGAACCTAAGGATCGTTTAACAGGCTGCAGCTTCTGCTTGAAAAATGTATCTGGAGTAAGTTCCAAGTGTAGTAATAGTGTTAAATATCCAAAATTAGATTTATAAATTAGATCGGTGCATTATGGGCCAGAACTTCCCATTCCAACTCCAACATGTGACAATAATGAATAATTTCGTGATGAGGAATTGCAAAATGATTCACATTTTCCTGAAGATGGTTCAGTAAATGACCTGGCCTTTTAATATAGGATGATTTAAATGATTTGGTCCGAAGTCTTGGTTTAAGAAAAGCCAGGCAAAATTCCTCCCTTCAAGATTTAAAGGATGGAAGGTATTTCAATGTGACACAAAGAAAGTTTTTCCCACAACGTAAAAATGAGCATTTTTCCTAAAAAGTGAGGCCTAGCTTTCTGCAGTGAAGTTGAGATTTGTTCCAATCATTGGTTGTTGAGCATAAATCTCAGGCCTAGCGTTTGTTCATAAACTCCTCGAAAAAAGTTGTAAGGAGTGTTACTACATAATGAAAATGCATATCCACCCATTCCTTTCACCACTGAAATCAGTATGAAGGAAAATTGTGAGAATTTGAAGTTCTTACTAATCGAGATCAACTATGACAAGCTTTATTCGCTGATATGTGTCGAGCTGAAATTTAGGCCCATCTTACTTGGGTAGCAGCTTGAATGTACTAAATTTTGCTACTTCTTATGCAAGTGGAGTAGCAGAGATGAAATTAATAATTATATTAAGCATTTTTGGTCACAGAGAGAATCATTTATTCCAAGACAACATAATGTTCTTCATCAAATATCCGCACGTTTTTAAACAATCTTACTGCCTCCAATGCATATCAAATTAGGCTCGTTTAAGTATTTTATGAAAGGAATGTATCGTGATGGAAGCACATTTCTCTTTCTGAAAAATAATATTCCCAAGAACCATTGAATCTCAAATATGTTAGCTCTCTAATAAGAGAATCTGATGAAATGTATGGAATTTAAAAACCATTGAAATATGAAAGAGGGAGAATCATGGTAGTTCTTCAAAAACGTTATCACAGACTTTCTATGAAGCTTCAGGCCTGGTACCTACAGAGAATTTGTCAGTGAATGATTGAGAGCTTTAGAGTTTTGAGATATATCTTGAAAATACACTCTCTGCACTCCCATCTTAACTTCTTTCCTATCAAAATGGAAGTGCAAAAAGTGTATTTTCAAAGAAATGTAGGGGCTGTGGACGAACACTGGGAGTGTTTCCACCAAACGGAAATAGAAAGGGCGCCATAGTAGTGTGTCCAAGTATGTTGTCAGACTACTGCTAAACATTGAAGAGGGATGATCCTCAGGGGAAGTACAGCCGAAAGTCACATTTACATATCTTTTGGGTGACTAAATGTAATTTCAGCTAAGATGTAATAGTGTATAAACTCGAAAAAAATTGCATAGGATTACTCGAAAACCCTGGATGGTGGAAAGTTCTGCAAAACGTCGCCCAGAAACATCCATCGCTTCCCTCATAGCATAAAATATTTCAGTTTTGATGGTCATGTTCAGTGTAATTTGAACTAAACTTTAGGTCTATTTGTAAGACAAGAACTAAATGGATTTTATGCATGTAGAATAATTAATAATTTAATCATGTCTGCAAATGCCATAGTTCAGTTGGCAGAGCACCTGCCTGCCATGTGAAGGGTCGCGAGTTCGATTCCGGGCTGGGGTTGAGGATTTTTCTCCAACCAGGATCATTCCCCATATTTCCAGAGTCTGGAGTTATGAATGAGAATGCCAATGTGTGCGTGATCTAATCATTAAAATGCAAAGTGCCTGCAACGCAACGTTTACAGGTTAACACAATCGGCAATAGGTGATATGTTCCAAAAAGGAGAACGGCCGCCAACATGACCATTGCAGGTAAAAGTGGTGTATAACTGAAACAACCACAAATGAACATATTGATTCAATATTATTATAATTATTATAATTGTTATTATAATTATCACTATCACTATCGTTTTCGCTATCGTTATCGTTACCGCAATCCTTATCCTT
>CM060950.1:263164634-263176945 GCA_030765055.1 Mantis religiosa | reverse complement strand
GAATTTTCATAGTATTTTGTCTTTCTTTATATTTGTGTTACAGCCAGTGTTTCATTTGTGGTTATAACTTTTTATAAATATCCTGATGATGCGAGAGATGCACATTCCCAAAACGTCGATATCTAGTCGTCTTTTCACCTGGCTTGTTTGGATACGTCTAAAGTAGTCATTACAACAATTCATCAAGAATCAGTCAAGAATTGTGGCAATAATAGCAGGTTCGTAAACGATGTTAGAGGATCTGGTCATCCAAGCACCTCACGGTTGATGATAGCGTGATGACTTGTAGGAAATGTTTGATCACATTCAGTCGAAATCAACAACTAGGCAGCGCGAGAAGATGGACTTTCAAGACACGTGGCACGTCACAGCTGCATGCAGAACTGAAGTACAGAGCATGGAAATCTCATTACGTGCAACTGTAGACTGATCGTGGAATGAACTAAAGAGCTGGTTTTGGATTGGCACCAGGATTGACTTCACCTCCTTAATAATATCTTCTGGAATGACCAGTCCATATTCCCCAAGAGAGGTTTTGACTGTATAGTCATTATTGTGTGGTACAAGATAACTGGTGTTATGGTAAGGATACTACTGTATCGCCCAAAAGTGAACGCGTAGTTTTGAATGACTACCACAAATGTTATCCAGTTATTTATGTCTTGCGACAAAATGAACGCAGACGGCTAACTGCAGATGCCTGAGAATTATGTTTGTCCCACGGTATCTGTTGGGGTAACAACAAATACTTTATTTTCATGCAAGATGATGCTTCACATCACTTTGTCAGTCGTGCGAACGTGACTGGTTCAAAAGTTTTCGGGACGTTGAATGGGGAGACATGGACCTCATGAGTGACCTTCAAGAAATGACAACATATGACCTTTTCTTTATGGAGCTGGGCTAAAGCTGAAGGGTATGGGACGAAATCTCGTTAACTTGAACAACTGGATTCACGAATTTGGGACGGTATGACTAAATGTCCTAAGGATTGCTTCAAGACTTCTATGGATTGCATAGCCTACCGTTTAAAACCACTGGTCAAATGCACATTGCATTTTAAGGGGCGCATTCACATTTTTCGTATAAAAATGTATGTGTGACATTAACTTCAGTTAATTAAAGTTTTAAACATCCAACTGTAACTATTGTTCACTATCCAAACATGCTGTACTTTTCTTTTTCTGCGTAACCGTCGTCCAGAGTGAAGAGAGCTTTAGAGACTACTTAGAGTTATACTTCTTTCAGTTTTCATAAATGGATATTTAACAGTAGAAAAGTACTAAATGTCAAATTCATGCAAAAAGTGATCAGTGGTTTGAAAGGTGCGGTATACCGGGGATCATTACCTTTGAAAACGGATAGGTCCATCGAGATTCTCAAGTGGTTAGAAATGCCACAATCAAATGGCAATATTGGCAAGTTCCCTCATTATTTCATAAGAATGCTGCAATGTGCAGTTCAATTGTTTGTGATTCTCTTTGGTGCCGTGATATGTGTATGCATAGACTGCGATTCTCTCCTGTTTTGTGAATTACTGCTCTTCAAATTATAAGGTATATTAAATAATCTCCACCAAAAATCTGAACATTTCTAAAGCTGTCAGCATTATATACGATTCATCAGATATACAAAGTGGATCAGTAAAGAGTTACACGGAGATAGAAAAGGTCCGTGAGGTGAAAATCCTCAAAAAAACAGAAATATGCAAGAACTATTCAATCGGCTCTCTCGATATCTGGTTCCTCAATAAACTCAGTTACAGCAACAGAAAAAAAAATAATTTATTGGTGAAGATACCTCATCTGGAGTGCAGTGAGCATGCAGATCTGTGATAAATGACTGAGGAAGTAGCTCGTAGAATAGCTTTACGGCACTTTTCACATTTCATAAACGGCTACATGTGAATTGCATTCAGCAACAAACAATTCCAGCTGTCATGAAACTGGCAATAATGTATGAAAAGAAATTCTGATTTTAACTTTGAAAATTTTGAAGAACAAGTAACTATAAAACTGCACTACGGAAAGTTTATTATTTTTTTATAATTTCTGTTCATATATTTGGCACTTTGCACCTTTCTACTGTTAAGTATCTAAATATGTCTTAAACATATGTAATTGTAATCAAAATTGTTTGTTATTTCCTAGAACATTTAAATTTAAAAAAAAATATTCCATGTAAATGGTGATTAGGTTTTGCCAGATTTTCTGGAAAATCTTCGTAATGTATTCTTGGAATTTGCTAAACTTAAATGACAAGCTGGATTTTTAACCAGGTTTTCGCTTTTGAGTAGTACTGTCCACACACAGATACACCCACGCGGAAGGAGCCTTCTCTAAACGTTTTTTCGGGTCCAGGTGTCCTCGAAACATAATAACCCATGGCACGACAGCGATTCTGGGCCAAGACCTGCCAACGCAACTGCCGGCCTCACGCCCAAATACGTAAGATAGAGGTGGGTTATCATCCAACCGATACGGGTAGGAGATGTGGTCAGCATCTCGGCACCCCCAGCCGGAAAGTTGGCTTTCTTGACCAGGGCCTCTTACCTATCGTAAGCTCCTCAATTTCCTCACGATGCTGAGTGGGCACCGGTCCTATACCCGGGACCGAAAATCTGCACCCCTAGGGGTGGGATCAAACCCCGGCCGCATTCTGTGTGAGAGAACCATAGCATGAGGCCTTAGCCCACTAAGCCACGGCGCAGGACGCCCATATATTTTAGCTTAAATATCAAAAGTGATTTTTTAAATCTAATGCAATACTTCGCCTGTTTCATGTACATAATAGAGAAGTTTAAAATCTTTTTTGTTCCACAAAAAAGATAATCAGTAGAACTAGGTATCAAAATAAACTCAGCTATCACTTCTGAACAGTAAAAGCTCACTATCACTTACGCTTGCATAAACTCAAAGGGGACCCAGCTACACATCGGTCTGGAACCGGTGGAACTCAAAGGCTACAGCGTAGCCTTGAAGGCGAGTCAGCCGTTGTTTGGGTAGTGCCTAGGTATCGAAACCAGCCAACTAAAACGTCACTCATCAAGTCATCAGCCCTGCATCCGCTGCAGCGGGTTGCTCTGCTGCCGCATCACTTTCGGTACCTCTACTGTGGCATCACCTGCTTTATCCAAGCATGTCCTCTATCGCGCCGTATAATATGACCAGTCATTTCGCAGACTGCGTGTAGTGTCCAGGATGTGTTGGTATCCAAAACCAACCTCCAGTTCTGTCAGCAGCCACATAACCAGCATCAGACTGGAGGATTTTATCAACTCCAACACGTGTACCGATACCTCTCTTCAGCTTTACTGATCACGTCTTTTGGGAACTAGTCCAGGATCTCCATGCTGAAGTACTGAACATTAGTGCAGCTTGGTAAGCCTAGAAGAAGCCCTTGTTAATTGCAATACCGCTGTCAACGACGTGTACTGAGAAACTCAATTCCGTCGCCTCCGCAATTTTAAGGCCAAATTAAGGATATTCGTGCTGCCACTGCGACCTTTGTATCTGCCAATCATACTGTCAGCGTAGTAACTGCGCATCTTGCGCAGTTCTTGAAGGAAGGCTCCATTAAATTAACAACCGTCTGAAAAAGCCTATCTAAGCAGCATAATACTTCAGGAGGCCTTGAAGTTTAGTGTACTTTTGGTCGTATCTAACGAACTATTAATTACATATTGACATATGACGCCATCATATTGTCATAATTCTGACTTGTATTGTAAGTAGTTCATTTGACTATGTTGGTGTATGTGACGTCATTCCCCCCAATCCTGCGACTGCTTTTGGTACTAAAGCCCATTGTGTAGCTCTCTCTCTCTCTCTCTCTCTCTCTCTCTCTCTCTCTCTCTCTCTCTCTCTCTTATCTAGCCTTCCATCAGAGGAGGACGTAATGTACCGTCCATCCAAGGTAGTGGCCTCTTGGTCATCTTTGAACACTTTGTCTAAATAAATATGTTCTAAATTATCTCTACTTTAAGTATACTAGTGCAATCAGAACTTTATAGACAATACATCACAGAAATCCCCAACGTCTCCGCAAAGCATGAAATCCCGTCTGAGCTATTCCCCATGCACGATCTTGTCACGTGGCATCCTAATTCATTAACATCGATGGCCAGGTTGTGACAATATTCGAGGTGCTTAAAGCTGAGAGTTACAGGAAAATCGTCTTCTTAAAATAGGTGAAAATACCTCAAACCAAAATAGGAACTCGGGATTTCATGAATGTGAGACAGATGCACTGCCCCCCATTATGAAGTAGAGTTCCAACACCAATTCCCAAACAGATATTCCATAGCAGATCCAACACCACAGATCTCTACAAAGCAATCAGGCATAACCAACTGTTCCCAAATATTCCTGCGCTAAAAGAAATCTACGCAAAGAAGAAAAAACGACCTTACGAAATCTCCCAGCTTCTCATCCGCACATCTCAGTTGTTATCCGCGTGGTCTACAAAGAAGTGTGTTAATCTCCCGAACTCCAAGGATCAATCAAGATCACATGCTATGCTTGCAACTTCAAACTATAGTTAACACGGTTCAGATTCCGTAGAATCACCATTACTAAAGGAGCAACAGGGTGTTAAGCCGGAACCCCACCTACATCCCTAAATGAAATCCAAACAAACGACAAAAGGTATTTTTATTGTTGAAATATAATTTTATGTTTCCGCTAACGTTTCTGCAATAAAGCTGTTCAGGAAGTTAGCTCCCCTTTATTATCTCAAAGGGCTTTCCCCTTCAGTCAGCATTACAGCCACAGTAAAATACATAACATCATTCTTTCTAGATGAATCTGTTTCTTCAAAGTATTTATGTTATATTGTAGAAACCATTTATATTTAAATATAAGTGGTTTCTATAACTATTTTTATGTAATATTTATAATAATTATGAGATAGATGGATATTTATAAATTTTTCTTCCCCTAAGGCCTATAATTCATCAGGCAAAATATTGAAGTTTATCCAAAATTCTAATACCGAGACACGAATAGAATTACATTTTTTATGCCCCTTATTAACAATATTTTTAGAAAAGGGTCTATGTGAGTGCAATATTATTGATAAAGAATTTTGATAATTCTGAAAAATTAAGATATCGTATTTACTTTTTTACAACACTAATTTCTTAGAAACTCATTATTAATAGTTTGAATGGTTACCTGGTCTACCAAATATCTGAGAATGTAGACAGAAGAATAATCGCATTACACCCATAAATTCGATATGTTGATTTAACCGGCAATACATAGTTTATACTGCCTGAATAAAATAAATAAAAAATAGAGAAAAGCAGTTTTAGATGAGCGCCTCTTTCTCTTCTCTCTGTCTGTCTGTCTGTCTGTCTGCAAAGAATTGGAAAGTCTGACAAATGCCGAAAGTTGTCTTTTAGTATTAATATCTTTCAAAGATGCGATTGGAAGGCGTTTAAGAAAAATCTCACTACCAAACCACACTTTACATGTATATATTTAAATATTTATATTTTTGTTAAAATAGGTCTAGCAGCTTTCATTTAAATATCATGTATTTAAGATGCTTAAGATACAAATGAAATATATATATATATATATATATATATATATATATATATATATATATATAGATCAGTATTCACGATTTATAGAGAAGCGCCTTTGATTATGGATTTTTAGAGCAAACTGTTACTAATTCGGAAGCAATGGTTGGCAGTTGTGATAGACATATTCCTTGTTTTATTTGCACCAATTCTAGCTAATATCTTCTAAACCATTCAACTTTAAAATTCCAATTATATTACAAAATTCGTAGGGTTAAGATTTTGCTACGGAGGGGATTTGGCACAGAGATCAATTTTGATCCATTGTACCTATGCCCCCATGTGGGGCAAGCCCAGGAGGAAGGATGAGACAGGAGGAGGAGAGGAGACAGAGAGCGGCCATCCCAGTGGGTCACAACAATGCAGAGAGCAGGGTTTCTACATTTTACTTACTGTATGCCTACTACAAGAAGGCAAGCGACGAATGAAGGGGAGAGGGGTTTGAACAGTTTCTCTGCTCTCTTAGTTGATATGTTTAATAGGAAATGAGTGTGGGAGAGTGCATATGAGTCACCCATGCTGCCAGATCTAATGTTTTTTGCAGTAACTGTAGTGATAGGTATTATGCATGGGTGAGTTATGTGACAACACCTGCGTATTTTAAACGAATGTATCATCCTTGTCAATACTGGGAAGGCGAGCGTAAACATCCTTGGGACAGAAAACTGGTTACGTTACACATTCCTCTAGCTGGCCTTCTTGTTGTGGGTCTACAGTAGATAGACCTTTACCGGCAGGCTAGGACAACGGACATGCACCCCTAATGCGGTACGCAAATGGTCCCGGCAGCCAGTCTCGAAATGGTACCAGCAGCAGTTTCGAAGGTCAGCAACCGACCTACCGGGGAAGAAAGTAGTTTTCCTCAGAGTATATTATCCCGCCATGAACCGCCGATACAACCGCCGACACTTCTTATCCTGAAAGAGACAACCAGACGAGAGAGGATGTGAAATGGTAATGGAGATTAAATGTAGGGACAGGAAGTTCAGGGGATATAATTAACCTACCCAGCATTCACATAGCGACCCGGGAACCCCCGAAAAACACACGGTTTAGGTAGGTCGGCCATGGGATTCAAAGCCGTGCCTCCCGAATGCCGGCCACAGACGAAACCCACTGAGCCATCCCGTTCGGTTACAGCATTCCTAATACAGAGCGAACAATTACTATGCTATACTGAATTAAACTAGCCATGTAAGGAGAGAATAAAAACAGATGAGCTACCTTAGATTAGAGAAACGTTAGGCCCTTTAGTGTCGAACAGTGTCACACATTTACAAGTTCAACTGCCTACTTCAAACATAGAAATTCGAGGTCGTTGATTAAGCTTAAGTTGCTAAACAAAGTATTTAATTCTTGAATTGCTTTTACTCCTGGTTCACTATTTCAATGTAACACAGCATTTTTGCTGGTGTAGTGAAGTTGTCTTTGCAATATTTATCCGTTAATTTAGAATGATTGCTGAACTATGGCTGTTCAATATGACCTCTGTAAAGGAAGGAAAACATAGTATGACAAAATTCACTCTCATACCATCTATTTGTAACGCCAGAGAATTGGTTGACTCTTCGCACAGGTCTTGCATGTCTTACAGGTCACAGGTCTTACTTTTGTTAAACATAGTATACCAGATTAATAACCAAGCAAGCTAATGATCGTGATTTTTACTACTGCCAACTATTGCTTGTCTCTCAAATACAGTTGATTGTTGATGTGAAAATGAAAAATAAAGAAAAGAGAAAGCAAAGACTCACCATTTTCAAAATATGGCTAAGCCATTTTAGCACTTGTGGAAGAAAGTACGTTATTTTACAGCTAAAACAGTACCACAACAGTATTAAATGTTTATTTATTTGAATTTTGTCAGTAAGAATGCTTAAAAGAACAATCATATGAAAACCTTCAAAGTTTGTCTTCACAGACATTAAGCTATTCTGCAGCTTCTGCAGGTTTAGTTAAATTAGTTAATACACTTAAACACAGAGCGACTTGTGTCAAATGACGTTACGCTTACGTTACAATTTCCTCAATACGAGCTTTAATTGAATCGTACCTGGTAGCTGATATTCCAAAACTATAGATACACATTGTTAACGTTAACGTTATAATTAGAGATAAGCAGAAACTAATGTTACGGTTATAGGCGTAATTGGGAAAGTCAATAATTTTCGATATACGGTGACAATTGCTATCTAGCTTACAGTTTAAATTATATGTACTCCATTTCAAACAATAAATTATATAATTTTATGCAATGTCTACCAAAGGTCGCATAGCTACCCCTATATTTGTCAACGATAGTCGCAGTTTGAACATTGCCAACATAATAGTTTCTTATGTTCTCACACCCTTATAAAATAACAAACGAACAGCGAGTTAATGTAATATTCCTTAACCTACTTTCTGGAGTAACTAGAAAGTGATATTTGGTATTTTTTGTGTTCTGTTTTTAATTAGAAGTGCTGTGGATATGGATTACTTTACGGAGGGGATTCGGCAGTGCGACCAGTCTGGATCTATCGCACCTGTACCCCTAGCGGGATCTCCCGGGAGGAAGGATAAGACGAGAGGTGACATAGGGTGGCCGTTCCAAGGAGACAGTGCAGAGGGCAGGATGCCTACACTGCACCAATTGGAAACTCCCTGCCAGGCCAGCAGAACCGGCAGCTCACCCAACTGAGCCCGGAAACGGCCCCACCAGACCAGACCCGGAGACCGGAGGAGGAAGAGTTACTCAGAGCATATCATCCTGCCATGCAACGCCGAGGCAGCCGCACACACTTCTAACCTGAAAGAGACCACCAGATGAGAGACGATGTGAAAAGATAATGGAGATGAAATGGAGGGACAGGAAATTCGAGAGATATAATTAACCTACCAAGCATTCACCTAGCGACCCCGAAAAAGGAAACGAAAAACCCATTGTTCAGGTAGGTAGCCCACGGGAATCGAACCCGGTCCCACAGACGAAACCGCCTGAGCCATCCCGCTTGGTGTGTATGCTGAGTAGTGAGACTGGAGAAGGTACTGTGACAATCCGAACTCACACAGCGACATTAATGAAACAGTATTACAAACGGTGTCATTTGTGGTTAACTGTAATTTTGTATAGTATTTTCTCAGCATTTTTATTATATGTACACTGCCTTTATGTCATGCGAATTTTCATTAACTCAATTTTCAATACGTCCTAAGAAACGCAAAACTATTGAACAGGTGGAATATAAGGCAAAGTATTATCGGGATATATTCTTGGGAAACAAGCCAGGGGAAAAGACGATTAGGAATCTACGGGATCATCAGGATACTTATAAGACATGTTATAAACACTAAACTTAGATAACACAAAAAATCAACAACAACAAAACCCTACCTATACTCGCCTTGCTGAACAAAAGACTGTAAAAGGGATAAACCCTGAAACCATGGTCAACCTCAGGTTAATAATGGCATTGAACATACTTATATACCTTCAATAAGGCACCGGATAAAACAAATGTTAATGTCTTCGTGGGCTCGGGATGTCATTGGGAAGCTGAGTAGATTAGATTAGATTTTCACATGATACTGCTATAAATTCTGATTACATAATAACCACTGAATGCAGGGGCGTAACGTTAGGGCCTGCAGGGCCTGCAATGCGGGGGGGGGGCGGTATTTTAGGAGAAAAAAGGCATATTATTCTTATTAATGAATACAATTTGAATATGTACAGATATAAATTATGAAATATGTATAAGATAAATAGTAAAATTTAATGTCAGTCTGCATAGAACGTTAATGGTCAGATCATTCCAAACGGTTTCCTAAAATCGGTCAAGGTTTAGTTGAGTTTAGCACAGTTGTGTGTGTGTTTGTGTGTGTGTGCGTGCGTTAACAATGCTTGTTCTTCACTAGGAATTCTCTCATAACACTGCTTTCCATCATGTTTCTCTGTCGTCACAAACGAGCGGCATATAGTTACAAAAATAAAAATGAATACCAAAATATCACATTAGGCAAAAAGTTATTCTTTATTGAGTGTATAGTTCCTGATATTGTAATATTCACATTTCTTGTAAACATTTCACTTCTGTCACTTCTCATTCGACATCAATGTCAATTATACATTAAGATGTGAATAACTGGCAGGTCAGTCAACAGCGAACTCAGTTTCAGACGAGCTTTCTTCGCGGGAACTAGGTGCATCGTAAAAAGTGATGTGATATTTTCAAAACTTTACTGGTTAAAGGTTTAACTTTTTCTATTTAACTGCGTACTCTTTCAGTATGATGAAATATTTTAAAGTTAAGTACGAACATCCAAGCGGTGCACAAAAAAGAAAGAAGAAGCGTGAATTAGAAAAAGAAACAAACAAATTACTGAAAATAAGTGCTCCTTTTCCTCCTAGTAGTAGTACCAGCTCAACAGTTACAGAAGTTGGCAGTGTCAAAAGTGAATACATTTCGGAAGTGAACACCAATAATAATTGTGAAAGTGAAAACGAAGATAGCAAACTCGCCATAAATATAATTAGGCCTATCACAGACTATTCAAATGATCGTGCACATTATCAATTAGATATAGATAATGAAACTAAATAGTTTCTTGTTAGACAAAATCGTTGTCAGCCAGCGGGACCAGTCTCCAAAGATGCTAAGCAGGAAAACACATTCGTCTCCACTAAATATTACGAAAAGTTCACATTGGCAGGACAAAGAATTTGGAGATAGTGGTTGTGTTATTCATCTTAAAATGACTCTGTTTACTGTAATCCGTGTTGGCTGCTTGGAGGACATAAATCGTCGTCAGCTTGGAGGAAAGCAGTTGAGACTGGAGGTGCCTAACCAAAAGTATATTGCGACACGAACCTAGCTATGCACATTTGAACGCATGCGTCCTTTTCAATTCGTGGCGTAAGGAAAACACAGTTGACACGGGTATGAATTCAGAACTAAAGAAAAGTGAGAACTTATGGAAGCAGGTGCTTGAGCGTATTGTGAATGTGACTTCAACTCTGACATCCAATAATATAGGTGTAATTGAAGATAAGCTAGTTAGTTGCTGATCGGTTATACATTATGTTTTAGGGGGCCCGGATTTTAATTTTTGCAGGCGGGCCCGTATTGCGTACGTTACGCCTCTGACTGAATGAATAGTAACCAAATTTGGATTCATGCAACTAATGACCATAAAATAATAAATTAATGTTTGCTTAGACATGTGCAAAAGTAATATAAGCGACACTGCTTTTCAACTCAAAATATAGCAACTCATACTTCAAGTGCTCCATCCTCCATAATTTTTGTGGTTGCTGAACATTGCTTCGGCATAGTGTTTTCCATGTTTTTATGCATTTTGTTTACTTTTTATATTTGTATTGAATTCTAAGAGTTCTAATTAACTCTCTATTTAAGTTACTTAATAATAATTTTTAAGTTGTAACAAAGGAACATAATGCTATTAGGCTAAGCGTAAAATTGTAGAGATAGATCGTTAAGCCTTGAGCAATGCCACGTATATAACTAATGTATCTACTTAGGTATACAACCAAATGGGATATTTGAATATTTTAGTATGTCGGAAAATAATGTGTATTTGGGGCTTAATCCTTCACTTTTCTATCCTCATTGCCTTTTAATATCTCACTACATTGTTTTATTTCCGCACTCGGTAAATATTTAAATTATGTGTTGCCTTATTTTAGCCTTGTTACGAGTATAATCTTAGCAATAGTGGTGTATTTTTCCTTTGCTGCCTGTTCCATTTTGATGCTAATATTTAGGATCTCGTTCAACTCAGTTAAGTTTTAACAACTACGTACAATGGTACGAATGTAGATGGAAGTATGACTATATTTTGCGATTATAACGCACCGTAATAATCAAAGCGTTGACGCAACCAGAGGAACTTGTTTTTAAATAGCATGAAATAAAAAAGTGTACATCGACACTGTTCGTACTGAAACATAGTTACAGTAATCGTTACTGGTAACCATTAATGTAATATAATTACAATTGTGAAAACAACGGAAAATGTCATTGATACTGCTAAGCGTGAAAACACTGTAGCAGGGACAGTTATAAACGTACCAACCCCCCCCCCCCACAAAAAATTTCTCATTCTGATTATCATACACCACAGCAGCGAGCAGATTGTGTACCTTTGCTTGAATTACCCAGAATAAGCACTGTTACTAATAATTCATGTGTCACGACTTTTGGAGTTGGGATATTTTCCATAATCTGTAGGAGTGGGAAGAGTCACTTAGAGCGTTATAAGCTCCTCTGCCGACTTTCTTCTTCTTCTTCCCTTCCATGGCTTGTTTCCAAGTGTCTTGTAGAGTGCTTCAGAGCTAGCGCGAGGAGAAGAAGAGGGTACAATTAAACTGAGCCAATATAATAGCTCTTCCTCGTATATCACACAGGATTTATGATGGTGGTGCATACATACAACAGGGAGGTTGGGCGCTCTTGGTAGCGTCGCCGCCGAATCTTGCTTGCATGGTGAAGTGACGGTTTCGTGAGTTACTACTCCCGCCCATCGTACACTCGTGTCCAATCATGAGTCCCACTTATGTGCAAAAACACTTAGTATTGATTTGCAAAGTGCTGTGCTCAAACTCAAACATGTGCATAATATACTGTATATGTAAGCATTTAAGGCCACACACCACTGTGTCTAACCGGCCCAAATACTAATGTATACGATGGAAACGAGATTATGGACGGCGCTATATGAG
>CM060950.1:263144634-263159634 GCA_030765055.1 Mantis religiosa | reverse complement strand
GTTGTTGTATAATCCTCCGGAAATACTCTAGTGCGCGAAGTAGCGCTCTCACGACATCTCAAAAATGACAACGCGTACACGGCTCCATACATCACTCGGCGCGTCCTAGAAATTTACAGGTTCACTCGCTTCTGTGATTCAAACTAGCCGTCATGTCACGCGCATAGCAACGGGCAAATCCTAAATCTCGTGCCTAATGTGCGAGTAACACTAACACAACAGTGGCGAGTGGAGAGGGCGACTTGTATAAATAAACTTGCCATTCAAAGGTCCCGGTAACTTCTGTGCGATATTACACCTACACTGTCGGGACGCACCCACTCCCAGGAACCGAAAGAGAGAATCCATGCAGACATACCCTGAGTAAAACCCCGACCTGTTGTAAATCTCCCATCCGTAGACCTCACCCGTCACATATCCTATCATATGAGGTGTTGAGTGCCGGGAGGGCTCAACTAGGTACTTAACGGGCAAGTACTGCCTCACCTCCATTGCAGCAGTATAGCGGTAAAAATACACTTGGCTCATTTCTATTAAATAAACTAAATCAGCTAATTACAGAAACTGCTTAGGATCATTCATCTAGTATACTTTTGTGAATAAAACATGTTAGAAGTCATATACAGTATTATCCGTTTAAAAGGTGATTTAAAGAGTTAGTATCCGCTTATGAAAACTTACCTTAGACTTTTATAAGTTTGAATATACTGTAGAACCAATCAACCGAAATTGAAATTTTAATACATCTATCATTCTACTATATCCTGCAGAACAGTACTATACCAAAACAAAGTATGCCATATAAATAGGCACAAAAATCATAAACAACGAAAAATTTAAGTTTGAATTTGCAAATGTGTATCTCTTCATGTAACAAGCATCAAATATCAATAACTGTTATAGGCACCGTGTGGTCCTTGAAGATTATTTTAGTACAGTCAGCCTTACAGTATAAGTGTATCATCATTATCCTCACATCAAAATCGTCATCAGACACCCTTGAAGAACTTCCGAGCATTTTGAAGGCCTGGCTCCCGTAAAATGCTCCAATTTGTTAATACAATTCCACCGAGCGTGATTGTGGTGGTAGCGTCTTTGGCTCGCACTCCGGAGGTTGTGGACTCGAATATAAATACCTTATAATGTCCTCTAAAGCTAATAAAGGCATAAATTCAAAAACCGTCTAATTTCTTTACTAAATTACATAAAATCAGAGGGGTATTATTAAAAACGCCATACAATGGGCTATCGAGTCTACAATTTGAAGGCCCTTATAGCACAAATCTGGTAAATTATATTCACATTACTTTCTGTACCTGTTATTGCTTATTTGTGGCTACAGAGGTTATGCTTAAGAAAGATTACCTTTTCGTCTGATCTATTTCAACTGAAATACAACTTAGCAGAAAAAGTCACATTATACATTAATTTATAGAAGTAAACAAACAACGGCAATCATAAAGTTTCATAGCGCTTTCATGAAATCGCGAGAAGTAATTTGAATTTGGAATGACTTTAAAAGAATGACAGTAAATTGAACAATTTAATTCATTAATAACACATGTATCATGAATACCGATGCTACGTACAATAGAAGCTGATTCGGATAAATTGTGAGTATTAAGTGAGTGTTATTATTAGGAGTGTTGGTTTGTTTCAACCAATATATGAAAACTTGTGTGTATTCTATAGTATTCTGTACTGCTCTTCAGACATAGAAAATTAGCATTATTTATATCAAATTGAACTATATAAGATCTATCATCACGAAATTGCCTCACCTTCTTCCAAAATATAAATTAAAGGTTCTCACATCTGATTCTTTGTTTACTAAAATTTTCTTCTCAGATTTCTTGAACAGGGTGCCTCAAACATCACTATATATATGTGTCAATTTGTAAAAATGCATATATATGTATATGTATTTTTACAAATTGATATTCCTAAGATTAAGTAAAATTTTGTAAAATTCGTATGTAGACTTATGCACCTATTTGTTTATATGTTCACATGGAAATAATCCTCAAAGTGTTATTTTTATATTTAATTTATGTTGATAATAATGAGTTTAAGAGTTGCTGGCATAAAATGTTTAGCTGATAATCATTCCCGTAAGCTGAAACATTACAACGAAAATACAGTATAAAAGAAAGGATGACGTGACGTTGTTCACTCAAGCCCATCACAATGCCGTTTGCCTGCCTCTACCTCATGGTGTTAAAATCCCTTCTAGGCGTGTAGCTCACTCAACAGACGGTACCACTCTTCTTCTCTTAAGGCTCCTACTTCAACCCTGTGCATTTCTCTAGTGTTGCTCTTCATTTTACAGCAGAACTTTTATTAAACAGTTGTCTCTTGAAAGTGTCGTGCAAGATGAACTCATACAATCGTTGCACTGAATTCCAGACCAATTTTTGCACAGCTAAACTAGTATAACATACGGGAAGTTGAATTTCATATTGCGATAGGGACAGTTTTTGCTTCTTCATCTCTCTATGTTTGTTATAGCATATAATAAGTACCTAAAGATGTATCTTTTTCTTTGGCATAACAGCCAAATAAAAAGTTATATACTGCACCCACATAACTTGCACTCTTCAATAAATACCTATACCTAGAGACAGTATTTCTAAATTAACCCTATCGTAAATTATTCATTTATATTTATAGAGGATGTGTATGTTAATTGTGTTAATTTGTTCGAATTTTATAACTTAATATTTTTTAAAGCTATAAAAAAGCTAAATGTGTAATAGTTCTTAAGGGTAAAAAGTTATTCCCTATAATCATAAGAGAGAACTTCCGAAACTTGTCGAAAAAGTGAACGGACAGATTGTATAAGCAGAGTGAGCATAATTGAACAAGTCAGTGTTAAAAAGGTTATTATATGAATGAGAAGTATTTTAAATTAAACAATAATCAACGTTGTTTAAATGGTGATATTAGTTTAATTAATAATAACGTAAACCATCGATCCGAGACCACGAGTTGGGAGCAAATAGTAATCTACTCGCCGAAATTAGGAAAGAGTAATTAAAACCGAAAACTTAAATAAACCACATCAAATTAGCGAAAGAATGCAAACATAAGGAACACCATTGGCCTACAAAAGCTCATTCCTCTATTACTTCATATGAATGCAGATAAACCTTTCCAGACATTGTGTACTACATATTTCCTTGTAGATACAATGGGAATTATGGATCCAGTAGTTTTAAGCGATAACCAAGTCTGTTAAGACCTAGTCACCATATAATCGCATAGAAACTCGCGATCTATTTACATTATCGGCATAAAAATTCCTAAGTGATGCATGAGGATGACTTTCTCTAACCTTGAGCATATACTCGTACCTAATTCCTGAAAATAATTATTATGGTATTTACTTTAATCGAAATAAACCTTTCCAGAAATTCTATAATTGTATATTTCCTTGTAGGTACAAGAGGAATAAGGCATTATAGTAGGTTTAAGAGATAATTAAAATTTTAAGGATTGGTCGCTGTGGGATGACTTTGAAGTTTCTCTGCATGGTCCACAAATGATGCGAGTAATGACTTCCTATTTGAAAAACACGTAAGTACTTCAAGTATTTGAAGATTCAAATCAACACTAAGAAAAATCTCAAAAAAAAAAAAAAAATAATAATAATAATCATAACCAATAATAATATATATTTATTTATATTATATATTTATTATAAATAATATATATTTATATATATTATATATTTATTATTATTATTTATTTATTTATTTAGTTAGTTATGTATTTATTTTCCACAACCCCAAACTATTCTGTGTGTAAAACATAAAGCTGTCTGATCTTCTGAAAATTTCTTTACCGATTTTGATTAAATTATTCATGTTTAACATATTTTTGACAAATAAAATGTATCTTGAATGTTTTGGGAACAGTCACTGAGTTCTTCATCCATGATGACTTTTGCATATCTAGTAAATCGTTAAATTCGAGAGACCCCTGCTTCTAAAAATATGCATATCTTGTTAAAGTGCACAATTTATGTGAAAAATATTTTCTGTTATGTAGTTAGTCATTTTCCGCATATTTTCTATCATTGCTTTGAATTTTCCAAAACAGTCGACTCCATAGCTTGCTCTCGGGAATGTTGGAATTCTGTGAATTGTATGATTAGCCCTCTCCTTAAATTTAAAGTACAGGAAATTGTACTTTATCATCATCATTACCATCATTTAAATTTTTCTGTCACATGCTTGGAAGACGCTGATTTTGAGGCATCGTTTGTTATAAGACAAATTCTAGTAAATTGATTATACGATTACCGGATATGTTATATTTGTTCCATCGACGTTCTACCTCCTCAGGGTAGAAACGCTAAAGAGAAGAGAGAAAAGACCACCTAGGTTATCACGCTCTATTACTTATTCAGTGACAAGATCAATATTAGTCATCATCCACTTGATATTCTTGTGGATCAGGACAATCCTGATATATTCACATAAGTAAATTAAAATTTCTCTCTGTACAGGAATAAAGACAAAACATAAGTGTGTGCTCTAATAAAGGCTCCATGAAACTCTGCTTTTTTAATTGATGAAACTTGAGCAAATTTTTGGTAACTCACTTTCGGAAATATCAATTGCGAATTAATATCGTTAGTAATATTTAGATTTAAGTGGGTTTCTGCGTAAAATTAGCATACAGTGATGAACTCCATTGTAACGAAAAAAATACACCAAAGAATTTATGACATTAAGTTTATTTAACTTCTTTATTTAATGTTCTCCAAAGAGCTATATCGGACAAACATGAAGGTTTGGTCCTAACAAGGCAACTATCACTATGCTCATAAACATTGGTGCACCTACCACATAGAGCTGAGATGGTGCCATCAAACTCTCAGGTGAATACAGATGTGGGCATAGTTATAGTGTCCTTATAAGAATAAAATACCTATCGTATCCTTTAAAGCAGATCGAATTGTGTTTAACTGTGTTTTATTACTTACTCGCTTGCTGAATTGGGACTGCATATGTATCAGGACTGAATTATGCGCCGTTTGATCTTGATGTACACGCTTTTTTCAATGGAAAAAGAACTGTTTTCTAAGGCGTTGTATTCTCGGCAAAAATTATAGTATTCGGTGTTTAGAACACGATATTTCTTAATATATTGAGATTTTAAATCCCCTTTAGTCTATTTGTGATTTAGTAGATGAAGCTGGAAGTTGCCTTACACTCCATGTCCGTGGGGAAGGACAGGAATTTTCTTGGCGAAATTATTACCAGAATCGTTCTAGTGGTTCACTAAAATACAATATATAAATACATACACACTAATATAAATATATTTATATTTCTGTTTATCTGTTAAATCTATTTATAATAATAGTGCCAATTGTTTGGTAGACCCTGTCAAAGTAATCTAATTTACAAAATCGACAATCATACCAGAAACTAAGTGCTGCTCACTTTAAGATTCAGAATTCGCTTTACGTTTCTCTCATCCAGGTAAACTAGAAATGTATATTATTGCTTTAAACAGGGTCGCAAATAAAATACATCCGTTATTTTATTTAAACTCTTACCCCCGCTCGCGAAAAAAATACTGTGTCGCAGTTTATTTGCATCGGGGTGTGCATCCTAGTCGATTAAGATGGTTTATTTTGCTCTCTTGCCTGCTCTGGTTAAGTTATGGAGCACCAGAGCCTCTTGGATCTTTGAAATTATTCACACGTATGACGCGAAGACCAATTTATTAGGCGGCTTTACAGTGCTCGGCGATTTTCCATCATAGCAAGCCTGGGACAAGAACTAAAATCCCGTCAAAGAGCGTGTTCTCCATGGAAGCGTTTCCAAAACATAGAACCTCTCTATAAGCGGATACCGTCGGGGGGAGTGAGTTCATCACATGGGGATTTATGTTCGCTAAGCCCTTGAAACTTGGTGAACTTTCTACAAGATGTGACCGACCGAGTGGCATTAAGGGAAAAGTCAAGCGACTGGAAGAAATGAAACATTCACAGAACAGTATTGAGGAAACGCTCTCAAGAAAACATCACCAAGTCGTTTTCTTTTCTTTTTCATTTCTCTTCTTTCTCTCTTTTGGTTCTCCCGTTCCCGTAAAGGGAAACAACGCATTCAAACTAGTATGCAGCGCCTGGTTTGGACCAACCGGAAACAAGAGACGATGGGGAGGAAAAGAGGGGGTGGGGAAGATGAACCGAACATCTTAGGAGCCAGAATGGATAGGTCTCATGAGGCCTATTCGGTAGGATGGCCCTTGGGGGTCACCATCAAGATTCCTGGCCCTTCCCACAAAGAAAACGGGAGGAGTTGCAAGATAACGCCGAGGGATGAAACTGAGAATGGAGTATCAAGCAAAAAGCGGGTCCAGAACTAGCTTTCGATGTGATCAATACCCAAAGAGTTCCAGCACGAGGTGCACTATGTTTAAAAAGTATTAATTTAACTCACGTCCATTATATGTACATCTTTGGAAACCTGCTATATGTATCTGTTTAATATTTGAAGGTGAAAGAAGGTCGTTCATTTGCTATTGTTAGTTATTACTGTTAACTTGATATCTACCAAATACCTGCTTCACAGTGATGTGGCCTGTAGGGATGTCAATGTAATAACTAACATTTTATAGATTGTGTCTTTCATGTAGCCTAATGGTTTAATTAAACTCTAAAAAGTAAGAGATTATTTAGGCTAATGAGGAAAGGAAACTCCTGGCACCAATACCCCAATAAAATAACGGTAAATACTCCATGGCCAAGCGAGAAGACGTATCGGGAGAAATTCGCAACACAGAGATATTTACCTGAGCTTATCGCACATACACGGCGTATCCAGTCTATGTATAATCTGTTCAGATGTAATTATGTCTTCTGGACAGCAACATATCATAAATCGGCAGACGCGAGAAATCATATATAACATAACTGAATATTGTGAGAAGGAGAAAGAAGAGGGCATTAAAATACCTGTGTGTCAAGCATCAAATCGGGAGGCTGCAGTGATTATTATTCTTATTACTATTAATAATTATTACTATTAATTATTATTATTATTATTATTATTATTATTATTATTATTATTATTATTATTATTATTATTATTATTATTATTATTATTATTATTATTATTATTATTATTATTATTATTATTATTATTATTATTATTATTATTATTATTATTATTATTATTATTATTATTATTATTATTATTATTATTATTATTATTATTATTATTATTATTATTATTATTATTATTATTATTATTATTATTATTATTATTATTATTATTATTATTATTATTATTATTATTATTATTATTATTATTATTATTATTATTATTATTATTATTATTATTATTATTATTATTATTATTATTATTATTATTATTATTATTATTATTATTATTATTATTATTATTATTATTATTATTATTATTATTATTATTATTATTATTATTATTATTATTATTATTATTATTATTATTATTATTATTATTATTATTATTATTATTATTATTATTATTATTATTATTATTATTATTATTATTATTATTATTATTATTATTATTATTATTATTATTATTATTATTATTATTATTATTATTATTATTATTATTATTATTATTATTATTATCGTTATTATCGTTATTATCGTTATTATCGTTATTATCATTATTATCGTTATTATCGTTATTATTATTATTATTATCGTTATTATCGTTATTATCGTTATTATCGTTATTATCGTTATTATCGTTATTATCATTATTATCGTTATTATTATCATTATAATTATTATTATCATTATTATCATTATTATCATCATTATTATCATCATTATTATCATTATTATCATCATTATTATCATCATTATTATTATTATTATTATTATTATTATTATTATTATTATTATTATTATTATTATTATTATTATTATTATTATTATTATTATTATTATTATTATTATTATTATTATTATTATTATTATTATTATTATTATTATTATTATTATTATTATTATTATTATTATTATTATTATTATTATTATTATTATTATTATTATTATTATTATTATTATTATTATTATTATTATTATTATTATTATTATTATTATTATTATTATTATTATTATTATTATTATTATTATTATTATTATTATTATTATTATTATTATTATTATTATTATTATTATTATTATTATTATTATTATTATTATTATTATTATTATTATTATTATTATTATTATTATTATTATTATTATTATTATTATTATTATTATTATTATTATTATTATTATTATTGTTGTTGTTATTGTTGTTATTGTTATTGTTATTGTTATTGTTATTATTATTATTGTTATTATTATTGTTATTATTATTATTATTATTATTATTATTATTATTATTATTATTATTATTATTATTATTATTATTATTATTATTATTATTATTATTATTATTATTATTATTATTATTATTATTATTATTATTATTATTATTATTATTATTATTATTATTATTATTATTATTATTATTATTATTATTATTATTATTATTATTATTATTATTATTATTATTATTATTATTATTATTATTATTATTATTATTATTATTATTATTATTATTATTATTATTATTATTATTATTATTATTATTATTATTATTATTATTATTATTATCATTACTATTATTATTATTATCATTATTATTATTACTATTATTATTATCATTATTATTATCATTATTATTACTATTATTATTATCATTATTATTATCATTATTATCATTATTATTATCATTATTATTATCATTATCATTATTATTATCATTATCATTATCATTATTATTATCATTATCATTATTATTATTATTATTATTATTATTATTATTATTATTATTATTATTATTATTATTATTATTATTATTATTATTATTATTATTATTATTATTATTATTATTATTATTATTATTATTATTATTATTATTATTATTATTATTATTATTATTATTATTATTATTATTATTATTATTATTATTATTATTATTATTATTATTATTATTATTATTATTATTATTATTATTATTATTATTATTATTATTATTATTATTATTATTATTATTATTATTATTATTATTATTATTATTATTATTATTATTATTATTATTATTATTATTATTATTATTATTATTATTATTATTATTATTATTATTATTATTATTATTATTATTATTATTATTATTATTATTATTATTATTATTATTATTATTATTATTATTATTATTATTATTATTATTATTATTATTATTATTATTATTATTATTATTATTATTATTATTATTATTATTATTATTATTATTATTATTATTATTATTATTATTATTATTATTATTATTATTATTATTATTATTATTATTATTATTATTATTATTATTATTATTATTATTATTATTATTATTATTATTATTATTATTATTATTATTATTATTATTATTATTATTATTATTATTATCGCACTGGACCGTGCACTTTCTATTGCGGCGATTGTCATTTATTAACAGAAGATAGGGCTGTTGAGCCACATTTTCATTCTTTGAGAAATATTACAATGAAATAATTAAAATAGTTACAAGGATAAATATTTAATGCATTTATGATCACTAAAGTTATTTTGTTATGATTATGCACCCGTGCTAACCTTTATGCTGGCTAACCTTTCACATCAGACATACGCAACTTCCAATCGTTGCTCTTGTGTTTTGTAACTTACTGTACGCCTACTCACTAATATTTTACCGTTATAATTGACCAGATAGAACCCGATGAGGCACGATGGTTGTGCTGGTCATTGAAGAAAAATTTGCCTCAACTTTCTGTCGACTAATATAAAAATTTCTCAAGCTCATAATCTGTCAATTCTAAAAGTTTGAAACGAACATGTAACCTGTAACAACAGGGTGAAATTAAATACTCCTCCAAGCAAAAATTACGACTAAGTAGTTGGTTCCGCTTGAGTAGCCTCTAAATTTTCTTTATTTGTGATCCTTATTTATTTAATAGAAAATACTCCATCTGTAAACGAGCTGGGAAAAAATTTGTTACATTTGCATTATATATCCCCTTTGTAGTATCAAGTTGATCCATTCTTTCTACAGATTATTCTTATCTAGCTTTATTTTAATTACTATTTTTATAACATAGTAAATGACATTAGTATTTTTAGAAATTGTATCATTATATACTTAATTTTTGTGCAAAGGAAGCTAACTGATAATCATCTGTTCAAATGTGAATTCTGATGCCCGTTTGATATTTCATACCCTATGCATGACGTGGCGGTCTGTGACATGGACTTGCATAAGCACGCTTTCCTGATGCTGCAATAATTTAGCGTTTGTCTTTTTTTCTTTTTAGTTCGGTTAGCAACCCGTTGTTTACTATTTGCTTGTAATTTAGTTTTCGATAAATATAATACCAGTAAATTCTCAAAAAAAAAAAAAAAAAAAATTCTCCATTTGGTAACTCCAACATGATGAGCCTGCATTATTGTATTTAATAATTTAGTACTGCACCATAAGCACACACTACGTCAAATCCAACGGGGAACAACGAAACAGTAGCCAACACAGAAATTTCACGAGTAGCTGTAAAAATACCGCCCTTCTGGCGCAAAAACGTAAAAATATAGTTACTGCAATTAGAATATAAATTCGTTACGCAAATGGAACTAAGGAGGTGACCAAATATCGTTATATATTAGGGTATGTCAGTAGCGAAATTGCGGAATCAATGTGGGACTTCATAACCAAAACATTATGAGGTATACAATATCAAAACATAAAAGCTAGCATTACCACCGAATTCGAAGTATCAGAGTCACGTAAAGCAAAGAAATTGCTTACAGAAAGAGACCAAAAGCCATCTACATTACTGAGAGAAAGGCGCAATTTGGCAGGATCACAAATAACAGACGATTTTTTGAAAACCATATTTTTACTAATACTTCCAACCAATGTGTGATCTATTGAAGGAGCTAGCCAAGTTGTACGTCTCGATGCTATGGCTTCTAGGGCTGATAAAATCGTAGAAATTATAACACCAAGACAGTTCATGTGTAGCACTTAAGTCATCTCACTTAAGTCATCTCAAGACGAAAGATTTTCGCGTTTGGAAAAGCATCTTTTTGAGGTAACGAATTATATCCACGAGCTCCAAACTTGGCCGCTATCACGAACAAGATTTACGTCACCTCGACGCATGCTCAGTTATTCCATTTGCTGGTATCGCTACAAGTTAAAGCTGAAGGCTAAGAAATGCGCACCACCATGTTCATTTGTTAGTCAACCATCCAGCAATACCCGTCGAAAAAAAGAAAAAAAAAAAAAAGTGCTGAAGCCATCACTCGGCACGGCGCAACCTTCACCCAAAGAAAAGTGAAATCTCTCCGACCGTGTTCTTTATGCAGTGGTTCAAGTATTCAAACATTTGGAGAAAAGCTATTGAAATTAGACCTTGTGTTACGATGAACATGTACTTGGTCTTTTGTAATAGCAAATGTACAGCAACCACTACTAGGTGCTGACTTTAATCAATATTTCTATCTTCTAGTAGAAATAAAAAATAAATGCCTCGTAGATAGCAATACCTTTCTTAATACAAGAGCCAAAATTTACAACGCAGAAAACTCATCTATTTTCATCATCTCACCGCAGCAAAGGTATTCAGATATTATTTCTGAATTTCCAAATCTTCTTAGAGATATTCCAGACTTCGGGGCATCTATGTGTGAAACTCAGCATTCAATAACCACTAGCGGGTGACCTATTACAGCAAAAGCAATACACTTGCCTCCAGTGAAGCTTGCTGCAGTCAAACTAGAATTCCAAAAGATGGTAGTTCTAGGTAGACGCAGACCTTCAAAAATTTGCTGGTCTAGTTCCTTATACGAAGTTCCCAAGATAGATGGCTCATGGAGGCCGTGTGGGGATTATAGTGCACTCAACGCAATTACTGTTCCTGATCGCTACCCTGTACCTAATTTACAGGATTTCAACTATCAAGTGGATGGCAAAACGATTTTCAACAAGTCTGACCTTGTAAGGGCTTTTCACCACATTACAATCGCATAGTAAGATGTTCAGAAAACTGCAATAATCACGCAGTTTGGACTGTTTGCCTTTTGTTTTACGCAGTGCAGCACAATCTTTTCAGAGGAATATGCATTCCGTTCTAAATGGTTTCGATTTTGTGTTCTTATATATAGATGCTATTCTAGTTGCTTCCACAGATGAAAAAGAGCATGAACTACACATGAAAATTTTATTCGAACGTCTTAGTTACCATAACTTAAATGTAAATAAAGCTAAATATAGCTTGGTGAGACTGAAGTTCCATTTTTAGGTTTAATGGTTTTCAGCAAAGGATTTGCACCATTACCAGACAAAGTGGATACTATCCTACATTATCCATTGCCACAAACAATAGATCAACTTCGTCGTTTTCAAGGAATAATTAATTTCCATCCTCGAATGCTTCCAGGTAGCGCAGAAACCTAAACCGTACTTTTCGAGATGTGTCAGTCCACTAAAAGGAAAGACAAGACTAAATTAAAATGGTCTACAGAAGCATTACAAGCCTTCGAAAAGCTGAAAACAGATTTGTCGAATGCAACATTTTTGGCGCATCCTGCTAACAGCTTGCAACTAATCCTAATGGTTGATGCTTCAAATTTTGCAATTGGGGCGTCATTGCACCAGGGTAGAGAAAAAACACCAGAGCCACTTGTTTTTTTCCCCAAAAAACTTGAACCCTGCACAAATTAATTACAGCGCTTATGACCGCGAGCCTTCAGCAGCCTATTCGTGAGTAAAATATTTTCGACACATGGTCGAAAGAAGAGATTTCCGCATCTACACAGACCATAAACTTCTCACATTTGATTTTAAACAAAAAGCAGATAAAGCCACACCCCGTCAACAGAGATATCTCGATTACACTGCCTAGTTTTATCGAGCGGAAAGAAAATATAGTTGCGGATGCCTGTTAACGAATTAACTCCATTGTCTTGCTTAGTTGTATTTCTTTTGAGAAAATCGCCGATTTGCAACAGTTGCATGAAGAACTAAAGGTTTTACAGCAGTCACCACCAATGTCGATGAAGATACAAATTCTACAGCTACCATGTGGAAAAGAGCTTTAAGGTGACAGTTCAACAGGTAAATTTCGAACATACATACCAGAAGCATACAGGGAAATGATTCGCCATTCCTTTCATGATCTCTCTCATCCTGGCATACAAGGATCCACTAATCTCATCAGAGAACGCTTCGTTTGACCAGCTCTCCGTACATATATTAAACAGTGGACCAGAGCTTGTATCGCTTGTCAAAGATCCAATGTATGGAAACACAATGCTATTATGGTAGGAAATTATCATGAAGCTGAAAGCCATTTCAGTCATATCAACATTGATATTTTTGGTCCCTCACCCATTTCTAGATGATGTAGAAACTTAGTAAACATGACTGATCAATTTTCGCGGTGGCGTGAAGCCTGTCCTGTGGAAGATATAACCACTGAAAGTGTATCGCAGTTTACAATTTCTTCGTGGATTAAAAGATTTGAAATTCCAAAAAGAATCACTGAAATTCCAAAAAGAATCACAACAGAGGGTGGCAGACAATTTAAGTCTAGTCTCTTTAATTCGCTTGCCAAAACTCCTGGTATCAACCACATTAGGACCACAGCATACCATCCTGCATAAAATGGAAAAATCAAAGGATGGCACCACACATTATAGACAGCTCTCAAATCTCCGATTTCAGATGATTGGATCAAGAAGTTACCAATTGTACTTCTAGGTCTTCGTTCATACGTATCAGAAAATAAGGCAACAGCTGTAGAACTACATATGGTGAACCAATTAGAGTGCCAGCAGATTTCTTCAACTAAAGTGTAATCACACCTGATACGTGAACCTTCATTACAAACTGCGCGAGCATGTGAGGAATATTAAACGTATTAGATCAGAACACCACTCTTCATGCAAGCCTTTTCAGTACAAGGATTTAACATCATGTACTCATGTTTTCGTGAGATACGATGCTATAAGAAAACCACTACAACCAATATATGATGTACCATTTCCGGTGATGCAACGTTTTGAGAAGCATTTCAAAATCAATACTCCACGAGGACCACAAGCAGTATCAGTGGATAGATTAAATCCTGCAATTTTGTTCTGTTCTGCTGATTCAACACCTGCTATGACTGTTTCCACTGATACAACACCTAATGAGTCCTCGCAACAGGAAAACACTCCTATAAATGACAGCCTGGTCCTGCAACATAAAAAATCTCGATCAGGAAGAAACATGACCTTTCCACAGCGTTTTTAAAAGGCTGTTGTTTTATGGGTTACGTAGTTTGTCGCTAGTAAGCGTCCGAAAGTTGGAGATATGTTGTCTATTCTGAAATTTTATTTTTCTCTATGTTCTTTCTTTTGTATTGTTACTGCTTATGCTTTCTTCTGTATAAAAATACTTAAAATTAAACAGATTTGATAGTTACACAAATCTTTATTTTAACATATCAGGATCAACCCAAATACCCATAGTTGCAACTGTTTTCAACAGAGCGCATTGGTTCATGTTTCAGAACTTTCTACCAGTATTTATCAGATATCAGAAGAGGGTTCCAACTTCTCTCAACAGAGCGCATTAGTTAATGTTTCAGAACTTTCTCCAGTATTTATGAGATAACAGAAGAGTGTTCCAACTTCTCTTAACAGAGGGCATTAGTTTATGTTCCAGAAATCCTTTCCAGTATTCATCAGACATCAGAAGGGATATATAAGGAAGCATACTATAACAGTTGCAGGTAGCTGCATCCACAGCTGAAGATGGGATGAAGGTCATGACCGAAAGGGCTTCCAAGAAAAAACTATATGCAAGAAAGTGATGATGTGTTTCAGCGAAAGTCCTTCTCCTAAATCTACAT
>CM060950.1:263107134-263142134 GCA_030765055.1 Mantis religiosa | reverse complement strand
TTATTTGGATATCTCAGAAGCAATCTTAAAGCTTCCAACATTTTACGACATTATTTTCCGAAATATTCATGAAATAAATGTTACCATTACTGCAACTTTAATAAACACTATAGATATATCTACGAACTTCTGCTTTTAAAGGAAGTGCGTCACACTTCAGTTTGGCCGGCCGTTCTCTGGCATTAGTAGCACGTTCACTGAAGCCAGCTTTGTAATTAGTTTTGCAGCAAATTTCGCCGTTACAGTTACTCTAACCATTTTCCAAAGAAACATTACAAAGTTTACTCAAAAGATCTTATATGTGCTTCTTAGAAGTACTTTCAGTCTGGTTCATTAAAAATCCCATTAAACAAGTGTTATGTTGAGATATACCTACACAATTCTCGGGCCCAAATGATTTAGCTGTCAACGGACCCTACTCCATACACTCACTCACTAAAAGAATTCTTTTTACAATAAATTCAAAACAATTATTTTGGGAAATTTTTGAAATAATAAGTCATACTGACGATCAATATGAGTATAAAGCAGTATTTTAAGACTGTATCATTGCAACATTAATTTATTTCATTACATCTATCTAAAATGGTAGTCCGTCACTTTTCTTTAAATTTTATTGCTTGACCCTGTTAAAGCTATACTTCCTGAATGGTATAAGTAGCTTTAATATGCCATAGTTGTGCGTTCAAAACTGACATTAAATAATTAAAGACGATAACATAATGCACAAATAATGAGTTTCGGTTGAGATTAAAATCGTCTTATTTTCAATATTATTGTCACAATATTCTTGCCACATACGGAAAAATACATTGTTTATAAAGCTAAAGTTTATCTCTCAGCCTAAATAAATTCTCAAAAATGGATATTTCAGGACCCCTGGGTAACTGTTGGTAGTAAGTTTATTCAGAAAAAGCTCAAATATATTGTAAATTGTGTCTTCATAATCACTGGTCAAAGTTTTAACGACTGTGTCTATAAAGGCAAGTTGATGACTGCAGGAAGGAATTAGAGAACAATAAACTTACACCTAAAGTATATTTTAAAATTATAGTGCTAAGAAATCAAGGCATACATCAGCACCCTCTCTAAGGAGACACTTTAGGTCAACAGATTTTCTTTCCTTATTGTTAATAAGGAATAAATTTACATAAGCAGGTCATGAGCCATAAGATATCTCCAAAAACAAGCGAAATAGAAATACTGAAATAACCGTTCGGAGTCATGAATTGGCAGTATTATATAACTACTACGAAATATGCAATCCCAGTATATCATACAGGCCAAAATATGAAATTTCATAACGGAAATATGCTCGCTATTATCAGAAAATGTGTTTCTACGTTTTGCACTGAATAATTCAATAATGTGAGAAAAATGACGTATTTCAAGTTTTTTTTTTTTGTCAAAATTATTATTTTATGAATTTCCTGAATACGACTTACAATTTTGTCCCTTTATTGTAATTTTCGAAAGCAATGAAGTGCACTTTCAGGATAATCCAATCGGGAAGTTTGCTGCAAAACATACATATATTTAGAAAACCCAGATCACTCACTCCAAGCCAGGTAGTAGATAATGCACCTTTTCTATGTAAACTCCACTGCAAAATTAAACCCATCTATTCTTGAAAAGGTTTCACTTTCGCGAATCGGTGCTTTCAGTAGTACTTTGCAATTGCTACTCTAACTAAGCACAAAGCGTTCAGTGATTATGTTTTCTGTTTTTGTAGATTTAAGATCTTCTTTGTGATTAAAACCTTTAAACGCTGCGTAGTTTGTTGCAATTTATTTTACGTTTTATTACGAAATATTTACACAACTCAAAAACGTTTTCTAAACTAATGAAGGCAATCTGATACAAACCCTTAACGTGTAGGATCTTTTATTTTAAAATTCAGATGTACTGTACAGATTCTGGGACGTTTTCCTTCATACTTTCATATTTTGGAAAATATTTGTACCCCTTGCGTCTCTAATTACGATAATCTGATCCTTTATTTACAAATTAAACAATGACAACACTTTCTTGTTTAGCCAAAAACAGTATGGCTTTTTTCCACTCTTTGGTGTTCGGGTGGTGTCTCACATTTCGAAAGTCCGGAGTTTGAATCTGGTTATGGTGAGTTAACCGGGTGTCTTTTCCTGGGCTTCCGTTTATACTGAGACGACCAATGTCGGCCAACTGTAAGATCAATAGACTCCCATCTCATTACAGCGTAAGTTTGCCCATTTCATTCACTAATCGTCCGATATAATTTACCATGTTGAAGACACTAAATTTCAAGGCCCACCCCACAAACTGGTGTATCTGTAGAATATCCATCGAAACTGTCTCTATCTCTGCTTTGATATATATATATATATATATATATATATATATATATATATATATATATATATACGAGTATATTCACTTTGATCTGACACAGTGAAGCATTTTGAGTCATTTTTCAGTCTGTTTGTGCATCTTTGTGAAACTCTCAACTAAATATCCTCATGTGTCGCTCTATTGATTCTATTTTAATTAATTAATTAATTAATTAATTTATTTATTTATTTATTTACTTATTTATTTATTTATTTATTTATTTATTTATGGGTTTAATCTCCATTAGTTTCCAGACCAGTATTTGAGATGAGTGGATTGAATGCTAGAATATGCCCTAATATTAATTGTCCCCTCAGGGTATAGGAAAATCCCGATAAAAAGGTATCCGTGAATTTTAAGGCACACCTTTGATGTAGGTAGGTATTAATCTTATTTATTTTATAATTGTAGTTTTAAGCTATAGATTTACGATTTGAGCTAAACTCTAGAGTACATGTTTGGTATTTGTGGGCTCCAGCCTTTCCTCCAGTATATATTTTCGCTTTTTGGAACCACCAAAGATAACTGTTCTTTCTGCTCAGCAATGAAATTAATGTATTTAGCTATCTAAACATTGGAGCTCTCAAAAAGTCATATAAACCTGAGTATGCGACTCATTTTTGGCAAAAACAAAAATGTTGAATTTGCACTAGAAAAAACTACTTAACATTACAAATAACAACATTTTGGAGATAAGAAGGACTTACAGTTTTCTCGGAACACTTATAAGCGTAATAATGGCTGTGTCTTTCTTGTTGATATATCATTTCACCTACCTGAAATGAAAAAAGTAATATAATATGTTAATGTCAGTTATCTCACTAGAAAAAACAGCAATAACTTAGTAATTTTTCCACTTGGTTAGAAGTTGAGGATGTTTACAGATCATTTCAAAGTCTACTGGTCTAGTTAGTTTAACACTGTCCTTATAATGTTAGGTTTTTAAAGTGTATTTAGAAGCACAAATTAAAATGATTAAGATTATAGGTAATCCGAATGTTTATATTCCAAAATAAATCAAGTACATATTTCTTATAAAATATTTACATTTTTAAAATTTTTTGTAGTATTATGTATTACATTTCATGATAGTTTTGATGGTTTATCCTCAGAGGAAGAAATTTAAGCCCAAAAACATAACTTCTGACTAGTCTTGTGACCTAGCTGTGAGCATACTGACTTCTAAACCATACCATAATTCCAGGAATAACGTTCTAATGTGGGTAATTTCTTCTTAGTTAGTGCCGTTTTGTATCCTACCTGAAACATGTACTGTCCAAGTACTAGAGAATGTAACTGTCTTATAAATAAAAGACAGTTGTGCAGCTGAAATTTAGGACGATTTCTATACCATCAATTAAAGACTCTAACTTAAAATGCTAACAAGTGTCAAAATCTTCTTTTATAATTTAGAGATAAAAATGCATTTCAGATTAAGTGAAGCCTGTCCAAAGAAATTCTCGCGATCATATTTGTTCTTCTACCACAAGTTACCCTCTGGATTATAGTTTCCAGTTTTAGTTGGTGAAATGAAATGAAGGCGTTCTCACTAAACCTGAACAAAAATATGGGCGAGGTGTTACCTATTGAAGATTCTAAAAACTAATTGAATATTGCGGTAGCTAACCGTGTGGATACTAGGTGCACAGTGTCGGTGGTAGCTGCGGATGCGGCGGTGACAGATTTTGAAGGGACTGGTGTTCTTGCGGGATAGACGTTCGTAGTGGGTACTGCGGACACTGAGCCAATCTCCTAAATTGTCTCAGGCCATCGCAGGGGGCGCAGAAACGGTGGAGGTGGCGCAGATCTCAGAACCTGCATTCTCCGGTGAGAGCAATCACAGTAGTGGCACCTGGGAGCAGTGTTATAGGCATAGTCATTATGTCCGGATGGACAGCCACGCCGACGTGCTACGTGTCGCTCAAGTCGGCTGCCACGATGCAGAGACTCCACCCTAACAAGGGCAAGCTCGTACTAAAGGCGGCGTTTGAGGTCAGCTGCGTCGGAGAGCCGTAGTCGGACAACTGTGGTGTTGCCTCTCTACGAAGGGATCCATTTGGCCCTCATAGCAGAAGGTCATTTCTGATGTGTTGCACTGCGCACATATCTGCAGTGCAGGTAGCGGACACCCGGCCCCCAACAGCATCACAAGCGAGCAGTCGGGTGCAGAGAACTTTGGCCATAATCACCGTCATCACGGATGACCGCAAACGCTGCTTACTGCGCATTGACATTGATAGAGATGTTTAACCCCAAAACCACAAGCTGGTGATGCAAACACAAGAACATTAGCGGATTGGTGCTATGGTGTAAAACACCACGTCCGGGTAAACCTGGACAACACGTTCTTGATTGCTGGATTGTTTGGTCTGCCCCTCTCTTCTTTACGATTAAAATTTTCTGTTTCTGTATCTCTATTGCTTTACGATAGAATCTAGCGCAAGATTTCTTCAAGGAACAAAGAGCTTCGTGCTTCTGAAACAAATACCAAAACCACTTTGTGGGCATGCTCAGCATCTGCCAATCGGTCTGTGGGCCCCAGGCTGCAGTGTCGTTCGCCTTCTTTAACCCTGATGCTGATCTTGCCTGTGTCTATACAGACTTGACTACAAGTACATGGTATCTAGTAACCTGCCGAATTGAATGATTGCCGCTTACATCTTTTATTTTCCGGATGGTTCTGTAAACTCTCTTGATTCTGTACTTAGACCGGAGCTTCCCTGTGCGATTTGAAATTTAGTGATGGAAAGGCAAGAAGGTTGTCTCGCGAAGGATAAGTATACTTTTCTTAAGTTTGTTTCCTTCTGGGTTTGAAGCTCGTGGAATTGCTTTGTCACTATATCCGTTTGTTTGTAGGGTGTTCTTAGGTTGTTTTATTTCTTTGCTTAGAGCGCCGGAACACAATTTCTAATAGCGCATTTAATTAGTGCCTTGATTATTCCTACATTTTGTCTTGGATGCTCATTTGACAGACCTTTCCAAATATCTCTCTTTGTGTGTCGGTTTTCGGCCTACACTACGCTCCATTCTCAAAGTTCCTTTTCTAGTGACCTATACATCTAGGAAAGCTTTCGCTCCGTCCTTTTCCATTTCTATACAGAACTATATATTCTTGTTTACGTTATTGTTTGGCCATATATCAAACATATAATCGAGATACCACCACCACCCTTCTGGTCCAATTTTCAAAGTTTTTATTATAGAAGTACCTTGTTGTGTCCCTCAAAGAGCTACACATAGCCACTTCATCTATTTGTTGGTAGTTTTGTCCCTCCCATTGTATTTCTAAAATTTTGTCGGAACTAGAAACCTCTTGACTAAACTCCAATTTTCGTGGAATTATATATGAAAAACTGCTCCTGTGCACCACAAAACAGTTTTACTTCAATTTTCTAAAACGTTTAATTACACCGTTTTTGTTTCCTCTATTTATTCCTATCTACGAAAAGTTTCTAAATGAAGTATTAAGGTTCTCTAGAACAGTAATAATGCTTTCAAGATAAGAGCAATTCTAATTTGATTTAAAATTGAAACGATATTCTTTTTAAGTAGCCAACTCAGTTACAAGCAAGTAGTTACCTTGAAGTGCTAATAAAGGGTTAATTAAACAGCTAGGTCACCTTGTTGCTGCCAGGGTGCTTTTGTTTATCATGTGTGCTTTCTGATATTTTGTGTGGCAGAGTGGCACACATTTTCACTGGCAGAGTGAACAGCGAGTGTTGTAGTGGCTGTCTTTGTGTAGTGGAATAAAATATCAGTCAGTGCAGTATAATCATTGGTAAACAGAAGGAATGATTCGTGGACAAATACGTGCCAATCTTCACTTAAAGGAAGTACAGGCACAAAATTACATAAAGGAGAGTAAGAATGTGAACGTCTACAGTGCATATTACTGTTCGAAGACAAAGAAACATGCACAAATAAAACCTTGCCACATTCATGAGGGCTTCGAATAATATCAGGCCAAGGGAACAAATACACAGAATTGTCATCTACGCAAGAAACAGTTCCTAAAACTCCAGCTCGGTTGAATAAAATGTGCTCCAAACCTGACAGTTACGAAACTGTACAATCTCACCTTATGGAAGCACGAGTAGAATTGTAACGGTCGTGTTGCTGCCGCCCAACCCTCATAGCAAAACGCTTTCTTGTCTTTGAAAGAAGCAGAGGAATCACTGCACAAAGAAATTCGGGATTAAAGGAATCAAAAAAATGTTGCTTACTGTTGAGACTCTGTGTGAACTCTTAAAGCAAAGCGTCGCCTGTTTGGATGGCCTCCGAAAGGAGAAAAAATGTTAACTTAATGTACAGTGCAACAATCAAACATGGGGTTGAGATGTAATGGTTAGAGGGCCTTTTTGCAATAATTCTGCAGGAGAGATAGCGCCCAAAACTAGAAAAATAAAGAAAGAAGGGTACCAAAGTTTTGTGCAATGCCATGAATTGTAGAAAGAGATTTATAGATAAAGGTGTTAGCATGCACCAGGTAATCATCCTAAGCATTCTTTTAAGCTTCGTCGTGAATATTTGGTAAAGAAATACTGAAAGAAGGAACTAAGGACATTGCTTTGTCCCCACAATAACCTAACTGTAATCCTACTAAACTGGTTTGGGATAAGGTGCATCGAACCATTATTACTAGAACAGTGCGCAGTGCAAATGAGCCTCTGGAGCTTTTGAAACAAGAATGTACAAAAGTATTTGCTGAATAAGTATAAAAACTTTTAGTGGGAATGCCTATATATGTGTAAAGCTGGTCTAAAGACAAAGCCAGGGTACTTCAAGGAAACTAACGTGTAGAAAATTACAAAAAAATATAAAGCTCATTTTTATTAGCACCGATCGCATTGTTTCGTTAGAGCTGCGAGAAACCAGTGCCGGTCACGCGTGGGCAGTAAAGAAAGAGACAGATAGTGGTGCGCGTGCTGGGTGCTTGCCGAGAGAGAGGAAGCAACAGAGGGAGAAAGAGAGATGTCTGGATAGCCCCCTCTTTCTCTCGCTGCCGCGAAAGGCTCCGAAACGTCGGCGGCTTTATAGAACAATGGCTGGAGGTATAAAAGCCCGCAAGTATTAGACCGCAGTCAGTTTGCTAGTGAGATGTTAATTGAGCGTGCAGCTGTGTAGTAATAGTGTGTGGACATTTGAAGTGTAACACAGTGCATTCTTTTGTTTGTTTACGTATGGCAGTGAAACGAGACGATCTTAAAGACTGTTGTTGTGTATGTCACATCTTACTTACTGCTGTAAGGAGTGTACAAAGCGTCTTTTTACTGAAATAAAGAGCATTTTAAATATCTGCAAACAAGATTTTGAATTCTACGAACCCACAAAGTCACAATATATTTCTATAGGTTACACTTCCTACATTATCACAGAAATGTGATTTATGTTTAAATTAATTATTGTAATGTATATGTTACGTTACCTATGAAATATAAAATTAAATGGTTAAACTTTATGATAATTCAATTTATCGATATAAATTTGTCAATGTAGTTAAGACATTTTATTTCTATGCAGGATGGAGGACGCCAAAAATGCATCTAAGGCAAATTGCTACTATGGATCATGTTCACTACAGAAGAATGTATTATTTGGAGATGAAGAGTGTGGGTAAGACTACTGGCAAGCGAGTCTCTTAAATAATTTCCGATGAACGGAATTTTTAGAAATAGTGTTACAGAATAAATAAATGACACAAAGGCTTATAACGCACCAAAAATCGGAAACAGAAGCGTTCAATAAACATTCCTCAAAAACTTATTCTTCCAAAATCTTACTTTTCTCTTTACCTCACATTATCAGATAAGCATTTGTAGAAATGGCCTTATTACTAATTGCCTTGAAGATAGAATGGCAACAAGGGAATACAGTAGGCTTGAGTAAGAGTTAGTTTTTCAAAAACTGATCGCTATGTAATGGTTCTAGAATTCCTATTTCTTTGCATTACCAGGAGAAAAACATGTAATGTGTTACATAAAAATTATTTCTCTATGCTCTATTATTTACTGGAGGGTATATATACTATTCCTATGAACATTTATTTTCCGGTCTATTTAATTTCGATTCAGACAACCGTTTTTAGAAAAGGCTACAAAAAGATTCAAAGCAAGATATGTTAGTTGCTTAAAAATTAGTCCATGTGACTAGTCCCTTAACATTCCACACTCTTTGCATACAATCCGAAAAACAATGGTTGAAGGAAAAAGCACTGAACAACTTGAAACATTAATAACAGTTACTTCAGAAATAGTGTGACACACAAAGGCTACTTTACATAAATTATGTGTTAAAACTAATGTGCAAGTATTGTAAATTTTCGTCATCTCTTTACGTTTAACACCATAGAGCATGACACAAAATCTCTGATACACGAAGGAAACAATTTCTGTATGTAAGTTTTATATGCTTGCTTAATAGGTTATACATGTCTACGCTATTTTACTCCAAACCATGTGTTAATTTTAAGAGATGAAACAATATGGAAGATTTCCATATAAAATTCAGTTTGAACTAGATGACTTTTCTTGGAAACATTCCTGCAAGTCATGGAACTTGCGTACTAAATTTGGCATTTTACGTTCTTTTAGATTTAAGTTATGTTGTAGATTAACACATAAACTGTTTCCTAAAAGTATGATGTGTTACTTTCTACAGTTTTTCTCTACACAACAAACTAGCTCTCTTCTCGATCAACTATATCTACAAAAGCTTATTCTTCAATCAGTTTCATGTTAATTGCGGCAGTTAGAACTATTTTTATTATGTATTTCCTTCTTATTACAACGAACAGAGTCAAAGAGAAGACGGGTCAAATATATTAGGAGCTGGTTCATTATGCGATGTCTTTAGAACGGAATGAAAACGGTTTACGTAACAAAATGTCGTTATTTGAGAAAAGTATAAGTGCTGTAAACTTCAAGCCAATAACTAGAAATATCTCGGAAATGGTGGACTGCACAGAAAGATTTTTTCGACATAAATTCTGCACTTAAACGATATCTACATTTCTCATATGGTGGCCAAAGAAATCCTGAATGTAAAGGACTGCATAGCCATTCCTAAAAATTCCAAGGATACATTTAATTTATTACGAAAGTTATCTTAAAATGTGGTACTTTAATGATAATCATTACTAGCCACTTAAGAGTTTCTGAAAAGCATTTTGCATTAAGTATGGTTTTAAGGGAGGCGTTACTTAAATACCTCTGTATTGAATTTTTATATGATGGAGGACTTGAAATACCAAATTTTGTATTTAATATAATAGTCGTTTTTGAGTGATACATTGTGATGGCACATTTATCCCATTGAGACACTAGCCGGTCAATTCCATCTTTGAAGAAGCTAGTAGGCTGCTGTCCGATCCAGGCCTTCGTCGCGTTCCGCATTCCAGGAAGTCGACAAGCAGTGGACCCTTGTGGCCAAAAAGACATCATGACCTTACCAGAACTGGTGTGCACGGCCTTTGATTTCTTTGGACATGGTGAAGTTGCATGATTCCACCGCTTGCTCTGAGTCCTGCTTTGCAGTACAAAAGGGTGACACCATATTTCGTCACCGGTGAGAATATGCGAAAGAAAGCCGTATTCGTCCTCATGATAACGTTGCAGATGACTCAAAAACACCGCCATTCGTGTATTGCGCAGTTCGGCGGTCAGTTGCGCTAAAATTCGAATCGCTCCTTATTGTTCCTCCTTACTCGCCTTCATGTTCAGATTTGTTTGACCACCCCTTTGGTGTGAAACCACAGTCACTATGCAACGTCAAACGTTATGCATGCTGCAGTTGCTGTTCCCATAGATGGTGCCACCATACACGCAGTTACAGCTTACGTGTAGTGAAAAGTTAGACGCACTTACCAGATTTAATTTCATTATCCCTAATATTTAACATAGTTCAGAAGTAAAGAAAGTAAACAACGAATAATAAATCTACATTCAACAAAAATAATTTGAAAATTCAAAGCAAAATCAAGGAATACGTCGGAAATGGTTAGCTCGATATAAACAATTGCCGTCTTAATTTGTGTGCTTTAACCGGATCTGCTTTTTTTAATAATTAAATGTTGTCTATCCCTTAGCGTTTAGTGAAATCCTTAAAACCATTTTTAAGAAATCAGGCTTTTCTGAAACTCTTTCCATCTGAGGGGTATATTGGGATGAATTTTCCTGAACACTTCTATGTCGCATCCTGGAAGTTCCTGAACGGAAACACCAAGTTTATTGTTTAACCTACTCTCGTTTTCAGTATGCTGTTCACACACACATACACACACACACTCACACTCACACACACATACTCACACCCTCTCTCGCACATACTCACACGGATCCTTTTCAAAAGTGCCTTTTTGGTTCAGGGGACCTATATGCGTGTATTTCCATTGAAATCCGCATATTCGATCTTTGGATCGAATAGGTACATTAATTGTACTTACTACAGTAGCGAAAGTGCAATACATTATTGCTTCAGGGTGGTAGCCACAGATACAGATTGTAGCCATACAGATGCTGCAGAAACATTGTGAGCGCTATTTTTGTCTCCAGTGATTTTATGTCATACAATAGGTAGGTACTTTCATCAGGTAAACTTGGTAAGGGAAATCATATTTTCCAGAAAGAGCTTTCGATTTCCCATGAGAATCCAGGATGTGTTGACTATGTTTCTTCGTTATTATTCATACCAATTACTCCACTTTTCGTATGCTACGCATCACAACTCCCGCAATCGTGCTGCTAGCCCTTCAGAGGGTTTCGTCATTTGGTGCTGAAATTATAAAAAGCACACCGCGGTATGTCGAAGCAAAATACGTTCATTAGTTTACAATTTTCGAGTACTTGCAAATGAAAATTAAAGATAATTAACCAGCAGCACGTATTTCTGTTATTTGTGTTGAAAAATAATAAATGAGCATCTGAAGTTAAGTGTACTTCCTAATAAACCAAATCCATTGTTCAAATATAAGGAGAACAGAAAGCAACAATACACGCACATTTTACAAATCTGTGTCTCTGCTACGCTTCATGAGCTCAATCATTCACAGAACCGATAGATAGTAAACAGCACTTTTTACTATCTGTACAAGCTACCCAAACCAGGCTTGTACGAATGGCTTTTTAAATTTCAAAAGACAATTTTATTAATTATATATATAGTAGAACCTACCTAAAATGGGCCCCTTATATCCCGGAAACATGGAAAAATGGAAAGTAAATCTCGGAATGGAGGTATTTTCCATGTCAAATCATACTCTAAGCCGGAAACCTTTTTTTTTTTAATTTGCGTCCTCCAACGTTAAGTCACATCGGACGATGAATGGAATGGATGAAATGATGCTCAAATGAGTCCGGGGTCCATGGAGCTTAGAGTTACCAGACATTTGTCTTACAGGATAAGGGAAAAACCCTGAAAAAACCTTATCCGGACAGATAGATAAAAATTAAAAAATAAATAAGTACAGTAAATAAATAGGTAAATCTGTAAACATTACTGAAGTGCGCGGTGAAGGAATCGATGGGCATAAAAGCAGGGTTGCATTATGATGTAGATTCTTGCTGATCTGCTAAAGGAGACAGTGCTAGCGTAGTCCGTTTATTCAAATACACATGATGTAAGTGAAGCTGAGGAATATTCCAGAGCAAAGAGATTCTACGATCACTTTCCTAACGATTTATTATAATTGTAGGGGAATCAGCTAGTTGACGCTTGAAAAGGTGTCTTAAGTCTGGTGACAGCAATAAAAGTCATATCCCCTTAAACAACTAAACATGTTTACGGTATAACATATTGTGTACATTTTGTTCTCTTTGGGATTAACATCTGCCTTCCTTGCAATGCAGCCAACATAACAATTATATACGAGATTTTGCCCACCTCGGTAGCGTAGATGGTAGCATGTCTGCCTTACGTTTAAGAGGTCCCGAGTTCGAATCTCGGTTAGGCTGAACTGGATAAGGTTTTTTCCTAGGGTTTCCCTTATCCTGAAAGACGAATGTCAGGTAGCCCTAAGCTTCATGTGCCCCGGATTCATCTGAGCGCATTTCACCAATTGCATTCATCGTCCTATATGACTTAACGTTGGAGGACGTAAATTATAAAAACAAAAACAAAACCAAAAAAGACATGTCCGAGATTACCATCAAGCTGGCACGGAAACTCGGTGCTGACATATAGCTGTATAACATTGGCAGAATCCATAGTGTAGCTCGAAATATGAGACATCAACAAGGCTTATCATAATAAACCAATAAGGTTGTCATAAATAAGGCGACGTGTACAAGCAGAAGAGGATAAAGTATTTAACATTGCATAACAATTATGAAGGACTTAACTAAGATAAGGTATGTTTGTTAACAGCTAGTCCTCGCAGCGTGTTCCCAATGTTGCAAGTTTTATCTGCAACATCCCTAAACTTGAATACTTTCATGGGTTCCTAAAAAGGTAACACATAATATACCGTCTACTGTCGACTTAAGTGTTCAGACCGAAATTCTATTTCGAGTTATTAATTGAAAAGTATTGGTTGACTAATTTCTAATATAGTGCTGCAAACAATTTCCTACTTTCATATGATGTAGCATACTAGTAGCCAGCTCGTTTACACATATGGAGGCGGTGAAGGAATAGCAGGAGGAGGAGAAGGAGGAGGAGGAAGAGGAGAAAGACGAGGAGAAATAACGCTAGTTATTGACAAAACCACTCATGGTTTCACCACTTCACCAGAATTTGGTAGTTTAGGAAACCAAAAATATTAATACGGTTACTGGATGTTCTTTCTGTCAAAGCCTAAGCTGATTGACTCGTACTAACGTATGCATGTAGGAGCTTAATATAATCAATATATTGTTTAATTGCTTATAGCAAGGATATCAAACGCAGTCAAACTGGAAAAGAGTTCTATACCGCTATTGACATTTCCACGTATCCTTTCACTATCAGGTTTTTTTTTTTTTTTTTTTTTTTTTTTTTTTTTTTTTTTTTTTTTTTTTTTTTTTTTTTGTTTTGCAATTTACGTCCTTCAAAGTTAAGTCATATCGGACGATGAATGCAATGGTTGAAATGATGCTCAAATGAGTCCGGGGTCCATGGAGCTTACAGTTACCTGATATTCGTCTATCAGGATAAGGGAAACCCCCGGAAAAAACCTTATCCAAGTAACTCACCCTGACCGAGATTCGAACTCGGGACCTCTTGAACGTGAGGCAGACATGCTACCACCACGCTACCGAGGCGAGCGGCACTTTCACTATCGTTTTGCAATAAAGAGCACAATGCACATTTTAGAAATACACAACTCTTTCTAAATAACAAGTTACAGTTAAACCCATGGCACTACAGTCCATATCGAACTAGGGCATACCAACCCAACTGGCGGCCTCACGCCCACATACGCAATGTAGAGGTGGGCGATCATCCAACAGATACGGGGAGCAGATGTCGTAAGCATTTCGACACCCACAACCGGAAAGTTGGCTTTCTTGACCAGGGTCACTTACCTATCACACGCTACTCAATTACCTCACGATGCTGAGTGGGCACCGGTCCTAAAACCGGGACCTAAAATCCGCACCCCCAGCCGTGGGATCGAACCCGGGCCACCTTCCGTGGCAGGGAATGATACCATGGCGCATATCTACTAATAAGATGCATTGAGATGAATGTGACTCACTGCATTTTTTGCCTCGGTGTGTACAGGTCAAACGGATAAGATGTGCTATGTTCATAATGGACAGACCTACTATCGCTCATAGGTTTACGCGGGTTTTCAGACCGAAATTGCAGCTTGTCAAATAAGAAGCTCCAGAGATTTCATAGACCGTATAAAGCTAAGTGAATCTATCTGAGGGTATTAGCTTGAATAACACCAGGAGAACACTGGGTTTTCTAAACTACGTGATTTACCAAAACCTTCAGGCTGGTGCTAAAATTACAGCGAAATTTTAAGACTTCCACTTTCACGTATATTGAATTTTCGAAAGAAATGTATCTAAAATCGGGCTACAGGAGATGAAAGGAAATTTATGTATACCAGTACATAGTTTTTTACTGAATTCCAATACTGCATCGGGACAAGGTACAAAGCAAGTGGAATATTTGAATTTCGCGGCAGTTATAGATTTGATGTTTTAATAATAATAATAATAATAATAATAATAATAATAATAATAATAATAATAATAATAATAATAATAATAATAATAATAATAATAATAATAATAATAATAATAATAATAATAATAATAATAATAATAATAATAATAATAATAATAATAATAATAATAATAATAATAATAATAATAATAATAATAATAATAATAATAATAATAATAATAATAATAATAATAATAATAATAATAATAATAATAATAATAATAATAATAATAATAATAATAATAATAATAATAATAATAATAATAATAATAATGTAATAATAATAGTAATAATAATAGTAATAATAATAGTAATAATAATAGTAATAATAATAGTAATAATAATAGTAATAATAATAGTAATAATAGTAATAATAGTAATAATAGTAATAATAGTAATAATAGTAATAATAGTAATAATAATAATAATAATAATAGTAATAATAATAATAATAATAATAATAATAATAGTAATAATAATAATAATAATAATAATAATAATAATAATAATAATAATAATAATAATAATAATAATAATAATAATAATAATAATAATAATAATAATAATAATAATAATAATAATAATAATAATAATAATAATAATAATAATAATAATAATAATAATAATAATAATAATAATAATAATAATAATAATAATAATAATAATAATAATAATAATAATAATAATAATAATAATAATAATAATAATAATAATAATAATAATAATAATAATAATAATAATAATAATAATAATAATAATAATAATAATAATAATAATAATAATAATAATAATAATAATAATAATAATAATAATAATAATAATAATAATAATAATAATAATAATAATAATAATAATAATAATAATAATAATAATAATAATAATAATAATAATAATAATAATAATAATAATAATAATAATAATAATAATAATAATAATAATAATAATAATAATAATAATAATAATAATAATAATAATAATAATAATAATAATAATAATAATAATAATAATAATAATAATAATAATAATAATAATAATAATAATAATAATAATAATAATAATAATAATAATAATAATAATAATAATAATAATAATAATAATAATAATAATAATAATAATAATAATAATAATAATAATAATAATAATAATAATAATAATAATAATAATAATAATAATAATAATAATAATAATAATAATAATAATAATAATAATAATAATAATAATAATAATCTTGTTGATGTACATGTTCCTGATGTAGTTTGCATTTTTAGCTGTTTTGGATATTTAGTTCATTATTGATACATAAAGAACTATATGTCTTTTAGAGCATTCCGCGAATTTTTATATAATTTGTATTAAACTTTGCTTGAAAATTGGAATAAGGTGCCACACCGCATTTGAAATATCGACTGTGGCTTTTAGGGAATCCACAATATGTAAGACAAGAATTTACAACATGTAGAATGGTTTTATACAGGGTCAAGTAACCGTTGAAGGCGAAGACCGTTCTGGACGTTTTCGCCCAACAGTTGCTGACGATAATGTGTAAAAAGTAAATAAGGTGGTTCCGGAAAATCGCAGAATCACTATGAGAGAGATAGACAAGAATAATTGCAAAACCACTCATGAAAACTGCATCGCGATAACGCTCCCGCTCACAACTCAAGGTTTGTTTGTTTGTTTGTTTGTTTTTCAAAAAACCAAAAGCGCTACATGGTCTCAGCCGCCTAAGTTATTGGACGATGGGCCTTTGCGACTTTTTTCTATTTCGGAGGCTGAAGAAAGCCATCGTGTTTTGCTATCATAAATGCGCATTAAAAGATGTACACGTTAATGACAACTGTGTTGCAGATGAACTTCCAAATTTGGAAAAAGCGCTGCCACAAATATACTGTGTATGAGGGGACTTCTTTTTAGGGGATAAACCTGATGTCGAGGAAAAAATAAAAATTATTTACAAGCAATCCCTGTTGCTTTCATCACACCTCCTTCTGTTTCCCTTTATGAGGAGGTTCATTGCCTTTATCTGTGATAGCAAGTTATAAAATTAATGAAGCATGAAATATATTATTATACTAATATAAGTATATTAGAGAATTATATAATAGAAAATTATCGAGATATTTAACTGTACGCCTGTTATTCATTAACAACTTCACACACAGATATCCAATAGTCTATGTTGAATTTTGGTTGTAAATGGTACCTATTAGGAATTGTATGATATAACATTGATTTAAAGTTAAAATGTATTTGACAGTGTTTGTGAATCTCCAACATTGGAGTTCCTAAATGCTCTTTCGTTGATGAGAATATTCAATGGCTGTTGCATCAACATGTTGGGAGAAATAACTATAGAAAAGAGGTAGTAAAGAATTTGAAGCGATATGTTTTGCCTATATTGCGTGTGAGTTTTATTAAAACTTTGTGCAGATAGTTACGAATCGGTTATTTAATTTTTATGCCGCTCATTTTGTATTCTGGCGGCAAACAGTTAAGCTATTGTTTACGCTGACTGTGCCTATACAAGCTAATAAGTCATTACCTCCTCCTTTATTACTCAATCGCTTCCATGAATTCAGATTATTTTATAAAACACCAAAGGATCGTAAAAAGTGCTTGGCTTTTAACCACCGTGTTTCCCATTATCTGCGCATCCATGTAATTGCTCCACTGATCTGGCCATAAAAATCTGTAGAGATTGAACAGGGGAGGAGACAGGATAGGAACCTATGAAATTTGGTATTTTGAAAGCGTGTGGTAACTCCTATCGTTCAAAAGATTAGGCTCCTCTCTTTCCCTTTGCAAATATATTTTAACGCCCACGGCCATTTATGAAAATCCACCATTGGAACTCGAATAAAAGCACGCGGTCATTCCCGCCAGACATGAGCATTATTACCTTCGTTTGCGGACGAAAAGACTCATTTGCAACTTTAATCACAACATAAACCACAGCGCTATATGACGTGTTGTCATATGTTTTCGTGCGAGGTTATAAATAATTTTTGTACTCGTCATGTTTCGTGTTTATATTCTGAACTGTAGTGCCAGTCGTAACACCAGTGCAACTTTGAGAGTTAGCTCTAGTCTTTTTAATGACATTACATTACTCATGTAAGCCAATGTAACTTCCCTTCCTCAATAAAAAATTTTGCACTATACTTAAGCCCAAAGAATTCAGTTCATCTAATATTCGTAATAATGCACTGGTTTTATTAGCTTTTGTACCACTTGCCTACTGAAGAGAAAGTGTTGTATTACACACAAAAATTAGGTACTGAGGTTTAATTGGAAATACACGTTTTGTGGCTCTCTCAAACAGAAACATTTATTTTTAAAAAGGGCCTGAGTGTGTGTGTGTGTGCGTGTGTGTGTGTGTGTGTGTGTGTGTGTGTGTGTGTGTGTGTGTGTGTGTGTGTGTGTGTGTTTGCACCATCTCTGAAAAGAATGATCAAAAACAGATAGTCAGTAAATAGCAAACCTGACATTTATGCTCGTCTTCCGTAAATGCGACACGAAGATTTTCAAAGATACTCTCTATCCCAAAACGCGTTTTAAAAGGAACAATTCTCGAGTTGTTAGTGTTCTCAAATATCACTAGCGAAATATGTATATATCTAGAATGATTAGCAACAATATCTGAGGACCTCCTCATTCTGAACGACTTAATAATTGGTGGACCATAAATGACAAAATATTACAAAATAAAAATTTAGATCTCGTGAAAGTCAAATTTATATATAAATGTTTCAATGAGTTAGCTGTTTCTGAGATATACCTCAAAATATTTATGTTTTTCGGAGATAGGAAGATATTTTTTGTTTTTCGCCTCCTGCTCATACCAAGGGAACGGAATTTCAAAAGCCACCACATAGTGACTAACTCTTAAAAATATAACCATTGCTTCAGTCTACTGTATTCCCCTGTTCCTCTTGGGCCTACAAAGAAATATTTCATAAAAACATTCTTACAAATGTTTATTTCGATTAAGAAATATATAGAGGACTAATCGTTTGTTAAGAATAGCTTGTACATGAGTAACCAGAAAAAAGTATCTAAGTGCAACACATCCCATTCTTTGTTTTATTTGAATGGCATCCCAATACTGTCATAAACTATTTCTCATTGGACTGTGAAACGAAGTGTGGTTTAATACTTTAAAGAATTCAGTTACTCTTATTACATCCAAAATTCTAAATGAAGATCGACCAGAAACACTCGTTTAAGAATCCCCTGAACTAAGAGATAGCATTTTAGAAATATTTACGCACGCGTGTAGGCTTGTTAATAGTGAAACTCAAGAATGGAAACCGTTGGGAAGTTTGGTAATTGACGAACTCTTCGATTTTGAGTTTGTTTTAACGGACCGATGTGCGCGCACAGTGATATAGATAACTTTTTATAAAGTGTCTTACATGTATTCAAACATGCATTTCCGGTCAAATCTCGGTATTGCAGTTTTGGGTGGAACACAATATTTCCTCCGCTTACTACAAATCTGTAGTAGAAAATGAAGGATTGTGAGAAGAGCAGGTCAAGTGTATGAAACATCAGTTCTATTGGATTTTATGGGAAAAAACTGTTCTGGAATGATAATGAATGTCTAAAAATGTCTATTTACTTGTGAGATCAATGCTCTCAAAACCTGATGTATAAACGATAAGTCGTTACAGTATTCTTTTTAATGATTTATCGCCATTGTTACTTACGATATGAAACACATAACATAAAGTTATTGGTAACAAGTTAGGCATTTACTCCCATGGAGTGAGTGAGTGAGTGTGTGGTGTTTAAGGGCCCGTCGACAACAAGGTCATTTGGGCCCGCACTCCCATGGAGAAAAATAAGTTATACATTAACACAACATTTGCCCTTGGTCTCTTCTGTTCATTCGGGAATAACCTGATCCGTTGTACTATTTCCCTCAGTTTATTGCTTATGTTAGTTTAGCGAAGACCCTTCTCGAACGATTCCCATCGATATGCGGTGTTAATGAGGTGCAGTTATCGGGCCAGTAGTGACCAACTATGTGGTTGCATACGATCACTACCGTGGGACTCTTGCAGAGAGATGGGAAAAAGGGGAAGCGCCCGCATACTAAATTAGGGTACACTAGGTAAAGTGTCAAGGAAACCCAACCGGATCCTTTAGCTGCGTCGCTGATCAGAAAACAACGACGGTGCTACTGCTGCATATGATGATGCACGACTTGAACAAGAAATTAGCTACCATTCTTTTTAGTTTCACTAACACATAGACAGAGGAAGTGTTGCACTTCATTAATATTGTATTATCAGAATTCTGCAGGGACTAATCGTTTTCAAATTATATATATATGTATATATATATATATATATATATATATATATATATATATATATATATATATATGAAAAACCGGAAAAATAAATAAGCAGCAGTTCCCAGCTGTGTGAACCATAGGCGCATTGCGGACCATCATTTTTAAGCCTTTTCTCAATACTCTAGTAATTTTAACGACGTGGTCATATCTCGACGGATCTGTTAAGCCTTCTAGGTGTTATTCCTACGGCATATCATATTACTACTACTATGCATGTCCACGGATGTCTATGTTTCAGGCAATTGTAACTTTGTTTATGTGACGGGCAGATATTCCGAGATATTTGAGGTTATTTATATTATTATTGAGGTTATATAAATATTATGACATTATTTTGTATCCAAATACGTTGTGGAGAGCTGTAGGTATTTTAACTGAGCATTGGGGTAACCGTAAGAGCTCGATGAAGATAAGTGCTATACATCTATGACAGAGGATCACCAGCCTTACTTCCCTTCACAGGGAAGCTATATTAGAGGCTTTCACGCTGGAAGAAATCCTTCGTCCTCCACCGCGTTTGAACCCACTACCTCGAGAACCAGAGGCTAGCACGTTACTTCTAGACCACTAACATAACAGGTATTACTTGCTGCCCACTTTGCCTGATTTCATTATCTGTTGATGACAGTGTTTGCTACTACAATATGTTTGCGTTTTAACTATGAATTTGGAAACATCCAATCCGACATATGTATAACCCAGCGACTGAAGGAAATTATGGAAACGCGCAATCAGTTTGGTCAGTCCATGATGTTTGAACCCGAAAGTTCGTGAATGTGAACCACGGCTGTTACCACCTGAGCCGTTCCACTTGGTGCGTACTTACTCATAGTCGCTTTGGAGACCCGAAATGTTAAATTAAAAGTAAAGCACGTTAAATAGCAACCACTCGCACGGTCACATCCATCTACATGCATGTAGAAAAGGTTTCTTTCTTAAATTTTAAAACTATCATAGTGGATTCAATGCCTATCAAAACGTAAGCATCCCGTAAGAAGTTGGTAATGATTTTTGTTGCCAAATTTAATGTGTTCTTTCCTGGAGAAGGTGGAGGATAAATTCAAAAAAGATTAAAGCGTTTCCCACAGATAGATAACGGGCCCGCTTGATAGCACGCTCAGTAAGAAAAACTACAACATATATTATGAGCCGTATTAACAACCCAGTGATAAGTTTTTGCCCGGATCTTGACCTGCCTGAGGTTCTATCTGGCCCGACCTCCTCGCTCTGTGATCGTTAATCTCGACTCGCCAGGATTTCGGGCCCTAATGGGAGTCACAGATCACAATTGACAGTCTCCAACGTGAGGACCAGTGCCAAATTCCCAACACTATCTATTCCCTCCCACCCATTTCAACTCCCCGTCAAGCTGAACACATACGACATAAAAGGCTCTATCATAAGCTTTTATCCAAAATTACAGTTCAGGTAGGTTTATTTTAAAATATATGAAATAAAATCCTAAGTGTCGCAAAACTTTAAATGAATATCCCACTTGCTGAGGCTTCCAAAACTTTCAAATTTTTAAAGCAATAATTGACATTTTTGTGAAAAATTCAACGTGTTTTTTCCTAATTAAAGGAAATTCCATATTTCCTAATTAAAAGAAGGTAAGAAATCCTACTTTGTGTTTACTGCACCTTATTTATTTATTTTCATTTTTATTCATAAACTTTTCTAACATATGGACCCGCAGGCAAGAACAGGATACGAGAAAATATTGAAAATTGTGTCCATGTGTTGGTATTAATTTAGATTGAAAAACTCGAGAACTTGAATTGTTTATCATGTGCTGGTGGATCAATATCCATTTCTAAGTTCATAAAATGGTATAAATAAAGTAGCTTACAGTAAGCTGGATTTTTGGACTTTTGTAGTCAAATGTAGGTCACTTTATCAGTCATTGAAGTGTACTGTGCCATAGAGGGCTCACGCTTGATAAATTTTAATCTACAATATCAATTTGTGAAGCACTCCAAAGTATACCAAAGTAGGATATTTTCTTTAAACTTAAGACTATATCGCTGCTTTACGGGAACAACCCCGGACTTGATGTGGTGGTGAACCTCCTGGTTGCAAACAGGGCTGTTGTTGGAGACAGCCAACCAGTAACGATATAGCTTGTCTGCTCTTGTAAGAACTACACTGTTAATTTCATACATTACGGCTAACCATTTAGGTTCATCTGTGGAAAAGCAAAGAATATCCAAATGCACTGAGGTCAGCTGTAGGTATTTTAACTGAACATGGGGTGGGGAGGGGGATTTAACCGTAAGAGCTCGATGAAGGAAAGCATAAATGTCTTTCATCCTGCAAAAATCATGACTGCCAACTTAAATAGGCTGATTATACATTGGCAGGTAATAGCCATAACAGTAATACGATCTTCCGGCAATTTTCTGTCCATACCTTTCGACTTCCAGTGGGTGTAGACTGGCACTAACAACACAATGAATCAACATATAAGGGCAACAGTACCATGGGCATGGAATAACCTGTCGGGCGTAGCGCTTGATAGGCATAGCAGCTGTTTGATAGTCAATGCAGGGCACTTTAGAGCAAATAAGATCATACACTTCTCAGAGGAGCTTGCACTACTTTCAAGGCAACCAGACGACTCCACACTTGCGTATGAATAACGCTGACATTAGCTTTATCATGGTCCAAATTAATGATGGCAGCGGATCGTACACAGTGCAGTGTACAGAGAGACAGAGAGAGAGAGACAGACAGAGAGAGATAGAGAGAGAGAGAGAGGATGTCCTGGAACTCTCTCATCTCATAGGTTATCACTAACACTTATCTTAACAAACGAATTATAATCAAAGTTAATATCGTGATCGGGGGATAAATCTGTGGTGCCTTTTGGCGGAATTTGGTCTACTATACCATCTGCAAAGGTAGATGACAAACGCTCTGCAGTCCACATTTCCTAGAAGATTAGAATTAATTCGTTCTGGATATAGCGCCAAAGTGCTTGTAAAATTAATTTAGCAGGCCATCAGGGGAAGCCCTCAATTTATACACCTCTTCCACTTCCATCAACTCTGATTTGATAATTGGTGACTCATTCTGCCACTACTCCTTCGGGATAACTTGCACAAATGTAGTTGTGCACGCCGCTAGGTTGTTGGGGATGTTATGCAGAGACGGAGATTCGTTGTACGTAGAAGCCTTACAATTCATGAAAAATGCAGGGGAAACTTACTGTCCGTTAGCTTCCAGTTGCGCGATTAGTTTCTAGCGACCATGTTTATTCTCCTTTGTCAGATGAAAAAACTGTAAACCAAGTTTGGCTCGATACAGCCACCATGACGCTTTTTTCCGGTACGAGCAGATGGGTCATAACTTTCTCGTCCATAAGCAATGAGCAGTTGAGTTTTCGATAACCTCTACCTCCAATGTAAACCACTAATCTACTTTCAGGGGCAAGTATCAGTGCGCTATGATCACTTAATAACACAGGAGTTATTTCCGTGTTATATATACATGGTAATTGTTCTGCACATACAGACATGCGGTCCAACATCGAAGCTAACTGGTTCCTCAGGAACGTAAGTTAGACTGTAGATTCATGCTTATGCTCCAATTTATTCTTAAAACCCGTTTGCTTCGCCAACTCCTACAAAATAATACACCAATTAAAATCATCGACATTCACAAACATTGCACTTGAAGGATTTGGGTCAGAAGGACTTGTAAAAAATAAGAAAAAAAGAAAAGTTTTGCTGTAGCTGTTCATGAAAGTAACGTCATCATGCACTACCGAAGGAAGGGTGGTACCCAAAGAGGTGTATCTGTAAGCCTTTCTGGTAAGCAATCACTGCACCGATGCCCTCAGGACCAAGACTGCTACTGTAATCGAAAAAAAAAAAATAAAAAATATCTACATTGGAAATATTTCGCTCCTGTAAAAGTCAAATCAGTGAGACACGTCTTATCAGGAACTGCCTTCAAAAACGATCTCAAACAACCGTTCGCCGACCATTAACATTACCCAAAGCACATGTCTAAACACCTATGTCTATTTAAACGGCAAGCAGCATATTTTCAATGGTGTCAAAATGAAAAGAATAAGGGAGGATTCCAGAAAAAAAACTTCAATTAACGCTGTCAACATCGGATATCTTTATGAGGTTTCGATTAAAGCATTGCATCTGTATGCTCATCGCCATAGTTAATTCCCTGCCGCTTGCTTGAGTCTATTTTTTCCACTTTTGGACTAGCCGGAGGATTGATAACAATTGCTGTATGATTGGGGTTTCCACAAGGATACATTTTGATTCCATTTTTCTCTACGACTTCTTAGCCGAGGAACTCAACCAGACAAAGAAGTGCAAGCCTTCTCCACTATAGGTATAGGCTATCTAATTTGCCGACGCTACTTCATCTTCAACAGTTAAGAACTCCATGTATCCGATAATTTTCCTTTAATTGGAACACGGTTTTAGCAGGATTTTATGTAAAGGACGAAGTCCTAGAAGTGGTTTCTATACCTGGAGCACCAGATACACCTTTTCTCGAATAAATAACACAACCTTCTAGGTTCTTCCAAAAATCTTCTTCGAGAAACCTCAGATTGTCGTACTAGATGACTCTCTTTGACGACCGCATTAGCATACCTTTTAGCACATGCCGCCTAACTCAAAAGTCATAATGCTCTGAGTAGAAAACGTATATACCATGCGTACCATTCTAAATTATACAAATTATCGGACCAATAACTTACTATAATCACTTCGGCTTCATCTTCATTCGTATTCGCTATTTTTATATAACAGTCGTTGCGCACTTGCAGCCAAGTAGGTACGCCTGAATTTTGAACTCTCCGTTTTAAGGCCTGTAATAACCGTTTCCTCGAAAGGGCATTTCCAAGTATTTCTTCAGCTTGAAAAATTGAAAAGAAATATAGATTTATAATATCGGACTTCATTTATTGTTAACAATTACTTTTAAATCTATTGACGAAGTTATATGAAACATGATGACGATAATTATCATAATCATCATCATCAATCATCACCATCATCATCATCCTCAGAGCCCGCCTTGGTAGTGTGGTGGTAGCGTGTCTGCCTCACGTTCTAGAGGTCCCGAGTTCTAATCTCGGTCAGGGTGAGTTATCTGGATAAGGGTTTTTCCAGGGTTTTCCCTTATCCTGAAAGACGAATGTCGGGTAACTCTAAGCTCTATGGACCCTGAGCTCATTTCAGCGTCATTTCACCCCTTCCATTCATCGTCCGACATGACTTAACGTTGGAGGACGTAAATTAAAAAAACTCATCAGCATCAGCATCATCATTTTGCTTTCGCCAGTATTTAGATGGGAATCCAAACCAGCAAGTAAATGTCATTATCAATTCATATCATCTATCATCTGGTGGTTTCTTACAGGGTTGAAGTGTCGGCGGGTGTCTCGGCGGTGCATGGCGAGATAATGTGCTCTGAGGAAAAATTACTTCCTCCTCCAGTAGGTCGGTTGCCGGTCTCCACTCCTCTTCTGGGAGAATTTAGGGACCGCCAGCCAGGGAACTTTGGGGCTCGGATTACCTGCCTGGGAACATTAGGATTCGGCTGCTGGGCTCTTTGCCGTCCCGCTGTGTGGGAGCGAGTTCGTTGTCCTGGTCTGTCGGGACCCTGCCTTCTGTACTGTCGTGGTTCCTTAGGTCGGCCGCCCTCTGTCTCCCTCGCTTCATCATTCCTCCCGGGGATGCCCCCACTTGGGGGCATAGGAAAAGTGGGCCCGGCATGGTGGCCTAAGTACCGAATCCCCTCCATAATGAAAACCCAATCTCACCTTTCTGCAATATAAAAAGAACAATTCTGCAGAGGTTGGCTATTCTAAAACGGTTTAGGTGGACAATTACGCTTACACCTCGAAAACTGCTGCTTCAGCTTATAGAAAAGAATAAAATCTTAGCACTCCAAGGGGTCAGACTTGTAGCGGAATTACAGTGTTCTCGAAGTCTATGGTGATCATGTGAAACGGGATTACTCTCACCTGATGTCGTCCCGCGTTGTAAATGGGGTTGTTGGTCGTATTCCACTCACCAGGAAGACAATGAAGCCAGGAGCTGCTACTTCTTCTCGACCGGAATCTTTGTTCAGATCTGGCACTCTGATGTATCGAATATATATATCGATAAAAATCTTCGGATCCGCTTCAGTCTGATCTATAAGAACTTAATTTTCAGATGTGGTCGCGAGTGAAAAGTATAAATTTCCTAAATAAAATTTGATACCAACAAATTTTTTTGCTTTATAAAGATCAAGATCTTCAATTTAATTTGTATTATTTATACAATTTTCGTATAAAACTTGGCAATAATACTGGATACCTAAATTACAATTAACAAAAAACTAATATTAACTTTTTTACAAGGTTTCGTCGCGGCGCTGAATTTACGTGTGTTCACCATAATGTTCTTCCATCGAATGACGCTTTCTGTCCTAGCTGTTTTACCAAAATTATTGATTTATCATCCTCTCGTTGCCATCACTACCAATCAAACTTAATTTTACTGGTCCACATCACACATTACATAATCTCATTGTTTAAACTACCAAGCATAAATCATTCACATCATATCTCTTACATGTTGCGTCATCTCATGACCTACTGAATTTTAACAGTTTCCATTTTAATTCATTTTAACTGTCCATATCGATTCTTAAACCACATATTAAAGCATTTTGCAACTCTCGGGGCCTAAATCAAAACAACCGTTACAGCCTACAGGAACGCATTCGTAATATAAGCTCCAGTCTAACACTCACAATTATTTTCAATTTACTAAGGTAGCAAAAATGCTACAATCATACTTCTCTGAAAATGTGTATGTACTGGCAAGCCAGTTTGAAAAATATGGAGATTTTTACTTTTTTATAGTTAGAAATATTTAAGTATCGTTTGAGAAACTGAGCTACAACTTTGATTTCTCACGATGCCGTTAAGCTGTTGCTCACGCAGTTGCATGCCAAATTTACTAAAGTGGTAAAAATTATGAAAGCCAATTAGCCATTTCAAGACACTGATCAAGGCTATACGTTTAAATGTGAATAATCTGCAAATGTACACATAAAACATGATACCACGGAATGCGCGAAAATGTAAACAGATAAATACACACCTCCTCCTTTCTATATACTCCACTTGTGATCAGACTGTCTCTCAAAGCTGCGACACTGGCACTAGCATTTGTTGATTAATTTTTCTGTATATTAGCAGTACGAGATATTTTAAACCTTCGTACCTTTTCTTTGGAGCCAAAGTTAATTAATAACTTAAAAGCTACATGTTTTCCACACAATATACAGACTCGGTACATATACAACGAAATAAATGTGAGCAAGTGAATGTAAATGCTGTCCTCTACCAGGACACCAAATTAATTGTTTTGGAAAAGACGCATTTTAGTTGGACACAATTTGTATTTCTTATTCAATTATGTAACACACCCTAATTACGTATCTTGATTAAAACATGCATAAAAAGAAAATGAAGATTACATGAGAGTCATTGGCATTGGTTTTGCATGCATGCCGTTCTGTTACAGATAAGTTTGATTCACTTTTCCTTTGCTGTGTAATAGCTGCTAATTTGTGACCATTCACACACCTATTGCTTGGAAAGAGACATCCACCGAATTTGTCATTTTCCATGCGAATTCTATGGACGTAAAATTACAACAAGAACAAAAAACGAACAAAACACTCAAGTTTAGTATGAGATTCCGCGTTAGAATCTCCGATAAGGTAATTTCACCCGGATAGGATTTTTTTCGGAGTGTTCCTTTCAGAGAAGACGATGAGGACTGTCAGGTAACTGTAAGCTGTAGTGGTCCCGGGCCCATTTGAGTACCAATTCATCCAATTCGTCCATTCTTTGTCTTGCAAAATTTACCGCTTAAATATGACATAGAAAATTACAATGTGGGCTTGTGGGCCATGGACCAGTGCAAGCTCTCCTTCCAAGTGTTCGTCCCAAGTCGTGTCGAACATCTTCAATGGCGTGGTCGTAGTTTCCTCTTGTAATTCTCGATGACAACTGATAAGAGATCTTTTAAGAGAGGAACACGACCACGCCACTGAAGTTCGACTCAACTTAGAACGAAACGTGTGGAAGGAGAGCTTCTGCTGGATCAGGGCCCACGAGCCAGGATAGTCATTTTTTATGCAATGACACCGGCCGCGAAAGCCTATGCTGCATAAATACCGTTAATCATCAAATTATGGTATTGATAGGGTCAGATTTAAAAATTCAATGCAATGGCCAGGATTTGAACCACGGATCTCCCGGTCTCCATCCGATCGCCCTTTACCATTGAGTTAAAGTTATCTAACGTGTCCTCATGGCATTATACTCTCCAACTGGCTCATAGGTTTCGCGATCTGTGTTTCAAATACCCCGTTCATGGCATTTAATTTTTCAATCTAGCTCTATCTATTCAAATCTAGCCTACACAAGCTAGTGTGGAGGAATGATTAAATTTCCAAATTATGGCTTGTTAACAATAATCGTGAAAGAACATTTCAGAAAATGACGATAGCACTCTCAAGTAAACATATTTAAAGGTGGAAATATCTTTAAAGATAACGGGAGGGTCAAGGACCTCCGAACCGGCTGCGCGCGTCCCGGTTCTGGCTCTGTTGTCACAGAAAGGCGCGGATGAACCCATACAACATTTTAAAAACTACTTTAAACGATTTTGCTTACCAGCTTTATGAAAGGAGATGCTGAAACATACCACCATCGTCATCCATATATTTTTGGTACCTCAAAACAATCACTTGTCGTACTTCACGTTGTAAAAAGCTGTTAATTTGCCGGCGGATATTTTGTGTTAATTCTTCTAGGGTGTTTGCGTTGGTTCTGTACAATTTATGTTTTAAGTTAACACAGAGATATTTTTCACGGACAAGGCTTAACTCCATCTTCCCGAGTATGTGTGTACACAAATAACTTTTATTGGAGCACTAAGAAACCTAATATTATGCCAGAAGTACTCCTTCATGGCAAAAAAATGGTGTATGACGCGCCATTAGCGGAGGAGTTAGTGCTAATTTTATTTTCCGAGGCAACAGTTAGCGCACATATACAAGTGAATACAATTTTGCTAATTTTAGACGATTAGCAGACCGAGAGCGTGAATTTGTCTTTTTTCAACAAGACTTTAAAGCAGTTCATATGATAATCTTTCGATGAGGCCAGCTGAATGTGTGCTCCAGGACAATTATAAGTAGAGATTTGTAGAACCGTTGGTCCACCGATCTAACTCTCTGCTATTTCTATCTTTGGGGTAACCTAGAGCATAAAGAATACAAGACAAAACTACTCATCCCGGAAGAACTAAAACATTCGCTAGAACATCGCTAGTATTTCACAACGTGAACTACGGCGAGTGATGGATAATTTCCTAAAAAGGTGTCAAAATGTAAGGAAAACGACGGTGGCCAGTTTCAGTACCAACTTTTAATAACATGGGTAAGTAAAGCCTTCAAGAGTAATTTTAAAAATGTAGTATGATTTCATCCATGCTTTTCTATGATAGCGGTAGACGGCGTGGAGCGCCGAGAACGCGAACAGGCACAACACTACGCAGACGGTTCGGAGGTTTTTGATTCTCACTGTATTACCTGGCATGCATAAGGTAGCTAACCATTTTGTATTCATCTGACTTAGTTGTGGTTAATCGCTCCCTGCCACTTCTTCCCTCTCTCTTTCTGTCTATCATAAACATGCGCACGCACAAAATATATTTTTCTAAAACTTTTTAATGATTCTATTTCTAATGTAATCTCCATATTATATTTTTGCGTACTAGTGCTTAAACTCAATCTTAAACTTAATCTTAAACTTAAACTTAATCTCTTTTTCATATTACCTTGCCCCGCTGACATGTATTATTCCGCGTACAACTACCCTCCCCCTCACTCTAATTGGCTAATTTTTTCGCGACATAGGCCATAGGCGGTGCCTTCCCGTCACATTTAAAACTGCATTAAACGTCATAATAATTGCCAGGAAGATAGATAAAATAATACAAATAAGAATATGAAGACATGCAAAAATACAAGTTTATAATGAAATTGAGCAATTTGAAACTGAATGAATGAGCAATGAAAATGAAACTAGTTTATAATGAACGGCCTTCGGCTTTTTTCACTGGGACGTTTTAAAACCAGAACACATACCTTGCAAAAATTCTTGTATCAGTCTTAAAAGTCGTGTCACGCCATATTTGTCGTGTGTCCTTCATTCACCCAAGTTTCGTCTAGGTAGTATATTTTGCTATTTGTATCTCGGTACAATCTGATTGTCCTTAAATAACGTCTTCGCCACACAGCAATATCGCCCCTGGAGTGGTAAGTTTTCCTGTCGTCTCAATTTCATGTCGCGATGTTCTTACCCACCTAACACACACACCTGTAAGTTCACAGCACAGCAATTCTACTTCTCTCACTGACTAAGACGGGTTCTTCTCTATGCATGCACCACTTCCTTTTCGCTGCTTTGTAAACGTTTTCCCTTGTGATATTTCAGCGAAAAACTGGCGGTACACTCTGCCATTATACATATAATAAGTACACGCGCAATAAACGATCAATAAAATAATTTAGCTCTCGCAATCGGCTCAACACGGCGTCGAATGGCGATATGTGACTAATCCAGTTCAAAACAAGGTCAGTGAAAAAAGTCATATAAACAAATATGTCTACTGGTAAATCACGTGCTATCGTGCCATGTGCTTGAGAGCAAAGGAACCTCCTCTTTACTTCGTTTAAGAAATAACATGCATTTCAGATAAATCAACTGCGTAATATATTTAATTCAAACAGTTACTAAAATATAAATTTAACAATTCTCTTCCAACATATAAAGAAATAACGAACTAATTTTTACCGCACAACAGTCTATACCATAACATTAGCCAATGAGAGGTGATTAGGTCACGTGACCGCTAAGAGATGCAGGGCAACCTTATGTGAAACAAGGATTAGATGGTAAACATGTTTTGTTTATATAATATGTTTCATTTCTTTATTAAATTACATTGTGAACGTATCAGCCTTTATGTTTAATTTGATTATGAAAATAAATTTAAGCAATATTTACCTATTTGAAAGTTACGTGCACTGAATACGTTGGCGTACTGAGAAGCAACTTCCTCTAGGCGGTCCATCTCCTTAATTTACTCATTCCTCTAAGCAGCCTCTGCTTCCATGCAGATTACTTTGCATGCTAGATCCATTACTAACAGCTTTTTACTTTAACTCCTTGGGTAGAATAGGACTCTCCAACGCTTCTTAAGAATAATTATTACGACAGATAACATGGGGAACAGATTTTTATATAGCGTACCTCTTCTTCCCACAAGCTTCCAATGCAATTAAAATGGGGAGATACCTCGGCGGAAAGTTCTTTCCGAGATAGGAATAAAGATGGTTCTTTCTTAACTCCAGCGCCTCTACTTCAGGGACAACCAAAATGGAGAAACAGGAAACATGGAAGAAGGAATACATCTCGTACTTTTTGTCGTAATTTTTATTCTTTCCTTTCCTTCCCTATATAATTTGCCACACTCATTTCCATAGCTTAAACAGAAATGAACAGTAATTAAAAATCATTTCCTTTTTTATTGTGAAGAGATCAATGGGTGAGTGAGCCGATATTCTGTATCCGCAGAGCGTCGCAGCTCCCAAATCCGTTCTATGCGAGGGAAGACGCTGGCAAACGCCGCGGCAATATTTTACCGAAACTTTGCGCAGCGTTAAGTACAGAGAAGACACTGCAGAAAATGCCATTATCCCCCGTTTTAAGAATTACGCTGTAATTTCGATTTATGGCAACCACTGCTATCATGTACCTTACTCTTTATTCGGTTCTCGAGATTTTCTCAAAGGAAAGAAGCGTACCGTTAGCTTTTGAAAATCTGCACTACGCACAATTCTATTAAGAATACTGACATGCTTTCATACTTCGAAGACAGGGTGGTGATTTTTCACAAATGTAAAATAGCACATAACGCTAATAAAGACCTGTACTTCCGACGCTTCAATTTTCACCATCTCTAAACCACTTTTTCAATATGTTTTAAAAGTGCAACTTAAATGCGAAATCCACTTTTCTTTTCAAATAAAACTTTCTTTCTTTCTTTCTGAAAACTTCAACTATGGAGTTTGTACAGTTTTAGAACGTTCATCACGTACATGACCACCATTCTATAAGATAGGATGGAAATATGAGGATGGGGATATTCACTGAAATTAGCATATTCAGTAACATTTACTTACTCGGTGCAAAATATAGTCAGTTTAAAATGAAATACTTGAGTTCTATGAAAGTAATCAAAGCAACAACATAACAACATAAGTGATTTTACTGTGATGCTAAATAACTTGTGACTCAGCTCACATTACGTCGATTACATATTTGGCCAGTCATCCTTTTGCACATAAAGCTGTGAGATGATGTGCTAACTTAGAGCAACCTTTTAAGAGGTGCACTACAGGAGTTATTGTCCTGCGCCGTGGCGTAGTGGGCTAAGCCGTCCTGCTTTGGTTCCCTGTAACAGATCGATCACAACTCTGGATGGTGCGGATTTTAAGTCCCGGATATTGGACCGGTGCCCCTCAGCATCGTGAGGAAATTGAAAAGCTACGATAGGTAGCGAACCCAAGTCTAGGAAGCGAACTTTTCGACTGGGGTGCCGAGATGCTGACCACATCTCCTCCCGATTAGTTAGATGATCGCCCACCTCTGGCTTACGTATGTGGGCGTGAGGCCAGCAGTCGGGTTGGCAGGCCTTGTCCCAGTAGGGGCTGTCACCTCTTAGTTTAACGTTTAACTATAGGGTGGTTAACCACATAAACAGGCTGTTAGGGGTATCGGTGCAGATGTTCGTAAGGATAATTGAGAACAGTGCAATAAAAATGCGTCATTTACGGAATTAAATTTTACTTATTAAGAATAGTGCGTCAGTTTGATTAGTACCTCCCAGCAGTTGGGGCACAAAAACGACAAACGTTTATTTTCCCTGACAGGCGTAGTGTCGAGTGGATAGGCATCGCAGTAATAAATATGTACTGGAAGTTCGAGATCTTTCCTAAGGGCCATGATCTCGCCCTACCTAGGCCTGCAGATTACGCACTGCAGTGTGAATAACTGAAAGCAAAGTGGATGGTCTATACGACAGGTGTTATTCCCTTTGTGGCACAGCTGGGATCATAAAAAACATCAGATAGTAGAATATGTGATTGGTTGTTGGAAAAACCATTACACAAAGAGAAAAAAAACCTAGCTTCCGAAGTAGGTACATACAAAGCTACCATTTATTAAAATAGCTGTATCTACATATATCCTCAACATATCGAATGTTAAGGCCGCGCCGCGGCTCAATGGTTAGACCGCTTGGCTCTCACCAAGGCGGCCCAGGTTCGATCCCAGGCGACTGTAAAGTGAGATTTGTGGCAGACAACATGGTGCTGGGGCGGGATTTCTAAGGGATATCCGGTTTCCCCCTCCATCTCATTCCACCGGTGCTCCATCTTCATCTCATGTATCATCAGTGTCTTCGCCTGCGGTGCCGTATGTAGTAAAAGCGGGCGTTAAACACTACACATTTCAATACGGAATGTTAGAATTCATGGCCTCTTTTTTAAATGAAAATGGAAAACCAAAATGAGAAAGGAAACAAAAAGAAGGATAAGTTTGCTATAGTGTATGTTTAAGTGAAAGAAATCGTTGAGCGCTCACAGGGAGGAAAATTCGACCACGGGTTATAAAGTTCTACTGATGCTGCAATCAGAGTATGGTCAGCGAACTTACAAGATACAGGTGAAAGTAAACGCAAACTTCCACTCTTCCCGAGATAAAATTTGTAGCTTTGTCGAGGAATATGAGTGTTTTTATTGCCAGCTGCTATAATTTAGACAGGCACCGTTAGGTCAAAGCTATGCCCAGACTAAGCCACAACAAGTTCGACATAAGCGGAGATATATTTCGGCAACCACAGTTTAATTGACAGAAGAACAAGTATCACAGAACAAAATGTTAAGCTAAGGTCTGTGACTTTTTTTCAACTGTGCTACTGATTTATTACCTTGCACGTCTAAAGTTGGATTTTCTCTTTTACTTTTTTATTGTGTTCTGACAGGTTTAGATTTCTTGTGCATGTGGGGGGAGGGGTGCATTCGTTCTTTGGCTAATATGAGTTTCATTTTCTTGTGTAAGTCAACAAAAAAAGAAAACCATTAACAGTATTATAAATAAATGAGTGAGTGAGTAAGTAGGTGAGTAGGTGAGTAAGTAGGTAGGTAGGCAAGTAGGTAGGCAGGTAAGTAGGTGAGTGAGTGAGTGCGTGAATGAGTGAGTGAGTGAGTGAGTAAGTGAGTGAGTGAGTGAGTGAGTAAGTAAGTAGTTAAATAGGTAGGTAGGCAAGTAGGTAGGCAGGTAAGTAGGCAAGTAGGTAAGTGATGTGAGTGAGTAAGTGAGTAAGTAAGGTAGGTAAGTAGGTAGGTAAGTAGATAGATAGGTAAGTAAGTAGGTAAGTAGGTAGGTAAGTAGGTAGGTAGGTAAGTAGGTAGGTAAGAAAGTTAGTGAGTGAGTAAGTGAGTGTGTGTGTGTGAGTGAGGGAGTAAGTGAGTAAATAAATAAATAAATAAATAAATAAATAAATAAATAAATAAATAAATAAATAAATAAATAAATAAATAAATAAATAAATAAATAAATAAATAAATAAATAAATAAATAAATAAATAAATAAATAAATAAATAAATAAATAAATAAATAAATAAATAAATAAATAAATAAATAAATAAATAAATAAATAAATAAATAAATAAATAAATAAATAAATAAATAAATAAATAAATAAATAAATAAATAAATAAATAAATAAATAAATAAATAAATAAATAAATAAATAAATAAATAAATAAATAAATAAATAAATAAATAAATAAATAAATAAATAAATAAATAAATAAATAAATAAATAAATAAATAAATAAATAAATAAATAAATAAATAAATAAATAAATAAATAAATAAATAAATAAATAAATAAATAAATAAATAAATAAATAAATAAATAAATAAATAAATAAATA
>CM060950.1:263027134-263102134 GCA_030765055.1 Mantis religiosa | reverse complement strand
CTGTATACATATGTTTAAGTGGAAACGGCATAACTTAAAAATAAAAAGCCGGTTAAATAAAAATGGTACTTAAGTTCAGCATCTTCCAAGTATGTTGAACTTTTTCCACTTTCAGTCAAACATCCTCACCTTATACTAAAATTCTCAAAAGTTGCACTAACCATTGTGATCAACATAAAACATGTATAAGGTATTTTCAAAAGAAACGAAATGAATATCCTAAATTTTCTGGGAATATACTCAGAAGTCCCCTTACTTTTATTACTTTTGTGTAACTACTAAACTATAAGAGACAAAATTTTACCCAACAAGAAATATACAAATCGTCAAAATACACACTGCATTGCAAACATATAAATATACTGCAGCGCTCCAATTTTACAACATAATTTTATCAAATGCAAAACTGTTGTCTTTTTATCACTATAACCATGCTAAGAGCACCAAATTTCACAGACTCCACCTAAGGACTATCTGTAAAAAGATATGACTATTGCTGAAACTCTACAGAATTCCCATATTCCACTTGAAGCTACAATAAATGTAGCAATAAAGTAATTTCTTCATATATTTATCTGGATTCACACGAAATAATTAGGCGAGTATCCAAGGTTTTTAAGAATAACTAGAATAAAGCAAATCATGTGATGGAAATTTAATTGTTCTTCCACACCAGCCGTGTATAGGCTAAGATTAGGATAGAGATAGTCAATGCCACGGCCGGGACTTGAACCACTAAACTCCCGGTCTCCGCCGGTTGATCTTAACCATTGAACATCCATGGTCAACATTCCATCATGATATTAAATTCTCCAGCTGACTGGTATGTGCCCCGGCAAACCAATAGGGGCTCTTATATACAGTGAGATACACATCTTTTGTGGCGACTGTGCTATAAGTACACAAATCCCATGCTTACGAGTCAGTTGGAGAATTTAATGTTATGGCGGCTTGTTGGACATGGTAGCTCAATGGGTAAGAGCAACCAGACGGAGACCGAAATATCCGGAAAATCTATTTGATATACACTGCGTGACTGAATTATACTATATAACTAAATCACGCAGTGCATATCAAATATATTTCTGTGACTAGGTGACTTCCGAGATATTCTTTATTAGTTATTTGAACTTTTACACAGTTATACCTTACTCCAATGGGAAGTCGTTATTGAATTTCTTTTCTCCTGGTCACCAATGAGAGCAGAATTTCAGTCATCATATAACAACTAGCCTACAGGGAAATATAAAATAAAATATTTTCTGCGAATATTTATCTGGATTAATCTGATACAGAGGAATAAGCATCTGCAAGAATAATTTGTGCAAGAGGAGAGAAAATCATGCGAGTATATCACATAAGATTGTTTACTGTCTTTACTTTTGACTTGCTCTCTCTCTCTCCCAAAAGCATGCAACTAAATAGCTTTAACTAGCTCTAAAAGTACTTTATGCTCGATCATGCCAAACTTTAGTATTTATACGACCGATAGCAGTACTTTTATGGGTCTCGTTAAAGTACATTATAGTCTCGTTGCATAATATAGTATAGTATGTGTTTACTGATGTACGTACAAGGTCAACACTGAACTGATTCTTTAATATTAGTGTTCAATAAGGAAAATGCAACCCTAAGAACTGCAGTCACCAGTACAATCCGGTTGTGTTTTATTTATTTATTTTTTTCCCTTTCATTCTGCTATTGGGAACTAGCCTGTTTCCAGGCTGTTAAGGTAACGTTTCTTCTAATTTCTGCATTGTCTGTATTTCTGTCTCACTATAATAGGTTAAACTGAACAGAGCATATCAAACAGAAATTAATGAGTAGGCTTTCTAAAGATACACAAATATGATCTCGTGGGCTTTAAAACAGAAGTGGACACACGCCAATTTTTCGAGGCCTATACAACAGGTGACACGGAAGGAAGGTGCTGCTGTGAAGAAAGGGGGCGATTATGATTGTAGAGCTCCGGCATTGTTAGTTGACAGCAATTGGTTCACTTGTTAGGTCCCTTAGTCAATAACAATATAAGAAAGTAGATCATGATAGATTTATCATTCTACTTTTCTTGTCTTTCTTGTTCTTCTTTCACCTCTTTTCCATGTCCGTTCACAATAATTTCAAAATTTGGCGTACCGTCTGTAACGGCCAGAAGTAATTGGACAAATAGATGGTCATCTGAAGGATGGGAACAACTGCTTTTGAATTCGCACTGCTCATTTGAGAAAAATATTGCTCACACATATGTGTTGAATTAAATTCTACCATTGGCACTGTACGTCGAAAGTCTGACGGTTTAATGGTACCTAACTACCTGAAGATATTACACCCAGCCAAATTCATACTTTCTTCTGAGAATTATGTTTGGATGTTTTCCTTTTCCAGTTCCAATTTTGCAATTGTAATATTGACGTAATTCTTACTTTTTTCTAAGAATTATGTTTGGATGTTTTCCTTTTCCAGTTCCAATTTTGCAAGTGTAATATTGACGTAATTCTTACTTTTTTCTAAGAATTATGTTTGGATGTTTTCCTTTTCCAGTTCCAACTTTGCAAGTGTAATATTGACGTTTTGACTACTTACACACGCTGAGTTGCGAGAAAAGTTTGCCAAACTCTGCTTTAAAACATATTTACAAGTTTCTCTCTATATCTGCTAGGGAAAGTATTGCCCTAACTGTTTCACGATGTGTTGTGTATTTCATGTAAGTGATTATATGATGGAATGAAAGGTTTTCGTATTTGTCTATCGCTTAAGTATAAATGGCAAATAAAGGAGCCTTCTTTCAGATTTGTATATTATATATTCCAGAAGGTTTGTTCTAAGGAAAGACATCCTCAGTAGTACCTTATATAGGAAAAAAATTGTATCCGCTGCAAAGTTCATGATCATTCAGCGTGCTAAGTGAACATTGCTTGTTAAAGCCAAATTTGAGATATGTTGCCAAAATATCACATTAAGTTCTGCAGAAAAACATATTAAAATACGAATGGTCATCAGTTAAGTACAGGAATAGCTCCGTTATCAGTTTGTTAATGGGGCCTTGTAACATCGCCTGTATATGAGGTAATTATATGTAGGCAATATATATACATATATATGATCATTCAGGCATAATACAAGACATGTTATATATACCTATTACCGATATGTTTATATCTTTGCAGCGTATGCTGCTCTGAGCGAGGCTTTAACATCAAGGATTTGTTGAATGATTTGCAAAAGCTGAATAAACAATTAATACATTCCATTTTAGGAATAACATACGTCACTGTGATTCAACTTTTGTGCTTTTTACATTTTCTGTTACAATCTGCACACACTATGTCCCTTATAACTATAAAAACGACAGTGTATGTGTATTAGAAAGCGCTCTTTTATTCACACCATAGATGTAGTAATTTCGCATCGCTCGCTTATACAGAATGACAAAGTCACTGATCTAGAAAGTGGTGATAAGTACCGATTTGCACCATCTCGGCGGCCTTAATACCTTGTGGGACTCGAAGTCGGAACTCTCTCAGATCTTCGCTTGCAGTCTCCTTTTCATTTGCTAACAGCTGCTGAGACATCTGCTCGGTTGCATGAAACTGTACTTGCGTTCTGAGAACATAAGATTGAGACACAATTCAGCAGTACACATTAACTTTTGATGCACACATTGTATTATATTTCTTTCTGCAGGACATCACGAATTATCTATGAGTTGGAAGCGATACGTTCGAATATTTTAATTACTTTCTTATTTCTATTCCGTCACGCACGATTACACATTTTTTGCACGCAGCTATTGCAGACGGCTGCGACTCACACACAAACTATTTTAAGTGCCTCAAGACGAATATCGCTGTGAAGTGGCGTGAAGTGGCGTGAAATGGCGTGAAGTGAAGTGAAGTAAAACAAAGTGACGGCGGAACCTCTGTAAGCCTTTTTGAATCTATCCCTGTTGCCTGAAATTCATTCCCTTACTAGCTGAACCGGTGAACTTCATACCTCCAATAAAGTTGTCTGAACTTATCTATATAAATAAAAAAAAAATCGGATTATTTAGTTATTTATTCTGCAATTGGGGGAAGCTTAAATACATCACAGGTACAATTAACTTAATCAATTTAATGCTTTCTGATAAACAATATTATTTATCTGTTTGTGGTGTGTAAATATATAAAGATTATGGTTTTATGACGCGGGAACACGCGTCAGTCTTCCATGAGAGAAGCAGTGAAACTCCAAGTTGATTCTGCAAACTTCCAACGACTGCTCTTGCGATTTATTTATAGTCATCGCAAAGGCCAAACTCACGAGAAATTGTATACTCTTAAAATCAAAAGGTAAATCCGTCGGAATCATCGGAATACGCAGGATCAAAATACCCTCCCCTTTGTACTTTCTCGTGATGATTGTTGCACCGAAGATGTTATTCATTAGCTTTTTCACAGTTATCCTCGTTCCGTTCCACAATCGTAGTTGGTTAATGCTACGTATCATGATCACAACTGATCCTACTTTTAATTTTAAATTGTGAGGTGGAAGTTCAGGCACTTCTAATGAATTTAAAAGGTCTGTGTGATAGTTGACTACGTCATCCTGGTTTATAACTGTGTCAACTGATTTGTACAAAGGCTCTCCCGAAAGAAGCAGGCACTCTAAAACATAATTCTCTCATACCAACACGACTATTAGCATTACCTGCGTCTCGCTGCTCATCAGTGTGGTCAGCACGTGACGTAGCTCGTCGCATATTTGACTGACTTCTAGACCTAAGTCAGGACGTGTTCTCCTTGGCATATCCAAAAAGTTACAAAGTAATTCCATTAGTTTTGTGTCAATTGAACTCACATTCACGAATTCACAAACAAATTATAAAGAAGGTATCCAAGGACTCACCAATATTTGGTAATTCTCTGTGGTCAAATATTTACAGTGTTATATTGCGTTCACAAATTAGTTTTGTGTCTAATCTTCGAAAGGTGTATCATCATACTACATAAAAGAGTTTCGGTCTTTATAGGAAACGATAAACGTAATTTAATAAAATATAAGTGAAATAGCTTTGAGGACTTTGGCAAGGCGTGGACTATATTTCTGCTTTGTAATGCTTTTTTTTGTCGAATATAAAATAAGATGTGTGTTTTCCGCAAAAGTTTGCATGAGTACTTTTATGTTTAGTTAATAACCCGATCCATTATTACTTCAGGGTTTTTCCCCTCATCTTTCAAACCTTACTTAGTCTTAAATATTTAAAAAAAAAGTCGGTTTTGCCATTCTCGAGTTTTTGCAAGACCAACAAACGTTAATTTATATATAAATATATAATACATAAATATATATAATATATAAATATATATATATATATATAAACTGAAACACATCGGTTAAATATTGAGGGTCCCGTTCACTTCTACACTTCCTATTGGAAATTTTTCCAGATCAGGTGTCAAACATAGAAACTTACGATATTTCTTCTTGCTTTCGCTAACCTTGACCACTGCGTAACTTTGAAGATATCACAAGCTCCATTAACGAGCAGCCCACAAGCAACGCTTTTATCCTTTCTGAAAGGTACCTTTTCGAAGGCACAACGAAAGCCGTCGCAACTCAGAACCTGCCCAGATGTACAATACAAATATTACATTACTCACTGACATATTTTGTAGGACTTGCAAGGCTGAAATAGGCTTAAAATTATTTAAGAAATAATACAATACTAAAATATTTGTTGCATAAACATTTTGATAGATCTTCATGCACAATTTAGTATTTTGCAAACAAGGAAGAGCTTGCCGTCTCGGGATGTACGATATATCTCGTATGTCCGTCAATGCAAATCCAGGTACATAATTCCAAGATTCCTTAGCATCGTTCGTTAGAAATCCCTTAAAACGTGAAATATCAACTTTATGTAACAAAACAAGAGTTTCAAAATGCTTGGGTTCAGAACGAAGGGAGAGACGGATATGTATGTTTGAAACATACAGCATGCATTATTCTTGCCTTTCCTTATCAGGCACTTTTCTTTTATCCTTGTCTCATTTGTAGCACACTTTACACTCAGAATCACGAGCAAAAATCCTACATCACACGACATTAAATTTGATGACAGTGAAAGTATATAGTGAATCATATTTTGTACAGTATAATTAACACAACCTGTGTCATACAGTGAACTAAGAGCACAGTAGGTTATGATGTCAAACACCTATGACAATGCAATGCACCCGTTTCCTTCCTAACCCTTCACAGACAGTTTCCAGGATTTGCAAATCACTGGCTTAGATAATATTTCTGTATAAAATGTATGCGCAAATATAGATCTCAACTTGACACAAGTGTTTTTATTTCCAACCTTTTTGATACATCGAAGATTTTGCCTTTTGAACAGTAATTCACTGTCAGTGATGTTCACTTATTTCCTGTTGCGCTCATAATAGAGTTTCTATTAGGGGAGCCTGCCGAGTACCGGCAAGTACGCAGTTACGCGCTTCTACAGTAGAACACAATGGAGTATAGTTATGTTCCACATAGAGGGATGCAGAGGCGAGCACTCATTCGTGCCGCTTCTATTATATGCTTGCTAGCGTATAGCAATTGATTGTTTAGTGCACGTCAGCCATTTGTTGTCCGACGGAGCTAATCTCATAACTCTGTTGTTAGGTAAGTTAAAATCGAGCGAAATGGCTCCGCAATAACGTGTGAACCTCGCATGTGGGAGACGTCGGATTCGAAACTGTTGACCGCCTATTCTCAGTATGGGGTTTTACACTTTTTTCCCCATAGTCGGCAAAGTGAATGCTGGGGTGATGTCTTTTACCACGACTCCCCCTTCTCCCATTCCCTCTCATTTCGTCTTCCTCTTTCATGTTACCGGATGACTCCAGGCTATATGTTGGTAGATGGTGGACAGATAGGGCAGAAAATTCTTTGCACCACTAGAGAGTACCCATTGAACCTCCGCTGTCTAGACGAGTTTTCTCCGGTTTCTTCCAGAGGGAACAACATTCAGTTGACTGCGCCTCCATGCTGGGTATTCAAGCCAGTGTCATACGTTTCTGCCGCTTGCGTTGTCTAGGTGTCTGATGATATGAAAATAGTTTTCGAGTATGCCTAAATGCTAGGAAATAACTTTATATTAACTGAGCAAAGTTAAATGCTATGAAGAGGTGAAAACATGTATTTTAGTTGTGCTTCAAGAAATTTTAATAAAGTTAAGCGTGTTAAAAATAAGTTTACACTTTAACGACGTGGCCAGAGTCAGGTTTGTATTGGTGTCAGCCTGTTTTCTAAAATATTTAAAAGATTGTGTTCAATTAATTGAATATCAAATCACTGCACACTTATATCTCAAGTTCAACGCATGTATTCTTATTTCAGAATGGCATTCTATGGCTTATACACTTAATCGGCAATTCGTTCAATTTACAATTGCCGCGTGCAGTAAATTACAAAATATTATGAATATTTAAAAATGTACTTATAATTAACTACTTATATTGTTTTGTAATTGAAATAAAATGTTAAGAAATAGTAACAAAATCGAAAAGCTAATATTGATGGCAGAAAATTGTGTCCTTTAAACTAACCATAATGGACGTAAGAAAGAATCGTATGGGACATTTTTATTACTGAGGTAATTAATATATCAGCTAGAAATGTTATTTATCATTTCAAGTTATGGAAAGAGGGAAAGTATTGTTTTATAATTCCTACAAGAAATAGTGGACTACAAAAATTACAATAAAAGTTCCAAGCAAACAAATAATTATAGGAAAGCACATCACACTGGGATACGCCCTGACCAGTAGCCGTCAAGTGCTCTTGTCTGGCACCTATCATCACACCCTACTATAAACTCACCCACCATACTCCGAACCTCGTCCCTTCAAATAATTCATCAACGATAAGTACACTTACAACACTATCTCGGGCTGCCGTCATCATGTATTATTGGTGCAAATTTTCCTGAAGCAGTAACCTAATGGAAATAAAAACGTTAAACGCTAAATTAACTACCCCTGATGATGTCTGAAACTTTCCGAAAATTCTACATCCAAAAGGTACCAACGTAGGAATATATTTTGGGAGAACGATGATGATGATGATGATGATGATGATGATTTAGGAAATAAATATACCATTAATATTTAAAAAAGACACAAGTTTATGTAAGACCGAATGTATGTATCCCTTTTGAATGCCGTCTCCAATCTCTTTCTCTGAAATATCTGCTACAGCTGGTCTAGTACTAAGTATGAGATCCTTTTCTCAGCGTACGCGACATCGGGTGGAAGGATGAACAACACCAGTTAGGTTGACCTTTAATTTAATTTAGAATAGTTATAACTTACTTGAAGTGAATTGCCTACTGTAGAGGCTGAAGAAATAAGCTGCTTCTGAACTCGAGTTAGTAAATAATGAACTATCTCTGTTAACTTCTGACGTATCCAGACTTCACAATTTCAAAATAATTGTGCTAAGTGGACATACCAAGCGTTATATTAAAGTGCTGGGCAACGGCTTCATTCGTTCGTTCATTCATTCATTCAAATCATTCATTCATCCACTCATTCATTCATTCTTTCTTTCTTTTTTCCTGTCTCTTTCTTTCTCTCTCTTACTCTCTTCCTTTCTCTCCTCTTTTTTCTCTCTCATTCTTACTCGCTCTTTCCTTCTCTTTCATTCTTTTGCTCACTTTCTCTTCCTTCCTTCCTTCCTTCCTTCCTTCCTTCCTATCTTTCCTTCCTTCTTTCTTTTTTTGTAATTTTGAAACTTACGTCTTCCAACGTTAACTGATATCGGACGTTCAATGAAATGGGCGAAATGATGCTCAAATGAATCCGAGGTCCATGGAGCTTAGAGTTACTCCACATTTGTCTTTCAGGATAAGAGAACGCCCGGAAAAAGCCTTATCCACGTAACTCACCCTGGCCGAGATTCGAACTGGGGACCTCTTGAACGCGAAGCAGACACGCTACCATTTATATTACTGAGGCGGCCTGGGGGATGGCAATAATACATAAGAGAAGATTCGTTTTTAAGGTCGTAAACATACAAAATAAAAGACAAATTTTCAAAATACGCATTCCTTTAGTAACTTAGATATCGACTAAAAGCTTAACTTCCATCAACATAACAATGCCAATCCCATGCTGCTAAAATCGAAGCTTCTTCTTTGCCAATCAAAACCATTGTGACTGTGCGACTCCCTTAACACTACTGCGACGACTCTTGTCCTCGAACGCTGACATGCTAGCAACCAATCGGAGTCCTGCGGTATTGTCGCACTGCATTCCCCTTAGTTAGGGAGCGATGCGCACCAAGTGAATCCATCCGCATCTAACAAATACCATTTGCGCTAAGACAAAAATTCAAATTGTACAAAAACTGATCTACGAGATGTAGGAAGTAACGTAGAAACGTCGTACTTTTAGCTCAAATAATTTTTATAATAGAAGTAAATGTAATACCAACATATTATAACAAAGCATCGCGATATAAGCACCTTAATGACCATGATTATTAACTGATAGGTATGAGTGTACATATATGTACTTTTAATTACTTATAATTGAAAAGTAAACTGCTGACATGATGAATATATAGAATTACTGTGAAAAAGCCAAGTTTTTTTTTTTTTCAATTTCGTGAGAGAGATCTAAGCCCGTTAGCCTGTAGAATATCTTATCTACAGAACGTGAGCCGTCACATGATATGTTTATGATTGCTTCGTAATCGGGAACGGTGTTTATCTGCAACAGAGAGTTCAAATAGATATTATTCAACTGCTTTTCGGTTTAAAAACCGGTATCAGCTGGACCAGCTTGCTATTGCAATGGGAAACGAGGTAATCCACCAGTCCCCTTACCACTACCAATACAATCCAATGGAGTATGTAAAACATCGGGTGCAACCACAAATAAATTTCAAACTGATTGAATTTAAAAGATTTATTCACGAAGAAATTGAAACTGATAGGTAAAAAACAACATATTTTAGTGTCTATCATAAATTTTATAGACTCAGACGATGAATATACTGATATGACGAATTGTCTCTTGATATAAGTGACATTGAGAACTATGCGGATGAACCACTGGCAGTTCCACTGGATTGCATAAAACCGGTAATTCATTAACTGTAATCATAGATTTTAAAAATATGCAAGGTATGCGAATATCACTGTGCCAAGTTTCATTATATTGTTATAAACGTTTGCGAAATTCAATTTGGATTCCCTTACTGGCGTCAAGGAGACTTGTGTGCTCTAGAATAGTGTGCGAGAGCGATGAAAATATGAAAAAAGTGGGGGTAATGAAGTGGTAATGCGGAACACGCAAAAGCATCTCATTTGCTGCAGCCCAGGTATAGCATTGCATATGCTTGGTTAGCAACATTTGCAATATCAGTGATCACATACTGATATCCAGAAGCACCTTGAACAATTTGTATTCTAGTCGTGTGAATCTTGATGTAACGTCGGTTTCCCAGCTATTCTAGCCTAACTAATTTCCTCGTAAATTGCATTACTAAGGATTGTAACTCAGGCTTACTACATAATGCACCAGTTCTTAGGGAATTATTTATTACCATTATCTACCTACCTCCCCACGATTTATTTCTAAAATAATAGATCTTCTCGTAATATTTCCAGCATCACAGGAAAATCATAGTAAGTTAATTTAAGGGGGGATAAACTGACTTATAAAAATCAATTGTGCAGGAACCGAGAATGATAAAAACCGAAGGAGGTCAAATTTGATGCTAGGAGACTTAAGCATGGAATTTAAAAGTTAGTAATGTACTTGTCCTGTCTTCACCTCAGTGACTTATGTAGATAGGATAGATTCAGTAATGGAGGAGACACCTACTGACATGGAAGAAATGCAGGAGATATTGGATTACCAAAACGGCTGGGGCAGATGACCAAAACGCGAATTTACAAGCTTGAACCCGTTTGGGGGGTGGGGAGTGTTTAGGATATTTTTGGTACACCTAGAGTCTTTTTGGTGAATCTAGGGACTTTTGGGGCACTATTGCGGATTTTACGAGGTATTTAGTGGCGTTATAGTGTAATTAAGTGTTATCGGGGAGTTATTTAGGGAGTTTTGGGACGTATTTCGTTGCTTTTTGAAGTATTAAGGGCTCCTTGGGGGTGCAATTTACTGTGTAGTTTTGTGAAATGTAGAGGTCTTTGACGCGCAGATAGAGCACTTTTGGTGTATCAATAGTTTTTAGGGCTGATTTAAAGGATTTTGCGACGTACCTACTGGCTTTTTGGTATAATTTAGTGGTTTTGGAGAGGTACTTAGAGGGTTTTGGGACGTATTTATTATAATTTTGTTATATTTCGGGCTTCTTTGTGTATTTAATCCCGTTGTGCTCTATTTGGAGGCTTCTTGGGGTGAGATTGGGATATTTTTGGTGTATTTAGGGGCATTTGGAACGTATATGCTGCTTTTTGTGCAATTTTAAGGCTTCTGATGCGTATTTAAAGGCTTTTTGTGGTACCTCGTGGCTTTTAAGGCGCATTTAGAGGCTTTTGAGAGGCATTTACAAGCTTGTTGGTGTAATTTAGTGATTTAGCGCCTATAAAAGTTGTCCGAAGATATCTATCCAAATAAAACAAATTCGCATTAGTTATTTATTATGCAATTGGAGGATAAGTTTACATACAACACAGTTACAATTAATTTAATAAACATAAATGTTTCTGTCTTTTACAGTAGTGTGTAAATATACTAAGATTAAGCTTTTCCGCTTGTATTGGCATTCTTTATTCCATTCTCTTTGCTTGGTCAAAACATAAAAGCGAATAACGAATTCCCATTTGAGAAAAGAAGTAATGGAAAACTCTAAACTGTAAGAAGGAACGTCTCAGAAATGGTTCACTCATAAAATAAATAACAAGATTTCTAGTTAATTCTAGCAGTTAATCGGGATTTTTTATGTTTTATATATTATGATTTTAAGTATTTCTGATGATTTTCCAGTTATATAAACTTTTTTCAAAAGCAATAGTGCTTTAGATGCTATTTGCACAAAAATAAGATATAAACATGTCTAAATTCTAAGAATGAAGCGGGAGTTAATGCTAATATCAATACCCAGTCGCAGTCATCTGTTTCCTAGCATATGTATTTCACAATTGTAACCTACAGCGTTAAAATCTGTGAGCCGAAGAATTCTACTGTGTGTGTGTATTCCAAACATGATATTACTTAATTTGCAAGTAAATGTCCAACCAAAGTTTTAATTTCTATCTATAAACATTGTAAATATGAAAATGTATAATACAAGCGAATGGACTGCCATCTATTGCAGTAATGCGGACACATTGCCCTCTATCGGTAGAGAGGGGGAACCCGCTCTAGGCTGACCTAATGTCAGGTGAAGTTTAGGAATGTAGTAATTGTTTTACTTGCGTAAGTAGATAGTAGACCACCAAAGCATGTTTATACGGTATGTAGCATTAACATACCTCGGAAAGTGTCTGAGAGAGGATAAGAAGGTTCGTCCTTGTTTCATATCCTTTTTGTGTCAATATTATTTATCCGGTGTTAGGAACAGCGTGAGCTATACGTACTTTACAAATATTAGATGACAATCTTCAACAAAATTGCTGAACAATGCTGAACAACTTCTTAGAAAATGTGGAGTGCAAATACATTACTATTTTGTATCATTTCCAAATGAAACAAAAAATAAAATTGAAGTACACTGTGATATCGGTTATGAAAAAGAAACTTCAAATTGTATAACAGTATTTTCTATTAATTTGGGAGAAATTAATGCTTTCTAGCTTAGCCGATTTTGTGTTATTGATAATGATGATAATAACAACAAAAACAACAACACTACTAACACTACTATGTTCAGACAACTTTTATAGGCGCTACGAACATCACCTGGTCAGCTAGTTTTATATACAATTTATATGTTATATTTAAGGTTTTTTTCAGTAGCCACATATGCTGCCTGCCGTTCTTTTGAACATTGTTAGTCTTTATTGTACATTTTCTGCCATTTTTATATGATTTTTCAATGTTAGCTCTGTATCTACAATAACTCCTAAATATTTGTAGTTTCTGTTCCTTCTGTGGCAGTGATGTCCATATTCCGAGGCTATCAACCATATGAGCACATTGCAAATTTTGTAATTCATTTGGTTTGGAAGTTAAGTCATTTATCTTTAAATCACCAATTTATTAACAATAACATAAACAACTTCTTAGAAGTGTTGAGAAAGTTATATGACGGCACGCATGAGATTTTGAAACCATAACGTTAAGGTGAGATTAACCATATATGAGTTTGAGGTGTTGTCACGTACAAAACCGCCGATTTACGCATTTATTACATTTATTTATTACTTATTTATGTACAACCTGGGTGTGTATTAATTGCAGCAAAGACAGGTTTAAGTCATCTTATAATGTCATCAGGAGACCACTCCAACTCAGACTCACCGTCTGGGAATGTCAGTATTCCACAGCAATATGCAATTACAAGATAATTATTGTTCAGATGTTTACTTAACTTACTACAAAATGTCACTTTAAATTCAAATTGAAAATCATAATGGATAAACTAAAGAAAAGGGTACATTTTATTTAATGATATGTTGTACTTCAGGACAAGTTACAAAGATATGATGACCTTTATTCACAACATATTAAAATTACTGTACATATAGAAGGTTGCCATTGTTTGAAAAATAAAAATTCAAATACAAAATGCATAACTATGTTAATAAAACAAGCCAACTAATCGATATACCTGACATCTGTTGTATATTATACGCGTTTTAGTCCATATTCGCATGTAGAATCCGAAATTGTTGGTTTGCTTTTCGGAAAAACTTGTAAGGTGACCTAAATAAACACGGAAACATTAAGTACTTGAGTTCTATATTTTGTATCGGTAATAAGGATGACAGCGCTCTAAGCTATATGAAGCCTGGACTCATTTGAGCATCATTTCATTCATCGTCTAATATGACAGTTTGGGAGTTTTATCGTTTATTTATCTAAATACTGAAAACCGGAATTGTAAATCGGAGAGATATGGAGGAGAACAATCCTCTGTGTAAATTAAGATGCTTATTGACTCACGAACGGGCAGAATATTAACAACATTCAAAACTTTGAAAAACGTGGTAGGGAACAGCTGGATGAAACGACTGCAGTATCGTTATACTAATTGGTACATTAAAATACAGGAAACACCTGAACGGAAAGATGATATATTAGGTTAGAATTTTCTTTGCTACACTACACTCCGGTAGCTAATCCACTGGGACGTAGCAAACGTTTTCTTTAGTGTTCTTCGCGACAACATTCCTGTGTCACTGCTATTGTATCTATGAAAAACAGTTTTTAAGACTTTCTCAGCTGCTTGGTTCTCATTCAGGACTTTAATGATTAATGATACATAAAGAGTGTTTGTAAAAGTGTAAAAGATTTTACCCTAGATTATAAACTGTATGTTGTATACCTAGTTACGTGGTATATGTTTACTACAATATAATATTTAACTGTTAATACAGACAATCCCAGAATTGGACAGTATTGTGATCTCAGGTTACATGTTAACTGGGAGTCTGACCTCACCATTACCTTTGGTAGCGGTTGTGTAACTAACTTGAACTTAAGGAAACCATCATTTGGTAGCCGACAGCAAATATATGACAGGAGATATAATTATATTTGAAAAGATTGATTTCTTATTGTGAAGTAAGTTTCATCTCCCCACTATGTTGTTACGTAAGTCGTGTAGTGGCGTTGTTGTCAATTATACTAACCGTAATTGAAGGTTTGTCTTTTGCCCTTATTTTTAATGGACCATTGTGAAAAATAACAGATCAATCAATTTTTGGTATTGAAGACCACTTTGTTGGGAGAAGTTTTCAGCTTCAATAATTTTGAGTGCGAAACAAGTGATAAAAGACAGGCATACATAATAAATCGAACAAAATTGAAATACTTGCCTCAAGATTTATGCCAGTGAACGGTACTACAAATGAACAGATGTTTCCAATTATCAATTTAATTACAAGTAAAAGAATAGTGGTTCTAATGTTGGGAATGTTAATTCCCAAATCTATTCTATCGAACTTAGCTATAAAATGTGGAAAATAGCCACTTCATATGGAGATACAAGGAATAATTTATACTTTTCATTTATATAGCAGTGGCTCAATGTACTCAGAGCGTACTAGAGTTATTCACAAAGTCTATAAAGGGCTAACAAGCAGCGAGGCATGTAGACTGAGAATGAAAATATACAAGAAAGAAGAGTGAATTTGTTTTACTTATACAGCTATCTGTAGACTTTAGTTCTGAAACACAATGTTTATTTTCCGCCTATATTAAATATTTTGGGTAATGTTCCTCTCAAATATTATAGTTAACATTCGCAACTACTTTGCAGCGAAATAAAACATTATTGTTCTAATAAGTTGCAAATATTGCTAAATAACTAAGTTCCACTGCTATACGCATTGCAATTACAAGTTGAGCGCCATCCGCAATGGTCTACGTGTACCTTGTGTTGCATGAGAATGCGTGTCGCTGTGATCGCAGTCAGTCGGGAAACAAGCAGGATATTTAAACTGCAAGTTTCTACCTCTTTTCCGTTCGGCTTTATTTTAGCGTTAAAATAGTACTTAATTGGAGCACAATGCGTGTCACTTGCAAGGAAACCGTTCCTGCACCTGCGGCCATTACGTAACAGCATTCCTTGACTACCAAAGTGGTCAATTGTATCGTTTCTTCTTCTTTTCTAAATTCAAAATTTTCTATATAAATTTCTACGATAAACTCTTTTCTAAAACACATCGCATACAGTGTTAATCCCTCTCATCTTAACTACACATCCATGCGAATGTCGCTAAGTAGTCGTCCAGCCCTCAAACAGGTAAGTACTCTCTGTTTTTTGCTCTCTCTTTTATGCATTACTTTTTCATATTACTCTTTGTTATTCTAGATTCTTTGAAAGATCAGCAATTCTTCGAATGTATCGAATTTTTTTATAATTTTAACATTTTTGAAGTTTTAGGCATTTTTTGAAAGTTTAGACATTCTTTCAATTTTTGTCTTTCCTAAAAAGCCTCTAAATTACACAAAAAGCCAGTATACACGTCCCAAATTCCCCTAAATACAACAAACCTATCCCAAATACTCCCTAAGAATCCTCCAAATACACCAAATAGGGTCTGAATACACACCAAGAAGCCCTAAATACTTCAAAAAGCCAGGATATATGTCCCAAAACCTCGAAATCATCTCCAAAATCACTGAATTACACCAAATAGCCAGCAAATACCTATCAAAGGCCTCTAAATGCGCCTCAAAAGCCACCAGATACCACAAAAAGCCTTTAAATATGCCTCAGAAGCATCAAAATTACACAAAAGCCAGTTAATTCGCTCGAAATACCCCTAAATGCAAGAAAAATATTCCAATCTCACCCCAAGAAGCCTCCAAATACAGCAAAAAGGGACTAATTACACACCAAGAAGCCCGAAATAATACAAAATTATAATAAATACGTCCCAAAACCCTCTAAGTACCTCTCCAAAACGACTAAATTGTACCAGAAAGCCAGTACGTACGTCACGAAATCCTTTAAATACGCTTCAAAGAACCGTTGATACACCAAAAGGACTCTAAATGCGCCTCTAAAACCTCTACATTTCACAAAACTACACAGTAAATACGTCCCAATTGCCCCTAAATACACCAAAAATGCCCAAGTACACACCAAGAAGCCTTCAAATACAGCAGAAAGGGCCTAAGTACACCCAAAGGAGCCCTTAATACTTCAAAAAGCAACGAAATACGTCCCAAAACTCTTTAAACATGTCTCCGATAACCTCAATTACACTATAATGTCACTAAATACCTCGCAAAATCCCCTAATTTCGCCTCAAAAGTCCCTATATTCACAAAATGGCTCTAAGTATACCGAAAATATCCTAAACACACCCCAAGCAGCGTCCAAATACAGTAAAAAGAGTCCCAAATACACCTCAAAGGAGCCCTAAATACCTGAAAAACTAAGTAAATAAGTCGCAAAAACCCTCAAAAACTGTCTCCGAAACCACTAAATTACAACAAAAAGCCAGTAAATACCTCTCAGAAGCTTCTAAATGCGCCTCACAAGCTACTAGATACACCAAAATGCCTTTGAACACCTCTCAAAGGCCTCTACATTACACAAAAATACCCAGTAAGTAAGAGCCAATTGCCCCTAAGTACACCAAAAATGTCCCAAATACAGAACAAGAAGCCTCCAAATAAAGCAAAAAGGGCCCAAATACATCCCTAAGAAGCCCTTAATACTTCAAAATGCAAGGAAGTACGTCACAACAGCCTCGAAATACGTCTCAAAGCCACTAAATACACAACGAGAAGCCTCAACAGACAGCCCACTATCCCGAAGCAGAAAAAAAATAAACTGAATAGGAGAATAAATCCTTTAAATAGATACATTACGCACGGCCGCCATCTTTCTCTTTTGGATCTGCGCTAAAATCGCTCATTTTAACCTACTACGGGCCTAAGCGATGGTCAGATCTTTAATATGTGGGTCGCTCTAAAATGTTGGCTTTGAAATTTTGTAGCCTTTGCATGGTCATAAACACAATACCAATAGCAATTAATCAATAGAATAAAGTATAGGTGACAATTTGTGATTCAGACGAATAACAAAGCATGTCTCGTAAGTGGTTAATGTTATAAAACATTGCTTAGAAGTACAATGCCATGTGCCTATGCATAAAAATTGATCACTTAATAAGTATATGATTACATAATTTATTGAGATATGTGTAGATTTCAGTTCAATAAATCATTAATCTGTAGGCCTCGTACCTCTGAGTTCATCGTTTGTCTCTTATACATAGGGGGTTCGCTGGCGATTAGTTGTCTCGCGGTTAATGTGGTCCGCGTTATGACAAGTTTAAAAGCCACTGTCCTAGGCACCTCTTTTCACATCTTAATGGATTCCAAATGTTTACTGCGCGACATGCACCACTTACGTCAGATTTATCACATACACCAAAAGAACAGTTGCAAAAATGATATATAAATTACTTATATTTTATTATGGCATGGGCAAAAATGCAAGGCGAAACAGTCTGATAGAATAATTAACAAACTAGGGCAGGAAATTTTTGTGCACGCTTACGAGTATATCACGGAAGCCAGAATATCTATCATTTTAAATGTTAACAGAAGGTTGCAATGCACAAACTACTAGTGTGGTGAAAATATAAGTGCCTGACTCTCGCATTAAAGAGTACCTGACTTCGACTCTTGGTATATTTTTCGAATTTCTCCTTTAACGTGAAAGATCAATGTCGGGTAATTCTAAGCTTTATGGTCCCTGGGCTCACTTGAGCATCAGTTTATCCATTTCATTCATCGTCCGATATGACGTACGTTAGAGGACATTAAATAAAGAAAATTGAAAATATATGAATTTGCTTTATTCAATGTGTATATATTTCCTCACTAGAATTATTACCAGTAATGCACTACTGAAAATAAATTTAGTTCCAGTAATAACGCACTAATTTTGTTTTATTCGAATGGTACCATTTCAATTTCGATATCTCTAAGTACAATTTCTCCAAATGTTCTTCAAAGTCACCAGTTAAAATGATTTTAGTTGCTTTTATTCTGGAAAACCCGGAAAAGAACAATGCTCTAGCTCTCACGTCTCTATCCCTGGAAGTACACCAGACTTGAAGTACAAAAGGTACCAGAAGCACAAAACATAGCTGGTGGTGCAATGGTGTGGGCTTTTGCTGATGAGAAAGAGCCACACATTTGGAAACGACATGTACACGATAAGCTCACACAAACACCGGTACAACACAGGGGGGGGTGGGGTGCGTCCTGGGTAATGCATGGCCGTACATTCATGCAGCAGAGCGTGGAACAAAAGCCCTCGATGCTTTTCAAATCTAGTCATAGGAGGGAGGTGCTTCAGCACTTCCTCCGTGAAAAGGTGACGCAGCTTTGGAAATGGAGCGTCGTGACGCCCCGGGAAATCTAACCAGCGGTTCCCGACGGACGATGGAGGAAATGCAATTTATGAGGCCTCAGGAGTTGGTACCGCAAGCGCACCTAACTAACTCAACGGCTGTGTCCCATAACACGTATCCATAGACAACTATAATGTGGCCTAACCCCACAGGATAGCTCAACAGCAAACCATATCATGCTGTGCAACGCTAATGGCACAACTCCCTGCGGAGTTATTTAAAACCGATAAATTCATTTTATGACATTCTGATAATAACCTATTTACAGATGTAAGTCTAATGATATCAAAATTACTTATTTCACTATGAAATTTTCGTTTGTTAGAAGTTTACTTGAATCAATTACATGTATCAAGTGCGAAGCTATTTACACTATAATACATAGCATTATAAGTGCAGTAGTAATAAATACCAGAGGACACCTATTATATAATATAGTTGTCCATTTTCAATTTAATGAATGGAATTGAGATACTGAGCAACTGAAGAAACGAATCTACTAAAAGCAGTTTTTCCGTGATATGAACGGAATCATCCAAAAACTATCTGGGAAAATTGTTACTCTGTAGCACGTAAAGTACATAGCGGCGGTGATGTATTCTGTGCAAAAATCCGATACCAAGGTATCAGTGGAAACATGCGTTGGGGTACCCAGAATTAATATAAATACATATAAACATATTTAGGGAAAGAGCCGTATGTGTGTATATGAGAGTATTTCCCATCCCAGATATATTTCGAAAATGTTCATTTTCTCAACAAGTCTCAAACCATTTTGATAAAAATACTATATCCTTAAGATATTATCATGAAAAATGAAATGTATAGCTTCAAAATTCTGGGAATATTTTCAGAACTCCCATCCATTTCCGGCGACTTTTGCTTAGCTAGTGTCCCATAATGAGATCGACAAAAAGTTTCTACACGAAAAAATAAAACTCACTTTAAAAGACGTACTTTATGTATAATACATGATGTGTGTAGCAAACAATTTAAGTGATGTTCCTTTATATTTATTTGAATTTTCGATCACTTGTACCTATCTCAAATAGGAAGTCGCTACTCGTTTAATTCCTCTAGCACGTGTATGTCAGGAAGAGAATCTATTGCTTTCCGTTCAAGAATTCCATGTCTAAAATCATTGGTAATATGTCTTGAGGTCTCCTAAATAAAATAGGGCATATTTAGGGGAAGGTTCCAGCCTGTGGCTATGAACAGCGTTACACAAAAACTAAAAGTCGCTAAAATAACAATCTTGGAATTTAAATTTAGCATGTCCAAGGATGCCAAGCGTAGATTTTTAACCAAATGTCCCATCCCACACTGCACGGATCATTCTCAAAACATTTTTCCCCCTTCTAAAAAGCTGCTTTAGGGATTTTAATTAAAATGGACATTTTAAGATAAAGTAAATGCGGGTGATTCGGATTGGCGGGTGACTCGGGTTTGTTTTAGAAAATCTGCTCCCCAGGTTAAGGTACCATATGCGTTAGAACAATCTTTGTGGGCGAAGAAATTAACTACCTGAGACAGTTAAATGTGCAATACGATTTTGTTTCTTCAGTCTAAGTCAAAGATCGAGCTTCTTCTCCGAAAAGAAGGTATGTAATTGCTGCATTTCTGGCATTTTGTTATTTTTAAGTTCGATCAATAGGTTTATAACGAATGTACATTTAAATTTCTATAGAACTTGTACAGTAAGAAAGTACAGACTGTCATACATCCATACATAAAACTCCTAGTTGTTATGAAGGTTAATCAATGCTACGAACATTCAAAATTAGATACTGCTACAACTGCGGGCGAAGCACATTAACATTAGACGGAGAATTCGGTTTTTTTTTTTTTTTTTTTTTTTTTTTTTTTTTTAATTTACGTCTTCCAGCGTTAAGTCATATTGGACGGTGAATGAAATGGATGAAATGATGCTCAAGTGAGCCCAGAAAAATTGAGAATAGTACCACGAAATCTGTGTGGGCCCCGTAGGTAGCAAGTAATTCACATGCGGAAAATGTGTGTGAGACGTATAAAGATGTGAATATTCAAGTTTAGAAATGTGTTATTCTGTTCTGACTATTGCACTATGTACAGAATTTGAATATTTCACCATCCGCTAAGCCAATCCTATTCATCCTCCAAAGGTCGGCGATTAGGATTAGTTTCCGCTCAGAATAAAACTGAAAAAGGAAGTATACCTATAGAAAATTCTTCATCGTGAAATTGGGCATTTAACATAATCTAGAACGTCCAAGCTTTTATAGTTACGTGACAAATAGCGCTTTGGTGAAAGATTTTCAAAATATTGGTATGAATCACCCATGCTTACCTGATTTTCATAGCAAATTCGTTTTGCATAACTGGTAAATCCAGACAGACAAAATTTAGCACACACACAAAATATACTAGAGCTCCTTAACACGGGCTTTTATTTTGGTGTAACCCTTTGCGCACATATGCCTTATTATTTGTATGATTGCTCAAATGTCTGCGCTTTCCACAATTGGGAGCATTTATTCGTTTTATTACGTCCTAAACATGTAAGGACTAGTTAATAAAAGATTTTACCTTCGCCTAAGCCTACAGTATCTTCCTATTCCTATTGCACGTATAAGGGAATATGTAATACGTCCATTTACATAAACGTTTATTGTGGTGAATATTAATTAGATTGAAGATAACTGCTTCTAAAGATATTTATATATAAATTAAGTATATGTGTGCATATTAATGGCGCAGAGGCATCGTTTTATTACTACCAACATATAGCAACCGGAAGTTTGCTACCGCTTCAGTTTAATATTCATCCGACCTTTAATTGGAAGTGTTGCTTTCAAAATATTGATACAGAGATGTAAGCACCTTTTGGTTGGTTTCAGAGGTCCTTAAAACTTGTGTTCTTAAAATTGATATTTTAAGTGATATACAAGCCATAAAGAAATACACATTTAAATTTTTGTCAAATCTTGACCATAGGTGAAATATTTCGCAGATTTATACGTATTTTGGATTTACGATATTCCATTTTAAAAGTTTTTCATTAAAAATATCATACACTATGTGTGTGTGTGTGTGTGTGTGTGTGTGTGTGTGTGTGTGTGTGTGTGTGTGTGTGTGTGTGTGTGTCATTATGTCGATGATGATGCGAGAAAGAAAGGAACGAGGGAGAGGGGGAGGAAAGAGCAAATAAGCTACTTTTGAAACTGAAAGTTGCTGAAACAGCATCAGATATCGATATCGAAATAATGGGAGACTTCAGAAAGCCCATAGTCACCTAATAGCGAACAAGTAAATGATAATCATACCTGTAGTATAATCCAAATTTTTAAGATTCGTTTAGGTGAATCATGGTTCTAATTAGTTGATTTTCATACATTCGTTCAACCATATTGGATGATAGGCTGTAATATATAGTAAACATGTTAGGGAAGCAAAATATAGCGTATACTTGAAAGTCATGATTCTGAACAAATATCTATTTTCCCTAGAGTTTTAGTGGTTAAAGTTAATATAGCAAGATGTTATTAAACTATTAATCACGTTTCTACATTATAGTTTTAAATGTCCAATAAATGTAATCCCCAGTAAATCGTGTATTTGAAGGGGAAACCCTAAGGGTGAAATTGCCTTGTCATTTGTTGTGTCTACACGTGCCGGCGTATTGTCGCAGCTTGTGTACACAAAGAGCCGGCAAATAAAGATATCGCAGATAAATAACAGACGGATCGTGTATCACGGAGATAAATTACTTGCCGGCACAGATAGGGTTTAACGTTTGGAGGGTTCTAGTGATATCTTGATTGACAGAGAAAAGTTGCTTTCTTATTTGTTCCTGAAATCTCTCGAATTATGAATGAGGTATCTAAGGAAGGGGCGACTAGCAAGAGGGAGTAGTGAACAGCAGTAAACAGCTGTAGTGTTGTTGTAACGAGAACTCATGTAATCAGAGCGCTGTTTGTTATTGTCATCGACCTTGGTAGATTATGTTTTGTATGTGTCGTAGTGCTATTACGTGAGAATTGATCAGAGTGTATTTCTACGGAACTAAATAATATTTGGAACATCTGCAACTCCGACTTTTAATTCTACGAACCCACAAAGTCACAGTAGGTGTCAGAAAGTGGAACATTTGTCCATGGACGTGGCATTGCAATAGATTTTACAGAAACTGGAAGAAATGAAGACGGCTAACGATAACATCACCAAGAAAATGCAGGAAATGAAGTCGCCGAATGACACCTTCGCTGCGAAGAGCGAAGCTGCAAACAAGAGCCTGACCGCGAAGATGACGGAATTGAACACGGAAATGAAAGCACCAAACGAGGCCCTCGCCGCAAAGATTCAAGAGCAGTTGACCGGCGTAAGGGATGACGTCGCGGAGCTGGGCTAGCGGATGGGTTAAGTGAACGAGCGCCTTAACGATTTAGAGGAAAAGGTAGACGCGCCGGGACCCGACAACACATCTGCGCGCCTCAAACCTCCTAAATACGACGGCGCGACAACTTTCGAAGTGTTTAGCCGCCAGATCGACACAGTGACCAAGCACAACAAGTGGTCACCAGAGGAAGAGGCCACAAACCTAATAGCCAGCCTCCAAGGACGGGCCGCAGAAGTCCTGAACGCGGTCGCGATAGCGGCGGGGCCTAAGGACATCTGGGAGGCCCTGGAAAGTCTCGTGGGAAACTATCGCTTAGCCGCAGCGTACCGCAGCCAGCTAAAGGCAAGGTCACAGCAGCCAAGGGAGACGCTGCAGGCGTTCGCCCTGGCAATTGAGCAACTGGCTAGCAAAGCCTTAGTCGACCGACCATCAGAGTTCGTATTCCGAGAAGCCACCTACACATTCGTTGAAGGGGTACGAGACAAGGAGATTCGTCAGCACCTACTGCTCGGTGACTACAAAACCATCCACGAGGCGCTAACGGCAGCATTAACGATGGAGGCGGCCAAGGTGACGGCTATTCCGACGTCGAGAACACCGAGTATCCACTACACTGGAGATTGAAGACCCGCTGAGGGACGCCGGCGAAGACCAAGTGGCGTGTGCTGCGGGTGCGGCCAGCCGGGACACATGGAGAGAGACAGCCCATACCAGCAAGGGCAGCCGGAAGAACGAGTAAGGCCCGGCGTGGCGAGGGACAGGTCGGCGGCGACATCACCATCCCCTCGAGTGACACTGCGCGCCGTCAGCCGGCGGATGGACGACAGCCTCATCTTTTACGGTTGGGTGAGAGAGAAGCCGTGCTGCGTGCTTCTGGAGACCTGGGCAGCAGTGACCATCATCAGACCTGACTTGGCCAAGGATTTACCGTCCAGGAAGCCAAGCCGACCATACCAGCTTGTGACGGTATCGGGCAATACCTTGCCTGTGGAGAAGTAGACGCTTGGGACGGAGTGCCGTACATCTTTCGGTGTTCGTCGCGAAGGTGGCTGAGGAGGTGATACTGGGACTGGATGCCCTCAGGAGCCACGAGGCGACGGTCGACGTCGGCAGGAAGGTCCTGTGGCTCACTGGAGAAGAGACGATATTGCGGAAACCAGAAGAAAGCATTGGAATCTGCAGGGCATCTTAAAGGAAGTCTTGGTGGTCCCCGCGAAAAGCGACGTGATGATGGTGGCGCGACTGGAAGGCCAGTGAACGAAGAACATGATGCTGGACCAGAAGACGCCTGTCCATGGACTATGTGTAGCCAGGACATTGTTGCCGTGCTGAGAGGAGGAATCAGTGAGACTGCTAAATCCAACGGACACCGATTACGACGTCCAAGCCGCATTGGAGCTGGGAACGTGCGAGCCCGTGGTCAGCGTGACAGCAATCGACAAGACATAGGAGCAGGTGCAGACGCAACACCTGCGGCACCAGCTGGAAGGTTTATTGAGAGGGCGGCCGACCACCTGACCGCAGAACAGCTGGAGAAATTTCGACAACTGCTGAGGCGATACCAGTGTGTCTTCAGCCAAGGCGACAGCAACTAGGGCCGCACGGGTCGAGTGCTCCACCGCATCCACACCGGAGTCGCCCGGCCTTTTCGATAACATGAAATCCAGGAGAGTGAATGAAGAGTCTGATAGCCCTTAGTCTTCCCCTGTAGTTCTGGTGACGAAGAAGAACGGTGAGCTACGCTTCTGCGTGGACAGCAGGAAGGTGAACGCTGTCACCCGAAAGGATTGCTTCCCCATACTTTGAATTTGAAGACACTCTGGACACGCTTGCTGGTGCGCAGTGGTTCTCGACCATAGACCTGAAGTCTTGTTACTGGCAGGTAGCCCTGGACCGGAGAGACAAGGAGAATATTGCATTCTCGAGAGCCCAAGGGCTTTGGCATTCACTGTTATGCCATTTGGCCTTTGCAATGCGCCAGCTAATTTACAACGCCTAATGGAGTCAGTAATGAGAGGGTTGACTTGTTACGCCTGTCAGCACTCCCTGGACGATATCATCTTCGTCGGCAAGACGAAGGTGTTACAGAGACTGCAAGCAACCAAATCGAAGCTAAACCCAAAGTTTTGCCAGCGCTTCCGCCACGAAGTCAACTACTTTGGCCACATAGTCTCACCAACCGGAGTGGCCACAGACTCGGAGAAGACACAGGTCGTGAGAGTTTGGCCTCGGCCAAAGGATAAGCGAGAGTTGTGCAGTTTCCTGGGGCTGTGCAGTTATTACCTACGCTTCATAAAGGGGTTCTCCAACATCGGCAAATCCCTCACCCACCTGACAGAGGAACACCGACCGTATGTGTGGACGGATGACGCTGAAAGCGCTTTCTAGCGGCTGAAGAAGACACTGTGTAGTGCTCCTATTGTAGTATTTCCTCAACCAGGTGGCACCTTCATTGTGGACACCGACGCCAGCGACCATTGCATTTGAGGCGTCCTATCCCAGGTTCAGGACGGCCATAAGGGAGTCATAGCCTACTAAAGCAAGACGCTATCCAAGGCAGAGAAGAACTACTGCGTCACCCGGCGAGAGTTACTGGCGGTGGTAAAGACCTTGGAACACTTCCACAAGTACATGTACTGACAGTCATTCCACCAGAGGAATGACCACTCCGCCCTAACCTGGCTACTGAGCTTTAAAACCTGGAAAGCCAGACAGCCCGTTGGGTACTGAGGCCGCAGCCGTTCGACTTCACCTCTAAACATCGTAGAGGGAAGAGTCACGGTAACGCAGAGGCCAGGTCCCGAAGACCCTGCCCAGAGGAGTGCGGCCAATGCCCAAGAGTGGAAGAGAAGGAGCGTGCCGCAGCTGTCAGAGGGGTCACGGCAGTGCCTGCGGATGGCTGGGATAGCGTAGGCCTGAGGAGGGAGCAGCTGGCGGACGCAGACTTGGGGCCACTCTTGAGGGAAGAGGAGGCAGGGACAAGACCAACTTGGGAGAACATCGCACTGAGGAGTGCAACATACAAGTCCTGCTGGGCCCAATGGGACTCAATGAAGACAAGAGGGGGCGTGATGTTCCGTGTGTGGGAATCACCTGAGGGAAGACGCAGAAAGTACAGTTGGTACTTCCCCGAAGTAAGGTCCCGGAGGTCTTGGAGGAAGTGCACGCCGGTACTTCAGCAGGACACCTGGGAGCAAACCGGACAATCAACAAATTTCGGCAGTGCTACTACTGGCTGAGGCTCCGAGCAGATGCGGAGAGATGGTGTCATCAATGTCACGTGTGCGCGGCGAGTCGGGGCCGCCAGACTAGGAGCCAGGGTCGCATGCAGCAGTACAAAGTTGAAGCGCCATTCGAAAGAAACGCCGTCGGCATAGCTGGACCATTCCCAGTGTCCGACCCAGGCAACAAATAACTGATGGTGGTCGTGGACTGCTTCAACAATTTGCCGGAGGTGTATGCCATCCCGAACCAGGAGGCAAAGACAATCACAGACTGGCTCGTGGAGCAAGTATTCTGCCGATTTGGGGTGCCGTTAGAGCTCCACAGCGACCAGGGCACCAATTTTGAGTCCAAACTAATGAACGAAGCACTGGATAGACTTGGGGTGAACAAGACCCACACAACACCTCTACATCCCCGGTCGGATGGCATGGTCGAAATGTACACCAAGACCTTAGAAGAACACCTGAGGAAGGTCGTGGCCAGCCATTAGTGAGACTGGGACGTCAAGGTGCCACTGATCTTGCTGGCCAACCGCTCGTTAACACACAACATCACTGGGATGACGCCAGCAGCTTAGTGTTTGGCCGAGAGTTACGCCTCTCCTGTGATCTGGATTTTGGAAGCCCCCGGTCGCAAAACAGCCAGCTACCGATTATGTGGAAAACCTGGTGGACCATCTCCACGACATGCATGAGATGGCTGGTCAGAACTTCCAGAAGCCGAGCGACCGCATGAGGACCCGTTTCGACAGGCAAGAAAACAGACAAGAGTTCCAGCAGGGTGACCTGGTCTAGTTGTACCACCCTGGCCGGACAAAGGGACGCTGCCCAAAGCTTCAGTAGTCGTGGCAAGGACCGTGTCGGGTGGTGAAGAGGATTAACGACGTGGTCTACCGCAACCAGAAAGTGCCCCGAGAGAAGTTGTTGGTGGTACACCTGGATCGTCTGGCCCACTACGATGTTGCTGTTCGGCACGACCAGCCTTGAGGAGGGAGCAGTGTCGTGAGCCCAGTATTTACGATTGCGCGACTTGTATACACAAAGAGCAGGCAAATAAAAATAGTGCGATTAGATAACAGACTGATAGTGTATCACGGAAATAAAGGACTTGCCGGCACAGATAAGGTTTCACGCTTGGAAGGTTCTAGTGATATCTTGATTGACAGAGAATAATTGTTTTCTTATTTGTTCCAGAAATCTCTGGAATTATGAATGAGGAATTTAAGGAAGTGACGCCTGGCCAAGAGTGAGTCGTGAACAGTAGTAAACAGCTGTAGAGTGTTTTTATAATGAGAGCTGATGTAATCAGAACGCTGTTTGTTGTCATCGACCTTGGTAGACTGTGTGTATGTGTCGTAATGCTGCTACGTGAGAATTGTTCAGAGTGTATTTCTACGGAAATAAAGAACATTTGGAATATCTGCAACTCTGACTTTTAATTCTACGAACCCAGAAAGTCACAGTATAGTACCTACTTCCAAATAAATATCCCCATTGAATGCTTGTTTAGTGAATATTGTTAAATATATAAAGAAATACCCATATTTCCATGGCAAATAAGCAATTTATTTTGTCATGCTGCACCACTAACTTTATACATTATTCTTACAAAAGCTTAAAGCTCTGTCTAGTTGTAAAACCAGTTAAAATTTCAATTCACATTATTCATTCTGTCGTAGGATTCAGTAGGTAAGGTGAGTGAGATGTTTACTTTCTGTAACACGTACGCACATAGAAGATAGAAGAGGAATTGCATTTCACCCAAAACTTTGATATCACAATTTCACTGGAAATACCTCCAGATTTTGAAAACAAATCCATAAAAACATCACGCGTCCATGTTCGTGTATTCCGTGTGTCTGTGAAGGACTAATTGAAAAACGAAAATTCAGTTAAATACCAAACTAGATATTTAAGTTTAGACCTTCCAAACATGCGACGTGAATATCGACGAAAATCCTGCCCGCGCTAACTGCCCTTTAGACGCAGATAATTTCGACAGTTTTTATATTTTCAGAAAATGTTTATTGATTTTGACTAAAATACCATATATTTAAGATGTTTTCAATACACTAAAACGTATATTTGTATATGTATGCATAGTTTTGTTGAGTTGACCATTTGCCAGCAATTTCATGTTATTGGTTTCAGTTCCGAAATACATTGTTTTCTGAAACAGGAGGTGCTTATTCACTTTATCCCTATTTTATGTTCACTTAAATATATCGGAATTTCGAAGCCATGACATAGAGACCATAACTGAAAGGTCTGACAGCGTTTAAGGCTACTATATTATCATATTTCCACTATACTTGCAGGCAAATGTGTAGTAAACACATTCTACAGATGTTTAACTTATTGTGAAATGGATATAAAATAGGTTTTCCTAAGAATAATTTTTTGAACAATGGGTCGAGAAAGTCTACAAATGAAACAAGATTTTTAAGAGTTGGTTTTTATGGTGTGACCGAAATTCTATGTTCTGCGCATGGGCGGGAAATAAATACTAATACCGACTTGCTACTAGAGAAAAGTGCAAATATTTAAAAAGCGTTAAACCAAGAACAAAGAATATTTCCAAAATGCTCAACTCAAAAGAAAGAAAGACAGAAAGAAGGAAGCAAGGAAGGAAATAAAGAAAGAAAGGAGGAAAGGGAGGAAGTAAAGAAGGGGAGAGGAGGTAGGGGAGGGGAGGTTAAGGAAGGAAGGAAAAGTTTGCCATCACCACACATGGTTTCTCTCTTAATATTATTAATATTATTGTATATATCAGTATTATGATACTATTATTTTCCTAGAAACCTATATTATACCTAACCGACTTTTCTCTTCCTTGCATGTAGTGCTTATTATCTCTACAATGCATTCTGCCAACTGAGAGGCAGATATTTCCCTAAATGGCAGTTCGGTTTTCGATAGAGAAGCACAAATGGCGCAAGTGAACCCTTTCCAAACTGCTCCAAACACAAAACAGAGACAAATATCCCCGATATCACCTAGTAAATAAAGTGATGATGAGATTCAATTCGAATGTTCAAATATCATTTTTGCATAAATATCTTATGCAAACCATAATTTCATTTCTGCTTGCTAGTAATATATTCATAGTGTTCACCTTTTAAATGTAGTTTAAGGATAAGTGGTCAACGATCAAGCCCAGATAAAGAGTACTTAGGACACATTTTATTTCTGATTGGTGCAGGTTTATGATAAAGGCAATAGAGGAGTAAGGCGATTGAATGAAGAGAGGCAAGTCTTTGAGGAAGAGCAGAAGAAGAAAAAGATCAAAGCACAAAGCTAACCCGTCATTACATACCTCTTCGTCTATGCCTCACTTAAAAAGAACCGCAAAGAAAGGAAACGCGAAGTCCTGAAATTGCATCATCAGCTTTTTAGGTTCATTCACTTGGTCATATTGATGACGCGGTATGGAGGCTCTCTTCTCATCCCCTGTCGCCCAATCAGCCCCAACCAGCTCTAATGAATTTAGTGACGGCACCACATGGTCACCATCGTGTTAACAGAAAAAGAAAGAGCAGAACACTAAACTCCTGAAGCGAGGGACTACCTCCCTAACTCCACTTGATTAGGAGTTATATAGCTTGTCTGCTTGTAGCCTAGGTAGTCATTTGTTAGATTTGGTGTGTTTTGTTCGAATTCTGTTCTTTTCTTTCACTTCTTCGTTCGCACAAGCAAAACTGGAGCCTCGGTGCTTAAACCTCTTCATCATTCATTCTGATACAGCTTTTCAATCATACCTTCGGCAGTGCAGACACTAGTATTTTTAGCATTTGTTTTGCATTACGTAGCCTTAATTGAACTGGAGATATTGGATTCATCTTACCGATATTTCCAAAAAAAAGAAAAACTTTGAACACACTGAGTATAGATTAAGCATTCGTAGAAAAAACAAACCCGCCTATGAACCATATAGCGCAAAATTTGGGGCACTGTGAAGCTATCACGGGTAAGATGTTTAAATTTGTTAAACTGAATTTCTAATGGTATTTAAATATTTTCATAACATTCATACACTTATATTTATGAAAATGCATAAGCAGTACAATTTAAAGCGTTCTCAACCCACTATAATTTATACGTATTCATCTTCTACAAATTGTTCCTCTAATAACCTGATTTCTTAGTCCATGCTAAACGAAAATGTTCCACATTTGTAGAAACAGTCTCATCCTGGAACCGAATTTGTGTCCAAACAGTTTTCCTTAACATGTGTACACAACTAACAAGAGTTTAATATCCTGTTCTAGGCCCTTGTGTACTTATTGCATGTTTGTCTTAAATACACATTTTAGTAATTACTTTTCAGGTATTGCATAAATAAATATTTCCGATTATTTCTCAACAGGTACATATATTTCAGTACTTTCCTCATTTTATCTGCAACATAAAACGTTCTCTAATAACTTATAAAAGTCATAACAATTCATTAGTTATGCCACTTGAAATCTGCTGACTCAAGTGCATATGTGAGCCTGGGAGGTACAGAATAGCATCCCGAAATTACATCATGTGTTTGTTAAACGTGGTTAAGCAGTGATTTAATACACTGAGAAAAGTATTTTCTGCACCAATACCCTAATAGGTACAACGAGCAAGCAGATGGTCATATTAATTCTCATTGTGAATTAAAAATGCCAAAAGTGGAATTGACTGTACGTGAACTTTTACCTCTGATAGGAAAACGCTAGTTTTCCAGCCTTGTGCGATATCTGTATATGCGAATCAACGTTTCAGAAAGTGCAATATTTGCCAGGAAATAACCACATAGCAGGGGTGCCACGTGCTTTATCGAGGCAATTTCTAATACGATAATCAACACCAACTCGTTCTTCTGGCATCTAGAACATTCCGAACGTTAATCAGATTTCTGCAAAGCATTTATTTCAGCTGACATTCCCTTTTATAAAGCGAACAGTCCAAAAATCTGAAAATTCTGAAATAAAAATATATGTAAATCCTCCTGATAAGTCGACGATACGAAAAAATATACCCCTAGTTGTTATGAGAAAATGTTGAGTCACACAACGTCTATTTGTGAAAATAAAATTATCTTGATTGTCGTTGCCGAAATTGTCGATATCAGTGTAAGAATTGTGGGAAATTCATTTTAAGTGAATTAAAAGGTGACCACTAAATGTGCTAACAACAATTCTTGCTAGCTTGTAAAGTAACCCAGTTGCAAATCATGTAACAGTATCTAGAGCGTTTTATGAAGCTATGGAAACCTTGTGACCATACGGTGTAAAATATAGCAATGTACTGCTTCTGCTTCCAGACTCTGTGACATATGTGAAGAAAGTTGCCAAGGGTGTTAAATGTAGGTTTAAAAAAAGGCCGAGATCTTGCTCTACAGCAAGACCTTGGCCTCCTTTATTTTGGGAGTCTAGTGCCTATTTTACAAACCAGACTGTGTTCCACTCTTTATTGAATTTTGTGTTACATTTGTTTTATAATTTGTATTTTTGAGGTTTCCTAGGAGTACTTACAATTATTTTACATATATATTAATTAATTTATAACATTAACTTATCCTTAACTTATCCTTAACCTAATTGTTTTCTGTCATATCCGGCAATTTCTCCTTGTCGAGAGTGTTCTTTAGGGTTGTCTTCCACTGATGAATTCTTCTCTTGCCTTAATTGAGAAAGTGTTTGCCGCTTTGTCGAACCAAGTCCAGAGTCGTTTGTTTCTTATAATTTCGTAAATGGTCTTGTCCTGTACGTACGACATCGCTGTTGTCCTATGTCGTATGCTAAGCGGACATTCCCACACAGCATGTTCCGGTGTTTCAGTTGTTCCACATCGGCAGTTTTCTGTGTCTTTCAGGTGGAATCTGTGGAGGTAGCTGGAGTATGGGCCATGGCCAGTCATGTAATGTATTAGACCTCTGGATGGTTGTAGGAATTTCATTTTCAGGCGTTCCTCGATGTTTGGTAAGATGTCGTACGTACGCCTGCCGGTTGGGCTCACGTCCCATTCTTGTTGCCATTCAGCAGTTAGTACTTCCTTAATTTCTAGCTCATCGTGGACTACGCCGCCGGCTAATTGTGCTGCCGGCTAGTTGTGCAAATGTAGGTTTACCAAAATATAGGTTTGATCCATGTAACTTGCAGAGATTGAGTGAAGCAGTCTGAACCATTTATCCGAATGGGCACATGTTGGTGCCCAATTGAAAAAAGTGCTCGTGAGAGCTTCATCACGGATTAATACTTTAAAAAAATATTAACCGTGAACTTGCTTCCTCCTACACCGGTAGTCACTCTTTGGGATGCCTGGTTTAAAGTCGTGGCTATTTTGAGGCATTTACTTCAGCAATAAATGAACCGGAGAAAGAAGTGTGTCCTGCAATTTAGGTTATCTAGAATTTCATACGAGATGTTAAATTATTAAAATGTTCGTCTTGTTTTCCAATTTTGATATTTTGATTCGTTCAATAAACAATCTTCAATTTTTGTTGATATATTAAACAATTCAAATAAAGGAATACAGTTCGTTGAAAAAAAGTACACTATATAAAGTTCCAAAGCAGAAGATATAAGAAAACCATTTCAGGGTCTGTTTGAGAAAAACAGTGGCCACCAAATCCTCAACAGACTCAAGTTTTGAAAGGGCGAACACATAAGTGAACATGAAACTGTTAGTGACATTTCCCACTTAATATATGCAAGATTGTCCTCATGTGTTGCGGAAAGTTCCTTTCTCCAATGTAAAGCATTATTCAAAGAAAATAGATAAGGCCAATCAATCGCCAACTGGAAATGACTTTGTTGTGCATTGCAACTTTAACGATATGTAAATTTTATATTTAGCTGAAAATTGGTGACTTCCGATGTTTATTTTTCATAAAGTTATATATTTTCTTATATTTTCTTCTCAAGTTTTGAAAATATATTTCAGTTTTAGGAACGTTTTAGAATCACTAACATTCAAAAAATCAATATTGCAAAGTTTTATAGTTGACAAAAATCCATGCCTACTCATTGCACAGTTTGTTGTGGGTACGAGGAACAAGTTTTAGCACTATTTGGGTATTAATTAGGAAAAGTCCATATGCTGGATTTGAAATTCCATGTTCTTTAAAATAAGTACATCACGAAAAACCAGAAGAATAAAAGATGTGTGTTTTTGTCTGGTATCAGTGGTATCTCCAAAATAACTGGACCGATTACTATATAGAGCATCTTCGTTATTCTGTCAACCAGAGAGAGAGGGGGGGGGGGAGGGAGGGAGAGAGAGATAGGGAAATCTTGATTACCGAATGAAAAGTTTATGTGTAATGTATTGTGACTTTGTGGGTTCGTGAAATAATAAAAACAGGTTACAAAACTCAAAAACTGCACTTTATTTTCCTAGCAAATACATTGGCCACATCACAATTTGCTAGCTAACCTCAAAACTGTTTATTTTTCCTAACAACTACGCTCAACTGTCTCTCTCTTCCGGTAACGATCGGCCATCATTTTTCATCGTCTTCGCGAGCCTACCACCAGGGTGACAGTATTCAAGTTTCGTGTGCCAGTTTTAAGCTATAAACATGCATGTAATAAAGAGATGTTGGTAACTACGCGATTAGTCCTGTGCCATGGCGCGTTTAATTCTGGTTCTCTGCCACGGAAATCGCCTTGGTTAATCCGACCAGTGGGAATACGGATTTTAAGTCCGGGTTTTAGGACCGATGTCTACACAATATTGTGAGGAATTTGAAGAACTGAAATGGGTAGTGAATCCCAGTCCTAGAATGCCAACATTCCGGCTGGGAATGCCGAGATGCTGACCATATCTCCTCCTCCTATCGGTAGGATGACCGCCCACCTTTACCTTGCGTATGTCAGCGTGAGGCCGGCAGTCGGTTTGGCAGACTCAGGCTCGATTCTGGTTGTATTACTTAAGTATGTGCTTTCACTGCATGTGGGTGATAGAATTCCAGTTTGAGGCTTCTGGAGACGGCTGTCCCACAGCAAAATGCACAGAGTTTTAACATGTATATGTGATCAGTTTATGAGGATACAATATTTGCCCTCAAACATTTACAGTAATACCTCATTAATCTGGATGTCCAGATGACCGGGAGCAGTTTTGACAAAAGGCGTTTTTTAGCATAGTACAGGAAGACTTATTTCAGATACGATAAATTGCTAATCTCAGTAGGTACCTTACTTAAATTATCTTTCCAGCGTTCAAATTCATTGCACTCACTTTACCTGTAGTGACCAGGTTGGAACAGAAACTTTGATAAAGTCATGGAAAAGGTTGTAGCCTGGAGTGTGTGTATTGCCAGAAAACAAGAAGAAGAAGAAAAAAAGAAGAAAATAAATGTGGAAAAAGATGTTATAGACATTTTTAAAAATATGGACGGCTGTTCCGATGTTGTTGAAGAAGACACTGACGGAGCTAATAAATCGATTACAGAAGAAGGTGTAACTGCATCATGCAGTATTACTGAAAATGACTGATTCAGACAATGTTGACGAACCAACTGTGGTTATGACCCACGCATAAGCAATAGCAAATACAGAGAAACTGAAGCTTAATTTCGAGAGTGAAGCCGAAAGAATTTCTAATGTGAGATCGCGCGGCTCGTAAGCAATACACTAAACTGAGACAGCAGAAGCTCAATGTCTTTTTTACTAGCGACTATCTAGTGTGTAGCTATATTGTGTACAGTACAAATACATAGGATATCACAGTACACAGAGTGTATATGTTCTTGTGTGCCGATAGTAATATCTAAACTCCATTACAGATTATTTGGGGATGTTGCACCTCTTTCTTTATCGTTTTTGCGTCTCCGTATAACGCGGATTTTCGTTAATACGGAACGTCCCTGGTCTCAGTTGATCCGGTAAACGAGGTTCTACTGTATTTCCTGCAATTACATGACGTAGTGTAACGCACTATCATAGCGCAGTGAAGAGAGTCTATGCCTAATGCCACAGTTGCAAGACCTGAGAATCAACGAATACAATATACCTAATACCAGATGAGTGGTTTATTGTGTCAATGTAATCAATTGGCCTTATCATTCTTTATACTTACACATAAGGCACAAAACTGTAATAGAAATACCTATGTCATGAATGTAAGTTTTATCCTCATTATGGGTATACTTTCTTCCATGCAATTGCCAACAGATGAAATACAAAGGGCCAGGATGTCGTACTTTTCCTCTAATATTCTGATATTTTAACTTGCTTTCGTCAATTGAATCCTATATTTCTCAGCATTATTTTCAAACTTGTGCTAGCTGCAATAATATTTACTGTTATATCTCTACCTTTATTTAACAATTTACTGATGGCAGGAAGCCTTTTATCAATATATAAAACGTATAGTAATAAGTCTAATAACCACATATTAAAAATTATCTATATCCATGACATGGTTCAATACACGGTGCATTTTGCCAGAAACTTCCAAGGAAGTGACTGGTTTTTCGCACTCTTTGCTTTCGATGCAATTTGCTCGATGGAATCGATAGCTCACCAGCTCACGACTTTTCATTTAGTTATGGACATTATTCACAGCTTTTATAGCCTGGTTATGCAAAGCTTTTGGCCAAGTCTTGATAAAAGTAGAGACATTTAATTCGTGTAAGAACTCTAAAAGGCAATATCGTCCAACAATCCATCCAAAACACAATATATGGAATCGAAGTTTAATTACAGAAACATATGAAAATAACTTATGCACAAAGTTGAATTTAGTATAAAGAGACGTCTGACAGGGCAGATGTTATTGAGACTACTGCTTACGTTAGACCAGGGGTTCGCGAGCGGTAGAGGAGCTTCCGATTCCGCATCTTGCTTCTGGTAAAGGCCGCCTGACAGATTAAAGCGCTGCAAATCACCGTTTAAAATTTGGCGTAGTCAACAGATGTCTCTCTTTGCACAACACTTAAAATGTGTCAGTGGCAACGAGATTTTAACGGTGATGATGATGATGATGATGATGATGATGATGATGATGATGATGATGATGATGATGATGATGATGATGATGATGATGATGATGATGATGATGATGATATGTATAAGGGCGCTCAACTGCAGAGGTTATCAGCGGCCTTTAAATAATTAGTCATGGCAAAAGCCAGATATAAATCTTTCTAAAACTGTAAAAGTGTTAAAAAAAATACATGCACATAACCAATTACAAGAACCAAAAGAAATATGAATCTAAACTGCCAAAAATTCTCTTCACTAAATCCTAAGGTTTAACCCAGAAAAGAATCTAAAAAGCTATTCCACTACTTTATTATCATCCGCTAGCATTTCTGCAAAGCTGGCCGGCTGCTGCAGAGACGTCCTAAGGTGTGCTAGGTAAAAACACTCTAGCAGCACGTGTCGTACAGATAACGCTTCATTGCAAAGCGGACACAGTGGAGCAGGTTCCTTTTTAAAGAGAAAACTATAAGTAAAAATGCAGTGTCCAATACGCAACCGAGCCAAACTCTCCTCCTCACAACGAGATGAACGAGAGGAGGTAACCCAGGGAATCGGCTCATTATTGCGGAGAGCGGACCATTCTTCTTGCCAGCAGGTTTGCACAGCTCTCCGCAATACGGCCCTAAAATCTTCCAATGTCACAGATGGTACTCGAACTCTGGGCTTCATGACAGCCGTCTTGGCTGCTGAATCCGCCATTTCATTCCCCCGCAAGACTACGTGACCAGGAATCCATGGACACACCACGCTACGGCCAGAAGCATGTAAAACGTGGAGGGCATTCTGGATACGCTGCAAAATAGGGCGGTAGTTGTACAGCTGCCGTAGGCTTTGAAATGCACTGAGGGAATCACTCAGGATTAAGCAGTCCCCCAACTTTCGTCGACAAACGTGTAAAATGGCCCTGTATATTGCATAAAACTCACTTTAATGGTATCCAAGCTAAATTAAGCCTGAAAATTTTCATCAATTTGTAAAATTCGCAATATTTGTAAGGCCTGCAAGGGCGTATGAGCAGCAAGAAGGAATGGATTTTCACAAATACCTATGGGTAAGTAAGATAGCATGTTCCTAAATACCGAAAATTAATATTATGACATAACCTGAATTGTAACTTATATATATATATGTACATTTATAATATATATATATATATATACATACATTTATAATTAAATTCTTTAGATTATTCTAGCACATTTTATAATGTATGTATCAAGGGTGTTTTACATGCAAAAGCATTAATTTCATTAACCTTTTTACTTAATTATGAATGCAATAACAATGTTTTTCTGCTTTTTATATTTTAGCTATCTGATCATCCCAGGCTACAAGGAATACGATAGCAGAATTCGAAAGTGCAGAATTAGTGGAAGATGTGTATGTTTATTGTTTTGGTGATGTGCAGTGATCTTCAGGAACATAATTAATGTAGCAAAAAGCTTTCGTTCTTAACTATATTACAATTTACGGTGGCATATCATCAGATATTTCTTAAAGTTTGAGTTAAATTTCAATATCAAAGGAAAATTAACAAAATCTTTGAGCAGTATTGCGACCAGCATGCTCTAAATTTTCAAGAAAAGTGAAGTTATTTTAGGTAGTTGATTGGACATGTTCGTTGGCTTTTGATTAGAAGATTTAAATTTAAAATTTTTGACTCATATGTAACAGTCCATGTAAGTTAAGTACCTTCTCTGATTTAAATTACTGCAAAAATGGCTCTCCTATGTTACAGCTTTTAATAATTATCATTTTATTTCCATGCATTCCTATAAAATAACAGTAGGTCAAAATTAAACACCATGTCATGTGATTCTTTCTGTATTTAAGCTTTGCACAGCCATGGTGTAGTTATCCTCCACTGAACAGGATTTATACATTGTAATTGTTTTATTGTAGGGGTAGGGTTAATTTAGTCCACATAATTAGCTGTCATCAAAGACAGAAATACTTAATTGCTTATTAGCTTCATAGCCATATCTCTTTGTATGTTGTCAGCCTTTAACTCTCATGCTTTTTATACTAACATGTGTACAACAAACTTATACATGAAGATTTTCAAAAAAAAAATTCTTCCATCTCAGACTACCTTTTATATGTACATTTGTGCATTTCAGCCACAGTACTTTTCCTGAATTAAGTAATCTAAAATATATGAATTGTTTACAAGGATGCATTTGCAATGTTTCTATCTATCCATGTGGTTGAGGTGCTCCTAATAAACGTGAATTCCACGTCATTTCCACGCTTTATTTCCCACGCATTCTGCAGTTGTTGTTCCGAAACTAAATTTTGTAGCATGATGCTAAAATTGGGAGCCCCTTTTTGTTCCTTAGCACAGAGACTTGCAATTAGTCACTGGCTAACAAATATTCTTTACCATACAACAAATTTGTAGTTAAAGTGTTCTTAAATAACTGCTCTTGTGTATATTACGTACCAAACGGAGGGAAAATATTTATTAACACTGTGCCGTCCTATGTCGCTGTGAGGATCCGGCCAGAGGGGTCCATCTGAAAGCTCTGTAGATGAAATGCTTTCCGGTATGCAATGGTAGTGCCCCTTCCTTCGAAGCCTAGATTGACTTTATAATCATAATTGTAAGGAGTGTCCAGCTTTAATGTATTAACTTCCTGTAGAAGGCAGATGTCAATGTTAGTCAACAGAAGAAAAATATTGAGGAATTTCTGGGTCACTATATTCCTGCAACCATTCACATTTATAGTCGCTATTGTTCTCAGGTAGATAATCCTAATGAGAGTAGCTGTCACAAATATTTCAAGCCTGAGAGCAAACTTCAATGTCCGCTATCAAGGCTGGGTTTATGTTACTGGCTGATTGTCTAATCCTGAGAAATTTGCGGCTGTGGCTTCCCGTACTCGGGGATCACACACCGGCTCCTGCCTTGTCCAGTCCAGGCCGTGAGATGCGGTGAACTCGATTCTGTATCTTTTCTCACCTACTGAGGATGTTGCTTTACACCTGTCGCCATTGTGCCCTCCTCGGCAGTCGACGGACCACTGTCTTGGTAACTGTGTTGCATTTCACGAACTTGAAGCCGAGGATCACGCACGCGCTGTTGGAACCCCGTCAATTATCGGAGGACCGACGACAGCATCTACCCCCAACGCCTGGTATCCCTTTCTTTGCACAGGCTCTGACGTTCCACCCTCTTCCGGGTTACTGTTTCCCTTGTCCTCTCCGGCACCGTAAACCTCGTAAGAGGGTTGGTTGTCTTGCTCCTCCATGACGCAGCTATCAAGATGTGTGGCAGCAGTTGTTGGCTGGTTTGTTGCCGTCATGACTGCTGTCTCTGATGACAACATATGTAATCCAGGCAGACACAACCCCAGCAGGTTCCTTCTCCTGTTCCTTTAGGCTGCTCCAAGACGTCTCTACATTACTAGCTTTGCGTGTCTTCGCCCTCTTGACTCGTTTGGTTTTATTTGGAAGTTTTTCTGTCTCAGACATCAGTGAACCATATCCGGTCTGCTCCTTCCCCTCCATGGTGTGTCGAAGCCCCTTTTACCAAGACTATGGCAAAGCACGGTGGCATAATCCTTTTTCTGCACCAGCTTTAGCTCCTCCTGTGGCGACTCATCTTGTTGTTGCTCACTCACCGATACAGGCTGTGGATTGCCAGTTATGGGTTGGGATTCGCTTTGCTGCAATCTACCTGCCGCAAAAGTGGGTGCCATGTCGTTCCTCTGTTTCGCTTCGGCCGGTCGTGTCGATCAGTGTGGACATATCTCCTTTAGATGGTCTGTACTGTGGCAGACATAACATGATCGGGGCTGGCCAGCATATGATACCCATTACCGGTATCTGCCGATCACAATATAACTAGGGAGATTTATTTTCAGCTGCATCTTTACGGCTCGTATAACGCTGAATACCGGAAAACGATATTGGCAACCCCATTGTTCTTTCCGATTGAAATACACAGTACCATAAATTTTCAGTACTGCTTTAAACACTTAATTTGGGAGCTCTGGTGGTACATCCAATACACGGACATTGATAGCATTACCGGTAACGTGTTCAATCTTTTGCTTTAGTGATTTCTCCATTCATGTATGTCAACGGCTTTTCTTCAGGAAAATTGTTTAAAATTTTCTCCAGCAACAGTGCCAAAATAAATTTAATGTAAGTTGCTTGTTCACTGGCGATTAATTGTATTGTGTCAACTTGTTCCGCATTTAACCGCAAAGTATCTGCGATAAAGTGATGTACCTCATAAGCTGTGGGCTTCGTCGCAATCAGCGTGAATTTAACCCTGGTAGTATTTTTTTCTAGCATACATATCCATTTTCCACAAATGAAGTGAACTTTCACGAAAAATACACACGCGAAGATGTGGGCACAAATGTGCTAGCAGCGAATGCCGCTCTGGCACTTGCACTACGTACGTCACCGCGACACCAATTGTAAACAACGCACAAGGTCACCAGGCACGCCCGCACTGCTAAGACGCTGAGGCCAGACCGGGCTTCAAAAGATGTTGAATTTTATCAGTCGCTGAGCACAGACAGGGAGGCGGATGTACCATAGGTTGGTCAAATAGAAGCTCTCTGCATTATCGACGAAATCGTTAGTTCGCTTAGGTGAAACCCGAAAGGTCAGGAAGAACGCCTAAGCGGCTTCAATCCCCACAACGGAGTTGAGAATCTGGTACTATTCTGAGCGTTTGACTGAACTGATGGCATTGACTGCGCATGCCCGAGAATTAAAGCTTACTTGAAGCTTGCTCAAAATTGTGGTATCCATTGCGCATCCTCGCAATAAAGAAGACTTCAGAGGTTCTTCCAAGATAATTCGAGATGTACGTTTCAGTTGTCATAAAACAACTAAAACATGAATGTTTATCTTAATTGTTAATTGCTCCTTAGAAAATTAAAATTTTCAAAAAATAATCAATCCAAGCTGAATTTGTGAGGAGGAAACTATTATTATGATCATCATCATCATCATCATCATCATCATCATCATCATCATCATCATCATCATCATCATCATCATCATCATTATTATTAATTATTATTATTATTATTATTATTATTATTATTATTATTATTATTATTATTATTATTATTATTATTATTATTATTATTATTATTATTATTATTATTATTATTATTATTATTATTATTATTATTATTATTATTATTATTATTATTATTATTATTATTATTATTATTATTATTATTATTATTATTATTATTATTATTATTATTATTATTATTATTATTATTATTATTATTATTATTATTATTATTATTATTATTATTATTATTATTATTATTATTATTATTATTATTATTATTATTATTATTATTATTATTATTATTATTATTATTATTATTATTATTATTATTATTATTATTATTATTATTATTATTATTATTATTATTATTATTATTATTATTATTATTATTATTATTATTATTATTATTATTATTATTATTATTATTATTATTATTATTATTTTTATTACTTTTCTAAATATTCTCGTAGTGCCCTCAGAAGACGCTGAACGTAAATATCAAAATCGACATTTAACGAACTTTGTTTTAAAGTTATGGTGTTCACACTCACTCACTCACTCACTCACTCACTCACTCACTCACTCACCCACTCACTCACCCACCCACTCACTCACTCACTCACTCACTCACACATTTTCCCCAAAGTTACTTAGATGGTGCCTTAAAATGCAAACTTCCGGTGAAATATCGATATTAAATTTTTGGGTGGGATGCAACGTGCTTTCTCTACTTACTGTAGAAGGGAAAGTACAACATAATGGAAAGAGCATTATAGAGGAAATCGTCATATGACGTTTCTGGACTGTAGAAAATCCTTGTTTTTTCCATAGAGCACTAAATTATTTATTTTCATATACCTAAGGGAATATTATATTATTCCTTTAGGTGGTAAAGCTTTTACCATGTTTCCTTTATCGTGTTTAAAGTACGTAAGATTTTTTTCTATATTTTTCTTTTTCTTTTCAGAATAGAGATGTTTGTTTCCATCGGGGTAGTGCACATCTAGGATGCAAATACTAACTTTATAATGATATTCTGCTGGAACACCGGTGCTGCAGAATTTTTTCCACATCACCTTGCTATTAAAGTATAGCTGTGGAGATAAACCTCATAGGACTGAATAATTTAAACTACACGTTTGCTATCCTTCTGTATTTATAAGCGGTTTTATGAATGCTTTTGTATAATTACTTGGCTTCTTCGTTTCCTCCTTTCCTTTTTAGTTCAGATAAATATTTAGTACATTCATGGTTACAAGGGAATCGTGCTGAAGCTTGTGTATCAAGTCAATGATTTTAGTTGAGGCTTACTTAGCTTAGGTGGAGGAGGTTATACAAATTTGTTCACTTTATGAGATAAAAGGAACGGCACACAGGCAAAACCTAATATACTATGCATTCACTGTGTTTCAACATTTCTAACATGAACGAACCATGTTTTTAAGATTGAGTTGAGAGTAACTGGTATTTGAAACTATTATTTAATTAATCTTATTTAATAGAATAGTCTTGGATTAAGTGTATAGTTGAACTTTTAATGATCGGTGAAGGTGGACCTAAGCGATTTTGCTGCCGTGCAGTTTTGCCTTTACACGTTAGATTTGGTTAAGGTTTTACAACATAGAGGAATTGCCTGACATACTGCAACCTGCAGAGGTCCATTGTGGCTACCACACCTCTGGAGGAAGGGTCAAGTTAAGTGATCACAGAGGGATGCAGACCACAGGGACGGTGGAAGTCGTTAACAATTACAACTGACATAGCAGTCCTCTAGTGTTCATGAGGAGTGTACTTTCCTTTGAACAAGCATCCGCGCCAACTTTTCGGTGCCACCTTACATCACAAGAACAAGAAGCACGCCTAAAGATGAAAGCAATGGGAATTAAATAGATATCATGGAAAGCACATCGTGACAGACAGGAAATAACTACAATATTCACCTAACGATGAGAGAACCACGAAAACCCAAAGTCAGACAGAGTGGTCGATGAGAAATGACGTCCCTGAATTGGGACCTCCCGAATGCAAGCCTTACATTTCACCGCGTAGCCGTTTGATCGGCCGGTTGCGTTAGTGTAGATACTATTCTATGTGACGTGTATGTTTTTCGGATTTTATATTAAGGATTCATGACGACAGAATGGCCCAGAATATGCAAGCATTAAGCTGCCAGCCGGAACAAAGAAGGCTCAGTCATGGCTAGATTACAGGGAAGAGCCGTAAAGCTGGTGAAAGCCAAAAGGCTACAAAGGCTTTCCTGGGATCAGCGCTTGCAGTAAAGGAGATTACAGAGCGACCGCTGGACAGCACAGAACAACTTCAACGTGAAATAGAGTGCACTTTCTTAAACAGCTCGATATTTTGGAAAATTCTTTGTCTCCAACAAATAGTTTATTAGTGTTGCAAATCCGCTTAAAACAATTACTAGAAATACTGTTTTAAATTCCTAAACTCAATCCAAGCTGAATGTTTAATGACACCATCTGTTTTATTTTTACCTTTTAATTTTAAATCCATTCCAATATATCTTTTTAGATGTAGTTAAATATTGAATTTCAATCTAACTACTCTGAAAAAAAGGTAAAGAAAGCAGGGGGGACCCTTACTTCAAACCTCACGAAGTAGCGAGGGTACCACCCACACTACAGAGTTATGTGTGTGTGTGTGTGTGTGTGTGTGTGTGTGTGTGTGTGTGTGTGTGTGTGTGTGTGTGTGTGTGTGTGTGTGTGCGTGTGTGTATGTGTGTGCGCGCGCATGGTATAATAAGTAGGAAATAATTCAAGTTTTACAATCAAGATTTTCAAGCTGGTTTAGCCGACGCTTCACGGTTGCCCTTTTAAACTCGAATGAAAAAATGAGTTCGTTTATCTATTGTGAACCCTCCCCTTTAACCCATAGTTGTAATTTGATGCAGTCCTGCCTATTTATAGTGATTCCTAATAAATTCTCCCATATTAACGCAAAAGGGTGTGATATATCGGCGGGGATCTAACTTCTTTAACCCCCCCCTCAATCAGGGATCGGAATTTTCGGGAGATTTTTCGGAAATTGTTAAAGGTTAAACTTTACACCTTAGCCAATCAGTTACTTAATAATATTAAAGCTGCATAGTTTTCACCTAATGTAGAACGTCTTAAACTGTACCGCCCATCTGGTGAATACGAATATTTGGCGTTCCCGAATCACTAAGTTATCCTCTTTGAAAAAAACAAGCACATTGTCTGCGATCATCTGGAAACAAAATTCTCTGTTTTAAATCATAAAATATGTGCTCAACAGACTACCGAATGCCATATTTATAAAGCTTTTTAACGCGCACTGCAACAAACGTGATTAAAACTTACAGAGGAAACACAGGAAAACTCTCCTGGTTGAAGTTACTCCAAGGTTTTGCCATTTAGATGCTTCAGTGCATTTGTCTTTAGAATTTCAACTAAAACTATTCGAAGCTTTATACACCTTTGCAGCATTTAATGAATGACATAAAATAAATATAACATACGATTGGTACTCTTAAGCAGGATCGGTTGTTTGTTTTCAAGTTCTCCCTTCTTTTTGTTATAGAATATCATTTATGTACGCTACTTGAACAAAATAAAATCGGCTTTTGCTTTAAGACGCATTCTCTGTGACTTACAACTTTTCTATCCATCCCGATGAAGGCTTTAACAATTTTTTAACGTCTTATTAATCTGCAAATGTATATTAGAAGGTGTTTTATGTGTAGTATCTCCATTTCCGTCATAAAGTAAACGGTTTTGCAACAGCGGAAAAATTATCAAAGTCGTTTTAGTGTTTGACGAGTTTATCATACACACTCAAACAAACAAACAAACCGACAGGCAGACACACGGAGTCGCATACACATTTACTCTAGTATTATTATAGATTGTTAATCATGTACCTTATCTATTCCTCAGTAACTATAGGTAGAAAAAGAATCCACTGTACATTTTCCCACGTTTGCCTTAGGCAATGCATGTTATGGCAAAAAAGCACAAATCTATCAAGTTAAATATTAAATTCCTAAAAGATAAGATTTTTCCTGGAGTTCTATTTCCGAGTTTTCCGCCCTGCCCTTTATATTTACCTCTAATATTGAAGCATAATTATAATAAACGACAAAATATTGCAGCTCTCTTCTACTGTTATTTGTCTGGCTAATACGGTGAGTGATATGATTGTTCTCACAGGATATGCGTGAGGGTTTCCGTGAGTGTTTACTTTAAATAAGGACGCATGGATATCTTGATATAAATTATTAAAGACAACTTCAAACATTTGTTATCGAAGAGCTTCCGAATGTATTATTTTGAGTATAATTGTAATGAGCGAAGAACTGAAATTCTCTTTGAAATGTTAAGGCAAGGCTACACTGATAATTCCAAATTATATAATAATAATAATAAGTTGAACCTTTGTTTTTGGCCGGTACTGAGCAATTTCAAAAGACCCACATTCTTATATTTTGGAATACTCTTGCAGCATTTCTTCTAAAATATGTTCCATGTGTTACGTATCAAAATTTTAAAATATTAACTTATTTTATTACTTAACACCATGAAATTTCCAAATCATGAGCTTTAAAAAAAGGGGAATGTGAAGTTTCTTATTTTCATATTATGGACCTATCCTGGAAGTTTCACCAAGCTAAATGGAAAACTTCGACGCGGGAGGCATTTTGTATACTGAAAAGTGTTAGAAAAAATGTTCTCAGAAAATGAATTTTAAAGTCATGATTGTTACTTTTAACGATTGTTAAAGGTCTTTTTACATTTTTATGTGATGGCCCAAAATGGTGCAAATGATAAAAATAGCATTCCATCTATTACTACAAACCCAATGCTACCAAAATGCCAAAAAAGAAAATTCCATGATTTTCAGCATTTTCGGCGAATTTTCAGTGTGGCCTTGCCTTAAACAGCAAATACTATATAAAGATCATTTATGGTAGAATTTCACAGTAACAGATATTGTGTATTTGTCCAGTCTTCGCTGTCGCGTTACTCAGTTGTATAATATAACAGTGATTCAGTTCAATTTGTTATTGTCATTTCACTTTCTTCGAGAGGTAGCGCCGTAATGAAATACGTAATAATGTAGCCTTTTCTTCGGCCAAACAAAATCTTCAGTACCAACCCTCAATGCAAGTCACAAACTAGTTCGGGGAACAACACTTTTATAACTCAATCGTTAACCTGCTGAATCTTACTCGATTATGCGAGAGTGGTCGGATATACGTAAACTCCACAGACCTGTCTAGAATGTCCTGGAAGGGAGAAGAAAATTAAAATTCCAGAACATTTGAGTTATTCCTCCGATTGATTGACGCCATTTAATTACTAGAATAGTCGTAATAAATGCAACTCTTAATTCTGAACTTTCCGAGAGAAATTCTTTAGCGGCAATGTGCTCTCAAATGTATCGTTAGACAGTTAAGTAATTTTTTATGAAAATTTTCATTTAAGGTTTCACAGTGCTCCTTAGAGCTAGTTACAATTAACATAAGTAGAGGGCAGATTTTGCCCTATATGCTTATTTTATTCCTTTGTTCAGAAACGTAGACTTTTAAGTTATAAGCATGTTTCGTACAATTATTAGCCAAATTTATTAGTTTTATAGTGCCTATAAATATTTATTATACTTATATAATATTTCCTATATAATAATATACATGTATAATAGTGCCTATTTCATACGTTTGTGCCTATTCTGGTTATTTGTGCCGAAAACTGCCTTTTTAGCCAATTTATCCTGCTTGTAATTTGTGACAACAGCATTTGAATTTGTTGGTTCCAACGTGAAGTTTTCGGGGAAATATGTGTAGTGTTTAACTCCCGCTTTTACTACATACGGCACCGCAGGCGGTGACACTGATGATACATGAGATGAACATGGAGCACAAGTGGAATGAGATGGTGGGGGAAACCGGAGATCCCGGAGAAAACACGCCCCAGCGCCGTGTTGTCCATCACAAATCTCACTTTGCGGTCCCTGGGATCGAACCCGGGCTGCCTTGGTGAGAGCCAAGCGGTCTAACCACTGAGCCACTGCACGGCCTCGTTTACGGGGAAGAGAAATTTCTTACTCCTGCACATTGGATATACAAACATGAGTTTAGTCAGGTAGGTATCTGCCTTACAGGCGTGTCACAATGCACTAATGACGTCATGGAAAAAGTTTTAGAATTCGCTCAAGGACGAGTAGCAAAGACCGGCTAAATTAAATTTCAATGGATTGAGAAATGACAACTCTTTATGTGGAGAATGGAAAGCCCTTTGTGTAACCAGTGTTTCAAGTGCACACATAGAATATTTCCTACTCAAAGTTGCCAAAGGAGAGAAGCAACAGAAGTACACTTCTTAAATAATGGACAAATGGTGATCCATCGTTCAGCATAGAAAGTAATTTTTTCTCAGCTTTGTGTAAACACGTGAGTTTAACCATTCATGTTTGTATTAATAATATATTATCATAGTTCCAGAAACCCTGTAAAAATTAGCCGCTGGAGCAACATTATGCCGAACACAAACTAGTATGTTGAGGAGAGCTGAAAGGAGAGAAACTGAATATTTTAAGTTTTGCGAAGTAAAGCACAAATTTGTCTAATGTGAAAACTTTCTTCATCACATGATACGACTTTACATTTAGATTTAGCTCAAAACATATCTGAATCCTTAAATGAGCCCGTCTAATGCATTTTATCTTGATTAGAATATTATTTATTGAGCGAGTGAGTGAGTGAGTGAGCGAGCAAGCGAGTGAGCAAGTGGGCGAGTGGGCGTGTGGGCGAGGGGACGCGTGGGCAGGCGGTTGGGCAGGCTGGTGGGCAGGTGGGTCGGTAGGTGGGTGGGTAGGTGGGTGTGTGGGTGGGTAGGTGGATGGTTGGGTGGGTTGGTGGGTAGGTAGGTCGGTAAGTAAGTGAGTGAGTGAGTAGGTGAATAGATGAGTAGGTGGGTAGGTGGTTAGGTTAGTAGGTGGGTAGGTGGGTAGGTGAGTAGGTGGTTAGGTGGGTAGGTAGGTAAGTAGTAAGTAAGTAGATAGGTAGCTAAGTAAGTAGATAAATAAAAAATAAATGCATTCAGAGAGATGCATTTGTCACATAGGTTGTTTTTAACAATATTTACATTTGTTTAGAAAGATTATCTATATCTTGCGGTTTGCCAGTTATGCAGAAGTCATCCAGAATGTAGAGGAGTTCTGAGAACAAAGCCAGAAGAGTTTAAGATGAAATGTATGTGTTAAAGATACATTTAGGATATTTAATATCTTAGTTTATGATGAAATGTATATCTTGGTAACAAAAATTATCTTAGAATATCATATATTAAAAACATTCTTGAAGTCAGTTTTGAGAAAACCATAATTTCTAAAAATGTAACACGCTAAGGTTGGTCTGGGGTGGGGTATTTTCTAGTAAATCTTCATATCTCATCCCTATAAGGCGCTGAACCTCAATGCCAAGTTTGCAAACCGTCTTTAGGTTTTTAAGCTATGCTGTTCAGACACTCACTGACAAACACAAAACCCTTTGATCTTTTTCTGGATTCAGGGGATCAAATCAGGGGATCAGTGATTTCTCGATATGGAATATTTGTGTGGAATACAATAATTCCGCTACTTAATTTGCACAGTGGAGATATATTTCATGCGTGACTGAATAAAATGCCATTCCAAACGTTAACAGCAGTGAATGTACGCAAGACCAAACCAGTCTGGATCATTTTACCGATTAAACGTTTTAACGTCACTGGCGCTGGCAAAAAAAAAAAGTCCACATAATATGCACTTATGAAAAATTACAAGTGATTGTATATCAAAAATGTTTTTGCCTCCATTTAGATTTATAGAATTACACCATAAGTCATTGCATTCTTAATCACCAGCGCCAATGTGCCGGGATGTAATCTCGTGGTATTCTTGTACATGTTCAAAAAACTTATTGTATGGAACTGCCATAATTAGAAGGTTTAATTTAAGAATGTATAGTTTAACGGCTGTGTTAAGTCACTTAATGTGAATATTAGAATCTTACTAAGTATACTGTTTTTGAGCAATACGTCGGTATGACGCGTTTCAAAGTCATGACTGCTTATCCCACATTTTGTTACATCATCACCTCTTTAGCAACTGTTAATGCTTCTGCGATGGTCCTATGTTTTCCGAATAGATATTTGAAGTTATTTTCAATAAAACATTACTACGCCAAGCGACAAACTGCATTTGTAAGCAGTTTGGCCAGTTATGTTTGAAACTTAATAAACTTTTTGTTGTACTTATTTTGTTGTTATCCTTAAGATATGTTTTATTTTAATTTTCAGATACTCAATTAAATCCCAATAGTGTATTGATGGTGTTTAGATAATAAAAACGTTATTGAGATTACTGTTGAAAAAATCTAACTGTGAAATGGACATTTGAGTTTAGAGATGTCACGATCACGTTGGACTTACATCTGGATGGAAGGTTTGTTGAAGAATCAGTAAACATTTGCCCATCAGCTTCTTAATAGCCTCGCATTATCGGTATTTTAAATATCGATGCATCCATGGGAATGAATTCTTTCTGGAATACACACTACTTCCGACAGCCTTAGGTAATGATTTAATGCTATGGAGTATGCAGAAAATCTAGGACATCTAAAGATTAGAGTCGCTTCTATTCTAACACGACTTTCATGAAACGCTTACATACTTTAAGGGCGCTAATGTTGATTCATTAGATTTTCACATCAATTCACACGTGTCCACCGGTGTGCATCCATATTAAATTTAGATGTTCAACGAATAATCTTACCTTGAGAGTATATAGAGATATTATTTTTGATTAATAAAGTTGAAACTACACATACTAGTTCAGAATGGCATGCTAATGGCATAAGAATTAAGTGGTATACAAGGTATAATGACTCGTTTAGTTTTAAACGCCCGCTTTTACTACATGCGATGTTAGAAGCATAACAGTTTTACTTTGCGAGTGGGTATGTTTGTGGAATGAAGGCATAGGCAGGTGTAGCGATCCTACCAGCAATTAAAATCATTTTAACGTATGTATCATACATTAATTTTTGCAGAAGTATAAATGTTCAAAATATTAACAAAGTAATAATAATAATAACATAATAAAAATATCAGACCTAACTGCAGCAGCAGCTAAGAAAAAATGTGCGCGGAACAAGAACAACAGACTGATAACGTTCAGTGAAATTAGTTCCATCATTTCGTTACCAAAAGGAAATGAATGAATGGATTATTACTGCGTACACTGATTTGTGGATCCCTTTGTAGCAATTACAATGGTGGCCTTTCGGTGGCTTCCGGAATTTGGTCCAGCTCTTGCAATACAAGTTCATCCACATTTATATCTGCCGCCACTATAGTAATGTAAATCTAGGAATCTAGAAGGCTGCAAATTCAATAGAGATACTCTGAAGCATGACGATTTGTATAGTGAACCCATACTGCGACCTACTTGAGAAATTAATTATGTAAAAGTATATAATCACTGATAATTTAACTAAGGGACTTTGGGACAGCATCTGAATGCTTCATTACAAAGACCCAACTATCATATCTGGTTAATGATACATACCAATGCTTACATACAATCGGAAACATTAAATTCTGTACCACATCAGTTCCCTGCTGTTCTTTTTTTTCGTACTTATGCAGGATGTCAAACAACTATTCTATTTCTCAAACAGGAAGCATAGACAAATATCCACATTACAATATGACAGAGTAGTGCTGGATCGCTTACATGGCTACTGCCACCTGGTAAAATATATCAATTCATATTTCCAATTTCCAGTAGTTGGCTGTAAATGAAGGTGGTCCAACAAAAACATAAGTACATTTACTTTTATCGCTGCATTTATAACCTGGACATTACCGCTATTCCGAAACCCTTTTTCTCCTTAGTTTAGCCTCCTTTAGCCAGTTTGATCGTATGAGATAATTAGAGAAATTAATGAATGAACGAACTGCTTGTAATTATGTTAAAACGAACCTGAGGTCAGAGCTTCTGATATTAAGAAAAGCTACCACTAGCTGAAATTCCATATTTTCTTCTTAGAACGTTACTTTCTACACACATTTAAGTGAAAACAAATTAATATTTAATTTTAAAGTACTACAATGAATTAACCTCCGCTCAAAGAATTTGTGATTTCGGAGTATTATTTAAGTTTTTGCCGCATCTAAGGGTATTGCTGCATTTCAGTAAGTATAATAAGACATTCTGATGATTAAACGCTCCTTTTTCACCGGAATACTATTCATTCTTTATAGGCCAGATTCAATTCGATATAGGAAAAATTCGGTGAGTCCAATCTGATTGAAAAACACAATGGCATGGCTGGAGGTCGACAAAACTTGCATATAGGAAATTGAATTCCCCAACCAACAAACTTTTAACACTTTATCTTCAGAAAATTACAAGGTGTCTCAAATTCATTTTGAGATAACACACCCATGGTGATTTTGTACTGAATAAAGACTATTCCGGTTTTGATGGATAAAGTCAACATGAAAAATTCAATACCATGGCCGGGATTTGAACCACGGATCTCCTGGTTTCCGTGCAGTTGCTCTAACCCATTGAGCTACCATGGTCAACGTGCCGTCCTGACATTAAATTCTCCATTTGACTCATATATTTCCCCGGTAGACCACTAGGGGCTCTCGCATCCGAAATGAAGTGAAATGTGTAGTGTTTAACGCCCGCTTTTACTACATACAGCACCGCAGGCGGTGACATTGATGATATATGAGATGAAGATGGAGCACCGGTGGAATGAGATGACGGGGCAAACCGGAGGTCCCGGAGAAAACCCGCCCCAGCGCCGTGTTGTCCACAACAAATCTCACTTTGCGGTCGCCTGGGATCGAACCCGGGCCGCCTTGGTGAGAACCAAGCGGTCTAACCACTGAGCCACGGCGCGGCCCTCGCATCCGAGATACACAGTTTGTGGCGACTTACTAACGTAAGTACTTGAGTCCCAGGCTTCATCATTTAACTTTATTTTAGTTAATTGATGGAAATTAATCATTTCTCCACACTAGCCGTTTATAGGCTAAGGTTTTTGATGGATAGAGTCAACATGAAAAATTCAATGCCATGGCCGGGATTTGAACCATGTTGACTCTATCCATCAAAAACCCTAGCCTATAAATGGCTAGTGTAGAGAAATGATTAATTTCCATCAATTAACTAAACTATTCCGTTTTTATTTGAATTGGAGTGTAAAGTACAAGAAAGACAGATAGGAAAGTGTTAGCAGGTTGCAGCAGAACGGTTAGGACCTGCATAGCGTATATACGTATAGAGTAAACTCGAAGAACATGCCAGATGTAAACTGTTTATTTTAAGCGATTTTCAACTTTTTTCAGCTGCTGCTTTTATATTTGCTGGTCCACCTTACAATTAAAGGTGGGCCTGTAATTCATTGGGAAAGGAAAGAGGGCTAATGTAAAACCCCTCATAATACTTGAAATTGCTTTCATCAAGTAAAGGGATAGGACAGGATATGAACAAAATTAACTATAAAGGGGGGAAAAACTCAGAAAACAATTTTCTTTCTACCCTTATCTGATATCCTCTGGTAATAAATACATGCAATTTCTCACAACGAAATATATTCCCAAATCCGAAAGGTGTTTTGTGCAAACCAAAATTAGACATATTAATTTCCGATCACTTTACCATTCAGCTAAAAGGTGCGTTTTTCCCCTTCTAAGTCCCCTTCTTCCGCCTTCGAAGCAAACTTTGAAGCACTTTCACTTTTTAATAAAAGGAACGTTTGGGGTGCTTTCGTACACTCGCGAACCATCCTCATTAGTCTCCAGATGCAAAACAACTTACAAATGTAGCAGTCATTTTTTATCATTTCCAACTTTAACCCTAGTTGGAAAACTAATTTGTAATTGGTAATTCCACGGTGACATGAATTAGAAGGAACCAAGAGTGAAAGCCAAAATTTAAGGTACAAAAATTAGAAAGTAATTGCAACGAGGAAATCCTAAAGAGGACGATTTAAAGTGCTATTAATATGCAAATACATGGAATTTTACCTATGAATGTATGGATTAAACTTCTGAGATTAATAGTATTTTTTCCTGTTGGTGCGATCCCCAAGAGGTGAAAAAGAAGCTCTATTAGACACTATATTAAAATTCAATTTAATAAATTGTTTATGGACTCTTTTCAAGCAATTTCTGAGAATTTATTAATAACAATTTTATATTTATGTATCTTTCAAAATAGTTATTTAAATTTTGTTAGTATTAATGACATTGTAAATGTATATTTCACATATTCTTAGTGACGCGTTTAGTCGGAGCAGGTGTGCTATATAATAATTATTACGGACAAAACCTCCAGCTATATTCAGAAATATTATTCTCGTCTGTAAAACCATTCCTCTATTCTCCGGTCGAGGGGGTAATCTCATTCCCTTAAAAGATGACTGTACCCCTTTCTGAAATGGAGCGACCCAGAGGGTGGTTCCCCTACCTAAAATGGCAGGGGATAATGAGAGTGACAGTGAAATAAAAGGCTTATCCCAGATACTCCTAAGTTAAAGTTGAAGTCTTGGATAAAACCTACGTAAAATCGCCACCCCAGAGCCGGGAATCAAACCGAAGACCCTTCTCACAGGAGCTGCTCCAGCGAGCTATTCAGCAAATGTCTCTCTGCTACTGAAAATTTGTATAACCATGGCGACCATATGTTATTTTCTATATCTTTACTTTCATTAGTCAGAGGAAAGGTTTAATTCATCGTAAAATACAATACTGAACATTTCAACGAACATGCTCATTTAGAGATCGTATAGAAGACATCAGGATGGACCATAATTAAAAATTCTTCGCGTGTTTGTTGCCTGCGTTCCGTATAACTTGGAATAATTAAGGATAAAATAACACGTGACACAAAAACCTTCATTAAGGTACCATTTAAGGAAATCAAGCTGTATTTCAGAAACAAATTTCCTCCAACCTAAACAAGTTTTCGTTACAAAAGTTTTCATTATCATATTCATTTCTGGGGCCGCGCCGTGGCTCAGTGCTTAGACCGCTTGGCTCTCACCAAGGCGGCCCGGGTTCGATCCCAGGGGACCGAAAAGTGAGATTTGTGGTGGAAAGCACGGCGCTGGGACGGGTTTTCTCCGGGATCTCCGGTTTCCCCCGCCATCTCATTCCACCGGTGCTCCATCTTCATCTCATGTATCATCGGTGTCATCGCCTGCGGTACCGTATATAGTAAAAGCGGGCGTTAAACACTACACATTTCACACACATATTCATTTCTACAAAACCTAATTATTTTTATTGTATTATGATAAAACGCTTGAGGTTTTCCAGTGAGAAACCGCATTACTTATACAAGTATATACGTCTATATATAAGCAGCGGAAAAAATGTGGGGAAAATTCTGAGTAGGAAATCAGTATCAAATGAAACATTTAGAGATTAGGGACATGAGGTCGCAAATGTAATAAGTATAATAAGACTGCCCATTAATATAGCTGAAATCCTAATTTATGAAGCATGTTGGTTCACACGTCACAGTGAAATTCAACCTACGAGACGTACGTTCAGCCTCAGCTAGTGCCGGGAATGCAAGGATCAAATGCGCGTAATGAATGACCTGTACACTTTGTGGTGATACAGCACATCGTTAGGCTTCGGAACACCAATGGAGCTTGGAATATGACACGCATCTAGTAACAATAACAGAACTATACAGGAGTGTGTTTTGTTTGCATCTGACACATTACAAAATGATCTGAACTAGACTTTAACATAACCAACGTAATTTCGACGGAAGTAGCACAGTAAAACGACTTCCCTGGCCATAGTTCTTAGCCTCAAATAGTCCATTCTGGTACTGCCTTTCTACTGCGCAACTTCTTGCTCAATCATTACATATATTATAATTAATGTCCCAATGTAAGTCATATCGGATGATAAATGAAATGGCTGAAATGATGATCAAATGAGTCCAGGCTAATAGAGCTTAAAGTTACACCAAATGACAAGGAAAATCCGAAAAAAAAATAATAAAACTTATTGGGATAACTTACCCGATATATGAATCAATATAACGTATAACTTAAACATATTATTGCCTACACTTGTAAAATCTAATTAGCTTATGATTTTACGTAGGTATATATAATCTTCCATTTGATAACTTTGGTATATATAATTTATATAATATTTTTAATATGGATAAATCTCTTTATATTTCAATGTATTCGGTTCCCTCTCTCTCCTTCTCTCCTTCTCTCCTTCTCTCTTTCTCTCTTTCTCTCCTTCTCTCCTTCTCTCCTCTCCTTCTCTCCTCTCCTTCTCTCTTTCTCTCTTTCTCTCTTTCTCTCTTTCCCTCTTTCTCTCTCTCTCTCTCTCTCTCTCTCTCTCTCTCTCTCTCTCTCTCTCTCTCTCTCTCTCTCTCTCTCTCTCTCTCTCTCTCTCTTTCTTTCTTTCTTTCTTTCTTTCTTTCTTTCTTTCTTTCTTTCTTTCTTTCTTTCTTTCTTTCTTCAACTTTTTTTAAATCGGCAAGTGGAATCTGGAAAAGACTAACAAGTACATATGTGTAAAAGGCCTGTAAAGTCCTCTTTATCTTTATTGCATTTTAAATAACTGAGTTCATAAGAAATAGATTGACGTACAAGAAAAATAAAGATCTCGATAAACTACAGATTCTTATTTTTACTTGCTTTTACTAAATAATAGCTGTGAAGAAGTAAACATATTTTTGACCTACTTATTATCGGTGGAATATGCGTAAAATGGGATTTAAACACGCACTTATTTCATTGGAGTGAACATACATTTTTGATGGGGACAAAATAGTTCGATTTGGAAATATTGAAAGCATTCGCTTAAGCTATGCTCACAGTTTATGTTTTGATATTACTTAATGTGAAATGTAAGCGACGAATAAGTTAACTGACGAGAGACCGACGGTAGGACGGACGGACGGACGGACGGATGAGGTAATGATCGGAACACCTAGCACATCGACCCGCAATTGGGTCTTGTGTGCATACGCTCCGGGAGGTAAGGATGAGTTGAAGGAACCGCAGGGGACGTATGGCTGCACGACGTCACCCGCAGAGTACTGTAACAGTTACAGCCATGACCATCCGGCTAGGGAGTGCTCGTCAATGACTCACTCAAGCCATTCGAGGGTAACTCACACCCTCCCCCCTCCTGTGGTAACTTGAGAAAGCCTTGACCCAGTAGTGTAAACAAAAAGTTAAGTTTAAATCTGAGAATGCACTTTAAAAGCTGTGATTCTCAGCGTCCCATTTAATATTAGGCCTGGTAGACGCTGAAATTTGCCCAGAGGCCTCTTTATTAGGCTTGAGGTTCTGTTGGCGCAAAACCAAAGCACGAGATCACCCGCCATGCTAAGGATTGTTACGCCTGGAAAAAAAAAAAAAAAAAAAAAAAAACAGTATAGGCTGGAACAGCTGAAATTTGACGGAGGCGAAAATAAGTTCAAGTTGCTAGTTTCTTTGCCATATTTCCACCATCGAATGACTCTTAGCCCGGTGTGAACCTTGAAACGGTACGCTCTTCCTCGAGTTAATTAATTAACTGTTAAGGAATATATGGAAGATTAATTGAATGTTAAAGGAATATACACATGTGTTGAAAAAAATATCTTGTGTGCATTGTCAAGTTTGTTGCGGACTCTAAATCGGTAGGATTTTTCTCCCCAAAGAAGGCCGGCCGCTACCATATATTTTAAGGGTTGCACCCGGTGTTTATTTTCAAGCATAGTTTTGACAGGAATTGGACATCTTAGGTGGTCTAAAGTGGGGTTCTCTTAAAAGGGACTCCATATGCATTCTAACGAGCAACTAATTAAAAATAATGAACTGAAGGGCAAAGCGAAGTGTCATATGACCTATCTGGGAACAAATATATATCTAAATTTCAGTCAGTGACTGGGGGCCAGTCTAAACCGTCGTGCGATAGCACACGGACAGAAATCGCGTTCGTTAAGGTTATTTGGCCACTGTGGGCCAAACTGAACGGACGAGTAAACTAAAGATATCGGGTTCAATTAAAGGTAGTTAGTAGCTGGGTGCCAATCCGATGAGTCGTGTTATAGACACGGGAGTACAACCACGCCAGCGCGAAGCCTACCATTCAGATTTCAACTAATTAACATGTATTTCGAGAGTAATTGAAATACAACCGATCGTCACAAGAGAATTAACCTGTGTTTCCTTCCAGCTACCCTAATTGATCCACCCAAAAGGCCCTGAATCAAGAGATCCTTGCCACAGATCCTATATTCATGAATGTTAGGATAACTCCGAGAGCAGCCGACGACATCGATATTTTCAAATTATCACTGGCGAGGCTGACGACCCCAGGAGTCAAAAGCCTGCCACAACCTGAAACGTGAAAGAGGTAGAGAAAATGAGGGAAGAAACTCATATCACGCCAGCATTCCCATGCCACAATTCACGACCAGAAAACCTCGGGAAAAAAGCCATGGTCAGAGTCGGCAGCCATTAGAAATGGAATGCGAGATCTCCCGAATGCGAGTCTTAGGCAATACTGTGGAGCCAACTAGCTCGGTGACAGATAAGTAAATTCCTATCACTCTGAAACGTGTAGATACTGTCTATCCAACAAAAGAAGGCAAGCTAGAAGAATGTGTAATGTATTCACTTTTGCTGTGCCCACGGTGATTATGCTCGCCTTACCAGTATGACGAAGATGCTAGATTCGTTTAAAATACGCAAGCTTTTTCACATAAACTCATCCATGCAAAATACCTATCAGTACACTTACTACAACAAACATTAGATGTAGCATGTTTGCCACTCGTTCAAGAGGTCCCGAGTTCGATTCTCGGTCAGGGTGAGTTACCTGGATAAGGTCTTCTCCGGGGTTTTCCCTTATCCTGAAAGACGAATGTCGGGTAACTCTAAGCTCTATGGAACCTGGGCGCATTTGAGCATCATTTCACCCCTTCCACTCACTGTCCGATATGACTTAACGCTAGAGGACGCAAATTACAAAAGGAAAAAATAAGCATGAGTAACTCATGCACTCATTTTCTAGTAAACAGATCCACTAACAGAGAAGATACACTTTACTATTGTATCGTGTGGTTTCTACCATGGTGAAATTATTTTGTTTTACAGATTTAACAGGTTTGCTCATTGACAGTATGACCATAATTCCTTTGTTTGGCACGGTGGTACAGTGTATTACTAATGGTATTTCATGTAATATTTATTGTCCCGGAAAAGAAAGGAGTTACTTTTGAAGCAGGGTGTAATACATTACAGCGAGAGGAATAAACAATGGAACGCTCTCAGTTTCACCTGTCAACCACAAGGTCATAACTAACTCCTGAGTTAAAAGCAGTATTTGAGAGAGAATGGCCGCGGATTCAAACTTTGCACTTTTTCCCTTTCTTTGGTATCAAAATAATTTTTCATATACCTGCTACACATTTTTTATGCACGGGGTGTATCTCAACTATAAAACACTCACGAGTAAATACAAAAACCTGAATTAATATTCGCCTTCGAAATGAGTGAGGGCAGGAATATCAGTGGAATATTTAGAGATCCGTTATCAAGCTAACTTACACTATTTTCTGAGATTTCATTCAAGAACTTCATATTTATTTTTAAATAAAATAGTACTACTATGGTACTTATATGAGACCACGTGTCTCTTAAACTGAAGTGAACCTTTGTAAATGAAAATTTAATTACATTTCTAATAAGCAATTTGCTTATGTAAAGAAAACCACAGAAACCACATATTCGTGTGTGAGATTCAACCGTGATAGTTTCCACTGATAGATAATACATCTGCTTATAACATTTCCCAATGAGTGCACATTTCCCATTCTGAACTCGAATTACTGATGACAGAATGACATCCACCCGCAACAGTCGCCAAATTTACGATTCGGGAATCTGCTCTTGCAACGGGGTCTAATGAAACCATTCAGGCACGTTTTGTCTTTAGCTATTATAACTCTATAAGCATACTTTTTAAAAAAGAACATTGCTCATTGTGATATTGTTAAGAATAGTATGCCTTCGGTTGACGTGTTGCTTTAGATGGAAGCGTAGAGATCCTATATTAACTTATGTCACCCAGGGCCGATGAATTTCAGGAAAGAAATATTTGCATATGTATCTATTAAAAACTTTAACTCAATGGATTTCATTGCTCGGAATGTTTATCCTCAGAATTGCTATTATCGTCGGATCAAAAACAAATTTATTTGTAGTTTTTGAAATTGCATTGTGTGTTCAATACCTTGCAGCGACAATAATTGCTTCTGACATCGAAGCGCAATTTTACCATTGATTAAACAACCGTCTATGTTTATGCAACTGGAGGGTGATCACAAGATCATATCAATAAAAATACTTCGATCGTATTAGATAATTAATATTATTCCTTCGAACACGACGAAAATATAATAATTCCTTGCACCTTTGACACAGGCGAGATGGTTCTAATTAATTGCTTTTCTATTACAAAAATAGCAATATACCTTCAGATTAAGTTCCTCTTGATATACAGAGGTCGACATAAGTATTCTAACGTAAAGATATTTATTACTTATATTATTTTAAATCTATACGTAAGTACAACTGGTACAAAATAAACTTGAGTCTTCCATTAAACATATAAACTTATAAATATCAACAGAAACGTTTACTTTACATCTGGACATAAGTATTCGAACAGAGAGCAGCTAGTATTTAGTTATCATCCACTTTCTTTGAATTACTGCTGATAACTGTTTGGGCATTGTCTGTATGTGTTGTTTGGTGACTGCAGAGTCCATATTTCTCCACTCTGTCTGAAGAAGTTCTTTCAGCTGGTCCTTGCTTCTGATGTGGTGCTTCCTCACACGCTCCTCGAGTTCCTTCCAGATGTTCTCTATAGGATTTAAATCTGGAGATTGGGAGGATGTCTTGAAAGTTTGAGGAGTGTTGCACACGATCCAGAGCCTTAAAATTTCAGCAGTATGCTTCGGATCATTGTCCTGCTGGAAGTAATAATCATCCCTAATCCGAGCTTCTCTGCATACCTTTTAAGATTGTTTTCAAGAATCCTCTTTTATTCAAATTTGTCCATGATCATACTTATGAACACCAGTTCCCCAACCCCAGATGAAGCTATACAGCCCCATATCATCACGCTTCTGCCACCATGTTTCACAGTACTACCGTGTTTTTAGGTTCCCATTCTGTATTTGGCAGACTCCACACTTTAAGAAATCCATCACTCTTGTATAAGCAGAATTTTGTCTCGTCGGACCAGAACCTTATCCCAGAATTGTGTTGGTTCTATACGCTGTTTCTTATTCACCTTATTAACATATGGTTTCTTACTAGGAACGCGGGCAATGTACCCAGTACTATTTAAAAGCCGTTCAACTGCTCTGGTGTGAACCACAGTGCCAGAATATTGCTCAAGGCATCCTCTAATCTCAGATGCAGTGAATCTCGGATTCTGATTCACCATTTTTATTATTTGCCTACTGTCTCTGGTAGTGAGTTTAGAAGGAGCGCCATTTTTAGGTTTATGTACAACAGTTTTTGTGTGTTTGAAGGGTTGAATTATGCAGAACACTGTAGTTTTGCTTATGTTAATGATTTCGGCAATTTCAGAGAGAAGTTTGTTTTGTTTGTATATATTTATCACGATGTTCCTCTCTGCCACTGTTGTCTCCTTACCTTTACGTCCCATATTACCAGTGAGTTCATAATCGGCTAAATAACTTTGAGCACACTGTCTCGAGGCATAGCAAAACCCAACTGCTATGTGGTAGGGGCGTGTAGGGTACGTCCAACCACCTTTCTCTCTGTTCGATTTGGTACGTTCGAATACTTATGTCCTCCAATAAGAGGGACAGTAAAATAAATGCAGTACGGATTGTGTAATAAATACATGCAAGGTGATATTTTATATATTGTTTCCGAGACACAAAAGATTAAGGTTTACATGTTCAACAATTCAACCCTGCCATATAAATATTACAGTATTTATAGTATGTGCAATGTTACATGTTATATTATTCGAATACTTCTGTCGGACCCTGTATATATTAAAGTGAGGGCAAGAGTTAGTGAAGTTCTTCGTAAAATGCCACGGTTACCAGATATTAAAAGAAGGAGGATCCCTTGGAAGCACTGCTCAAGCTGAAGTGTTAGATTGAACAAGACGAACACCCCTTCCGCGAACAAATGATCTTTCTGCCAGGAAGTGACGCATGGAATGCATTTAGCTTTTACATGTCCACTCATATAGGAATCAGAGAAAGAATATTCCTTTAAGGTACGGAAACTGCTTACATATTACAAGGGAAATTCTGCGAAAAAAGGAGTATTTGGCTTGCATGTTTGTACCGAACTACATTTAAATGTAATGCTTCCCAGAAATCGTAAAGATGTTAGCCATCCAACGTCTGCGATCATAAATTATATTTGTCCGGTGTATGTGATCGTAATGATGTGCGAGCTGTCCGGAATCTACGATTGGAATGATAAGTGAACTGTCCGGCATCTGCGATCAGAGTAATAAATTTGCTTCTCTAGAACCTAATTATGCACACTAGGTTACCTCGATCTCCGTATTAACACACAAGCAATTAAATAAACAAATTAGCAGAGGGATATTCTACCAAGTGAATCAATATTGTGCACGGTAATACTGTTCTGTTTACCTGCCTTCAAAACCATCTATGTTCTATGATGCCACATCCAAATTTGTAGTGAAAACTGCGCAACGTTCTGATCGAAATAAATAGGAGTATTTAAAAGAGCAATATTGCTGTTTACATAATACACCAATTTAAACATGCTGCACTTCTTTGTATATATATATATATATGAACATACGTCATTTTGTACTAAAATTATTATACACGGTGTTTATTTTCATTCGTTGTTTCTCGCCCTCCAATTGAGCAAGAATGACGTCATAGTTGACTGGTGCGTCTATTTTCAAATCATAGTGCCCTCTACGGAGAAGAAGTGTAATGTTTGAGGAACAGTAAGCAAATTACAGTGCCCTTAGTGTGGTTTAGCTCATAACTAATACAAGCAGCCACCCCTCTTACGGTAACCGTGATTAACATTCTAGTACATACATATGTAAGTTAAGTAGCATGTTTCTACTCTAAAGTTTACGTCACGAATATGAACAGAGAGCACCGCGTCTTCATGGTTGAATGCTACTTTCGTACCGGCATTAAAGTTGGTGTAGCATATAAATATAATTTAAACCGCTGCATAGATGAGTTAATGAAGCGCTATCGAGCATTCAGATAAGTCCCTCGGAGCGTAATGTTGTCAAAAGTGTCCAGATACCGTCAATTTGACATACTTTTGTTTGCAACATAAACGTCTTACGTCTTATTAGTATACGATTTAAATGTTTTTGTCATTCTCATACTTAATTAAAATGTCTATTAATGTTGGCATCCTTAACTCTTTAAAACCCAATAGGTGCATCAAACATTTCCAAGATACAGAATCAGTTACTTGCAAAAAGAGAGACACTGGACGCTATAAAGTGACTGGTCCCAATCTAGAAGCAATAAGTAATGTTATGACAGAAAGGCCTCAGACATCTTTGCGGCAGCTAGTTAGGGAGACGGGATTTTCCATTGGTTCTTGCCATACGGCAGTCAGAAAGGTGCTGTAACTCTACCCATATAAAATCACAGGGTTGCATAAGCTGCAAATGCAAGACCTACTTGCCCGTGTGAATTTTTGCAACTACTTCCTGGAGTATTTTAGGATGATGAGCAACTCGGTATAAGAATTCTTCACCTCAGACGAATGGTGGTTCGAGTTGACAGGCTGTGTCATCAGACAAAATGCTCGCATATGGAGTTCTGTGCCTCCAGATCAGTGTGTGGAAGTCTCGCAGTACTAAAAACAAAATTGGTGTCTGATCTACCATGAAACGACAGCGAATAATCGGCCCAATTTTCTTTAAAGGAAAACAACGCTCGGCGATATAGGGAGGAAATTTTAACCGATTTTATTGATCAACTGTATGAAAATGAAAATTCGATGGCTGACTCCAGCAGGATGGTGCAGCTGCACATGCCGCCAGTGGTACAATTGCTTTCCTTGAAAGATATTTTCCTGGGAGGTAAGACGTCAAATTTCCAGATCATATTTTCCGAAATGTGCTCAGCATGAATAACCTGAATTACTGTGTTTTCTCCTTAACAGATTCATTAGCAGTCCTGTGTGGCCACCAAGATCTCTAGATAATACACCGTTGTACTTTTTGCTCTGAGGTTATCTCAAAGATCAGGTTTATTCGAGGCGACCGGAGGCTTTAGAGCAACTGAAGCAGCTAATTATGTATAAGACGACCACAGTTACAACTGCGATGCTGCAAGCTGCATATGATCATATGGTGAAAAGTGTAAGGAAGTGTCTTGCTCTCAATGGCGGTCACGATGTACCATTGGTTTTAAAAAGCACTGATATTTAATTCGACACATTGGTTCAGTTTTACTCATTTGCTTATTTACTTATTTGTGTTAAGCTATATCTTGCTATTTAATTTCCGTAAAGCTTTTCAAGAAGTTAATGCTCAACAATTATTGCTTTCATTGTTTTGATTAACGTATAGAAGCAGCTCATATTCGGTTGATTTACTAGTCGGCCAAAATATGAATGCACTTGAAGGAGGGCGCCACTGTTTCTGTTTACTACTTGAAGCTTAGGAAACCGCGCGGAGTGGGGGAAACGAGGGGAAAGGTGATACTGGGAATGTACAGTGAGACAATTAAAACAGTACATGCCTGGTGATGACTTTGCGTTAGTTCTCGGAAGCAGCAAAGCTGGAAATGTTTGTTTCAGGACCTTCATCAGCTGTATCAGTGTCACTGCGTTTTTTTTTGCTTCAATATTCATATTCTCGAAATAACATTCATCACGATTGCAATCTTCATCGTTATCATCGTTGACCTCTAGAGCCACGTTTATAATTACATCTTCAATTGTTTCCTCCATTAACCCATCTCGGCGCTTAAAGTCTTGCTCAGTTCCTTTCACGTGTCTGCATACTTCTGTCTAATCATTTTGTGTAATTTGAACTATGCAGCTTGTTGTCATAGCCTTCAGAATACTCGAAGTAATCGATGATACGAGGTAGGTCCAGAAAGTAAGTTCTGTTTGGTAATAAAATCAAATTGTGTGCAGATACAGAAAAATTATTTATTAAACAAAATTCTATAACTTTTAAACTACTTTTCCACATAACTGCCGAAATTTCGCAGGCATTTGTCATAGCCAGGCACAAGTTTTTGTATACCTTCTTCAAAGAAGTTTGCCGCCTGTGTCTTCAACCAGTTGGAAACATTTTCTTTCAGCTCTTCGTCATTGTTGAAGTGTTAACTGCCAAGGAAAGATTTGAGATGCACAAACAGATGAAAGTCGCTAGGATCGATGTCAGGGCTGCACGGGGGGTGGGGCAAACACGTCCCAGCCAAATCCCTGTAGGATGTTTTTCGTCGCATTTGCAGTGTGTGGTCGTGCGTTGTCGTGAAGAAACACAACACTTTTTGACAGCCAATAAATTTCAATTGGTTTCACTTTTCTAACATCCAGAAAACGAATCACACATCTGATTTCACAAGCGGCGGGATTTTCAATCAACACAGACATTGTAAACAAGCACAACAAAGCGTACGTGGCTGACAGCGATCTCACAATGGCGCACGTTTCTTTTCCTTGATACAGAGCATCTACTGCGCATGTGCGGAACTGCGATCGCAGCGCTGCAGCGGAGATAAATTGAAACAGAACTTACTTTCTGGACGCCCCTTGTACATCTTTTGTTTAATTAAATTCCAGATAACTCTATATAATTAAGGTCACAGTGCTACGGAACCTTTGTTCCATTATTTTATCAATCCAATAAACAGGCTCCTTTAAAATTAATTTTCACTATTTCTAGCTGATTTTTTGTCATTTGTGGATCATGCTTAATTTTCTTTTGTATTAGCCAATGAATGACCGGTGCTTTTCGAGATGAAGTGTTAGGGACTTTATTTTCCTGTATGGTATGGCACAACAATGATTTCAGGTGAAATATTTTATATTAATCTCTGTTCTACCCACTTCTTATAATTCTGACTACCCATTTAATTCGCTGATTTGGAGTTTGAATCGGAAATCAATTCTGCTCCATCAATAAATCCCATGGAACCCCCAGCATGTACAACAATTGCTCTTTGACCAGTAATAGTATTAATCAAAACACCTGGTAATTCGTAATATTGCCAACACTTCCTGACGGCATAAAGAGTATGGACTCAAGCATCGTCCTGCTTTACGTGTGCCTTTTACATTTTCACTAACATCCCTTAAGTAATCTGCAAGTTTTACAACAATTTGTGGTTTCTCCATTAGCACAGATAATTTGTTTCTGCATTTCTTACATTGAAATCCTATTTTCTTAATATTTTTCTGAATGTTTCTTTGCCACCCTGAACATTTATTCTTTAGCGAAGTTCAGGAGTTCCCTCAAAGTAAGAATTTACTTTTTCTGTTCATAGTACTCCAAAAATATTCTACGCACAACGCACTTCTCAAACTCATCAAGAGATATTATTGTGCCTGATTTTCGAGTTTTCCTCGAAGTTCTAACCTTAACCCCGGTTTTTGAAGCATTTTCTGTTCATGAGGACTCTCCCAAACTTCCCCACTAATTTTGGTGCCTGAACTGTTGCTTTCTCAAGGCGTAGGAGTAACCCTCCGTAATTAAACTCTTCACAAATACAGGCCAATGTTGTCAGAGCGAGCACTGCAACTGCCACTACACTATTATAATTGTAACTGCACAAGAAAAGCTTCAAAGAAACACGGTGTTGAACTGCATTACATCTGCGCGTCACATTGGAAGCATCTTGGTATTGTTGATGTTTGCGTTATCCGCAATGTACCTGAGGTACTCCGCCCACTTGTGACGTAACTGTTTAGTAACGCTTCTCGCCGGGTGCATTCATATCGTGGCCGACTAGTACATTTGTTTCTTGCCCGCCTTCGTGATGTGAGTTAGCATGTGTGCCTCACACTCCAAAGGCCGCGAGTTCGAATCTTGCTAAAGATAAGTTACCTGGATAAGGTTTTTTTTCAGGATTTTACCTTATCCTTCTAAAACAAATGTCGTGTAACTGAGCTCTAGGGACCCTGGGCTCATCTGAGCATCATATCTCCCGTTTCATTAATTAATTTACTCATTCATTCGTTCATTTATTCATTCATTTATTCATACATCGTTCGACATGATGTGTACTGTTGAAAGTACAAAAAAAAAAATCTGTTTCTTTACTAAAATGTTTTGAAACTATTACTATTATTAATTTGGCATTCCTTTATTAAATTATATTAAGTTATATATCTTCACAGAGAAACACCAAATTGAAAGATATTGTTTGTATTTATCCGCCATTTAGTGTTGGCATTCATTAAAATAAACGATAACACCCTGTACTGCTTTAAAGTATACTTTATACCCAACGACTACTGATTACATACTCTTTTAGTAATTCTGAATAATTTACCGATACAGAACATAGACAATATGGAGTCCGACTCCTCAATAAAGGTAACTTCAATATAATATCTGTATCGACCACTCAATTAGCATAAACGTTTAAGCTTGCATGGATAGATAGATTGCCTCTATTGCCGTTAAGTTTACAGTATAGCAACGTCATAAATTAAAACTTACAAAGCTACACTATAAAATTCATTTACAGAATACAGTGGATTAACCACAATATATGGCGTAATAGTCCTTTTGAAACTTAAAATAGGAAGCTCTCTAAGCCGTTGTAGTAATACATACACACACGCACGCACACACAAACACACACACACACACACACACACACACACATATATATATATATATATATATATATATTCAAACAGTCACGTGTTGTGTAATTATGAAAGTTTGAGCAAAGTGCAAAGCTTCTAAAATTTTCCTTAACATATAAAAGATAATTCAGCGCATTCATCGATGTCAACGTTAACATACCTAAATGAATAAAATTTGGTTGACAATGTTCTTTTGAATGAACTCCACAAATTTATCTAACAGCTTTTTTGTAATATAAATATTTTAATTGATAAAGAGTAATTGCCCAGAAAAGTATATCATCATTAGCATGCGAATACATATGAACACAGTATACCTCATCAGAACATCCTTGTTAACACTGTGACTTGAAATTCTCAACATGAAAATTCTTGTTGTGATCTTTTTCTTTATATGCAATTGATACGAGTTGATCAGTCAAGATCTGAATCGATATGGATACCTGAAAATGTTATAGAAAATCCAGAACTATCAGTGTTAAATTTAAACATAATATCAGTGGTTTTTCCAGTGTTTATGCTCAGATTGTTGGTATTACACCAATCATTAAGAACTGATGTTGCTATATGTCATTCAAGTTTTAATATGTTTTCAGGTTTATCATAAAATGTAATAGCTAAATCATCTGTATAAAGATCTGGAGTAAATTGAAACAGGAAGATCATTAATATTGATTATAAATATATATATATATATATATATATATATATATATATATATCAAAATTGAGCCTTGTTGAACTCCATACATTAAAATTTACAATTAACAGATAATCTTCCATTAAAATAAGTTGCGTGGGACCTATTACTGAAGTAAGACTTGAGAAATTTAATGCTGTTGTCCTCGAAACCATAAACACAAGGTTTCTGTAAAAGAATATTAGGAGCGACAGATCGAAGCCTCCGTAGAGTTAAAATATCTACTTGATTTAATATTATCATTATTAATATTTTCATAACAGTGTCTCAGAAAGCTTGCAAAAGCCTTCACAGTACTCATGACATTACTGAAACCAAATTGGTTATTATTTAACAAGTTATTTTCTAAATAAATAACAATCTGGTTACATAATAGTGGCTCAAATACCTTACCTATTATTGAAATTATACTAATAGTTCTGTAGTTATAACGAGTTTTTCTCCTTTGTTAAACACTGGAATTACCTTATAACATTTAAAATTATCTGGGAAATAGCCAGCATTACGACAATTGTTAAAAATATAAGCTAATGGTTCACATGTATACGGTGCAGCTAATTTTAAAATGTTAGAAATAATTCCATAAACATTCATACATTACTATTATAGACTCATAATACTCGTATATGAGTAAATTATCTTCAACACTGCTTTTGATAAGCATAAAGTTCATAAAGCATCATACATTTTTCTTTTAAAATTCGGAGTTCATCGTTGTACCACTGTTTATTCTTACATTTATTCTTAGGCTTATGTAAGTTATGAAAGGAAATGCTGTGTTAAAAATCTCATTAAAGAACCCGCCTTGGTAGCGTAGATGGTAGCATGTCTGCCTCACGTTCAAGAAGTCCCGAGTTCGAATCTCGGTCAGGGTGAGTTACCTGGATAAGGTTTATTCCGGGGTTTTCCCTTATCCTTACAGACGAATTTCGGGTAGCTCTAAGCTCCATGGACGCTGGACACATTTGAGCATCATTTCACCCATTTCATTCACCGTCCGATATGACTTAACGTTGGAGGACGTAAAACTACAACATCAAAAATCTCATTAAAGTTGATTAAAAGGAAATTGGGAAATACTAAAATGATGAAGTATATTATACAAATTGATTCAGTTAGTGTACATGAGTAGATACACAAAGTGTGTTACGTTAGATTAATTAGTGCCCCTTATATTTATTAACTTCTTTGTCAGATTATTATCATCATAATCAATATTAGCTAAAATAAAATTTAATTGCGATCAGAAAATATACAAGGAATAACTTCTGCATAACATTTGTCGAGATGTATGGAAGTAATTTCTGTAAACAAGTAACGTAACTCTAAACATTAAAAAAAGCTAATTAAATAAGTCATACCATTACTCTAGTTGTTGAAGGTAACGTTAAAATCACCACTAACTACAATATTTATGTTCGTTTTACTTCAAAAAGCCGACTGAAGTAAATCATTAAAGCACTTTCTTTCATAGCACAAAGTACAACAACTTTTAACTTTGTTATATCGTAGTAGCTTGTGTAAGCTGTCGCAATCGGGAGTAAATGGGGAAAGGAAAAATACAAGAATACACGTGAATTGTCTCTCAAACTGCTGGGACATCTTCAAGACACATTAAAAATGTCTGCAGCAGATGTGCTGTATCACTTTGGTATAAACTACCTTAAATAAAATATAGGCACACCAATTTAAAAAAAAACTGTAACTTGGATACCTAGATTTCAAATTTTCTACAACATTGTTGTCCGGTTTACGGTCATTTAGGTACTCAAGGACCTGAGAGCATTCAATGTCAGGGTTAGGGTCAGGGTCAAGTCACGAAACAAACGGAAAGTGTAGTACGTCAGCGAGACTAGGTTTAGCCTTGGCAACATTACTAGTGAGAGATTCCTTTTTATGTATAGACTTATTTGGGTTGAGCTTTAGGTTCGACTTACTTTTATAAATTACTTGCTTCCATAGTAAAATCAAGTACTTATAAATAATTGCCAAAGACGTTTTATAATTTGATAAGAGTGGATGAAAATTGGTATATTAATTATATGTGGCTATATTTTCAGTGAATTCCTAAGGAATCACATTCTTACGCCAAATAAGTCGATATTGGATGGCATACCCATTAGTATAGTTAGATAAAGAAAGCAAAAATGACTTTATTAACTTTGAGTTAAAATACAAGAGCAAACTAAGTAAAATCCTCATATTTGCATATTTTAAAACAATTTCTTTCATAGTACAAAGTACAGCAACTTTTAACGTTGTTATATCGTAGTAGCCTGTGTAATCTGTCGCATTTGGGAGTAAATGGGGAAAGGAGAAATACAAGAATACACGTGAATTGTCTGTCACGTTGCTGGAACATCTTCAAGACACATTAAAAATGTCTGCAGCAGATGTGCTGTACCACTTTGGAAACCGACAGAGACCAGAATCACTCCGTTAACATCCACGTGACTGGTCATAGAGTTTTTTAGCAGTTTTGCGACAGAAAGTGATGTAAAGCTTTTAGGCAGGGAATCAGTACTCAACAGTATAAGGCGACGTTGGCTTTCCGTATTGTCCACATACTTTTAAGCTGCATAAAGGTGCAATAAGCTTTAATTTTGTAAACCGACCGTTTTTAATGTTTATTTAAATAATATTGGTAAATTAGCTATTGAATATCATTGAAAATTACTTTATTTTCGACGTATTAAATAAAGATGCATTAACAGTGAAGTGCTAACTTGCTGAAGTATAGGCTTATTCCATGATTATAAGGATTGCTATAGATAACATAGATACTCGTATCTTTGTTGTAACATAGGTCACTACAGTCACCCCGCCTTAGTAGCGTGGTGGTAGCATGTCTGCCTCACGTTCAAGAGGTCCCGAGTTCGAATCTCAGTCAGGGTGAGATACCTGGATAAGGTTTTTCCGGGGTTTTCCCTTATCCTGAAAGACGAATATCGGGTAACTCTAAGCTCCATCTCCGGAATCATTTGAGCATCATTTCACCAATTTCATTCATCGTCCGATATGACTTAACGTTGGAGGACGTAAATTACAACAACAAACAAAAACTCACTACAGTCAGAAGGTTGATATTAAATATTGTGTTATGATGTACCCACATATTAAAATTTTAAGGCATGGAAACAACTTGGGAATATTAATTACGAAATAATGCAGGTATATTACTAAGAGAGGTATTTCGTTGTACACCTATAAAATCGTATCTAAAGTTTATACCTTTACATATTCCATTCAGTTAGTCTATTTTTACAACGCTAAATAAATTTTGGATTAAATTTAAACTGATTATCACAGTACTAAACTAATTTTAATTATGGAAATTGAAAACGAAGTGTGTTATACACTCACGACAATAGTCATCTGCTGTAATTCCCCCCCCCCCCCCCACACACACACACAAACACACACTCACACACACATTTATATTTAATTTTGCAGACGGAAGCTTCCTTTCTCCATCTTCTTACCTGTTAACCACGATAAATATTGATACACACGCTTCAGTGCACATTTCAATTTCGGTAGGTACAAAGAAGAAAACAGGAGTTTGATACGTCAGTCAACTTTTTTATACGTGCTGTTTTCATAACCACCTTGAAGGACGCGATGTTTAAAATGCTGGATAATTCAAACGAGCGTCAGGGTACATATGCCGGAGAGTGGTCGGTTCCTATATCACCTACTTGAGGAACTTGGTGGTCGACGAAGACATCTTCCTGCACCGTATATTTAGTTGCTGTTGAACTTTAACGAAATGAGAACTTAGGAATCGAGAGCAGATGGGTGCTATTTTTGAGCGTATAGGTAGTCATTATGATGATGGACTGATGATCTTTTTGCTCTTTCGAATTTTATGTGTGTTTGTTTTGCTGTGTCGGTGTCGTGATATCTTTGGGAAAACACGAAACAATCATGATGTGTTACATTCTCATATTCCCTCTTACAATTCTTCAACAAAGTATTCTTAAAAGGCTCATTCTGTCTATCTACTTCACGTTAATTGAAATGAACATTTATAGAAATACGCTTACTGCACATTTCCTTATAGGTACAATGGGAACTGAGGAGTTGTAAGCTTAAGCGATAGTCAAATCTGTTAGGATGACTTCTTTTAAATCATCTGTCATGACTTTGAGCACGGTCAGGAGAAAGAAAAGAAAGAAAAACAAACGAATAACGACTTCCTTTTTGGTAAAATGTAATTAAAAGCTTAAGATTATTATGATGGAAAGTTAAATCTAATAACAAATAATGCATCAAAGACGGTAAATTCTCACAAATAATATATTACGCATTAATTTGTCTTGTAAGGAAATCCAAACTTTTCCTGCAGAAAGATTTTGTACAGATATCAAGTTACGCAATAGATATCCAGAATGAAGACGACTTCAGAGACTGTTTCTAGAAAATTCAAGATCTTTGAACATGATGAGCATAAGGACCAGGTTTAGTCTTAACCGACTTTTTGTTTTTGAGTTACGTTTACGAAGCACATGTGCGCGCAAGACGTAGCAAGCCCACGCACACAGACCCACAATGTTCTCTTAAAGTTCTTTTTTGGATTCAGAGAGTCTCAAAACATGTATTTGCGGTGTAATATTGGCATGCTATTTTTTGACTGGAATACAGTACCTTTTCTACGTACCATGAACGGGTAGAGAAAGCAAAAATATAGTTTTACTTGTACATTGAATTTCATCCCGAGACCTCCTGAATACGAGTCACTAACGCTAACGCCTCATTTGTTACATTCGTCAATAAATATCTCAGGTAATATATCAACAAAACAGATTTTTCAATGGCTAAATAGATAAACTTTATTTTCTCTTGTTTCACAGAATCATGACTTCTAGTCTAAAATGTCCTAACATTTATTTGCTTAATATGCCTCTTCACTTCTAGAAAGTTTGTGTATGAAGCTGTAGCACATTTTGTAAATCAAAATATCTATTACAACCAAATTTAATCATCATTTCATTTAGTTCTATACAATTTCAATTTTTCGAATTGAAATAGAAATAATATCAATTTATAAATTCGTCATCTTACTTCTTATTTTGCTACATTCGCATTTTAAGACAATTACCTCACCGCATTGAAAAACGTACTCAGACAGGAAATAAAGAAGAGCTCAAAATATCTCCATCACTCAGCCATTCGGAAACATTCTCAGGTTTATATATCTACATATACATTGTCTACAGTAGAGAGAACAGACTGGACGAGATGTTCTCTCCCCCCCCCCCTCTCTCTCTCTTACGCGCGCGCGGTGATAGCTTTCCAATACTCCCATAGTAATCCCAGCAAAACAACATCATCCTCTCCCCTGACCCACCAAAAAACTCTTCTGCTGTGAACATGTAGGTTACCCCTCTCACTCCCTATTTCGAAATCACCACTAAATAACAGGGTGTAAACGGTAAGCTGTCTGCGACACAGGACACCGAAATCCGCTGGATTTCATGGGTCACAGAAATGCGTCACATTTGCGTGCTTTGTTGGAATGGACATATGATCTAGCTCGCATGTTATCTATGAGTTGCTCCAATGGATGGATAATCTTCCTTCATGATTATTTGCACAGTAAATATGGGGAGATGCAATGCCCCAACAATTGACGAGGCTTTTGTAAATTTCAACAGAGAATAAAACTGCAACAGTGGATGAACAGAACCCATATTTCTTCGTTTACTCCCCTTCGAAATCCCCGATTTTCTGGAATATCCCCGTATTTAACTAGCGCGGGTAGCTCATGTCCATATGAAAAACGGCGATTACAATTACTACCAACATGGATCGCTTATATTACGATCAAGAACGGGTTGTACTGCCACGTTATAGAAAGCTTTTCCAGTCCGAAAGCCCCACATTGTTCATTATTTGCAGTACTAGATTGCTAACTAAATTAACTGATAGCAAAGTAATGGACAAACATTTAAATTCGTAGGATCAATAAGCGTATAGTATTTCATGGGTACTTCACCCCTTTTGAGAGCACATTGATTCTGGATTTTCATCCCGTAAAGCATAGGGAACGCGAATGTGATTTGATCAACCAGCTGCTTGAGACTGAAGGTCAGGGAAGCTGAATCGTGCACATCATATTGTACACTGGTAGTTCACAGGGGTGTTCAAAAATATGTTTGGAACTCTGGTTCGTTAACACCTTATATAGTTTGGTAGCGAATCTGAAAAGTGAGATGAGAAGTGTAAAGGATTCGGAAAAGTAACAAAAACAATTTCAGCACTGCAAAATATTTATGATTCTGATTACCACATAACACATTACTGAGTACTGAGTTATTCAGAATCGAGAAATTTAACGTAGATGTTACCTTAAAAGAATAAGATCACCTTGTAGGCTGTGTTAAAGCTTTTTGTCGAAATACCTAATATAATTTTAATGGAACAATTACTGGCATAATGATTGGCGCAAATTATTCAGCCCTATGACACTTCTAAGCACCATTATATATGCCACATTTAAACAGACATATTAAATATTTTTAAATCCGTTTGTAGACTTACAATAACAGTTGTTAGCAAGGAAGAGGTAAAATCAAGTAAGGGTTGCCATGCTCGCTTTGCTAGGCTCTGTCCTCTGTTGCGGTAACGAAACTCGGACCTTACGAAAACGGAATTGAAAATACAGATGAAAATGCAACTGCTATCAATGAAGTTCAATTTATGCACTGAACAG
>CM060950.1:262977134-263022134 GCA_030765055.1 Mantis religiosa | reverse complement strand
GCGCATGTCATATCTTGCGTTTTGGCACTGACCTACGAGCGCAGTTGATAGCCCATGCCTTATATACATTATTAGGTAGATATTGGTTCTGCTAAAATATAATTCCAAGTGTTTTCGGTTTTCTTGCACAGTATCCAACGCCATGTAGTTAATAGCTCAGATGCAAGAGAATTGCTACTTGCCTTATGATGCTTGGTCACCCTTTCGTCATATTGGGTTACTATAGCCTTAGACATATTCGAAGTTGCAATTAAAATGGTGACCACGAGAGTTAACATTTACGAACTTGGCCGATTTAGCTTTCATACCATTTGGTAACGGAACGTCTGAATGATACTGACCCGCAGAAAGTGTACATTTAGGTTCTTGAAAGATAGTACATATTAATGATAAATGAGGAATCAGGGCAGAGACACATAGTGGATTGACTATAAAGTGTTCAGAGTGTATTAGACACATTATGACTCCACAATTCAACATTTGATATAACATAGTTTCCTAACCTCATAAAAATAATCACCACTGTTTTTTTCCACATAAACTTTTATTTAAGAAATTGCATAACATTAATTATATACGTCAAGATACCATTAACTTAAAAATTAATATGCTAATTTAAAATTAATTTATTAGGTAATGGCCATCTTAATTCTGTGATCAAAATTGGCTAGCTTACCCAAAGTTAAAGAGCTCAACTCAAATTATAATTTAATTTTATTTGCCTCCACCAGTTCATGATGAGATGATTATTCAATGACCTGGAAGATTTGCATGGTGAATCCACTCTTTGTCCCTTATAATTGAAATTCAGTACAGCCCCAGATATTCCGCATAAGGTGTGAAAATCTTTGAACATTTACGTACAGCATCCCTTGAATATCTGATTTCCTTAACTTCCCCTCATATTCTTCAAAGTTGTACAAATACCCCATAAATATTGGTATTTCCTTTGGCGGTGTCATCATTGGCCGGATTAGTGGAGCAATCTTATAGATAATTGGAGTAGCTGTCATTTTGAACCTCTGCATCTTCTATTTAGTCCCATGTTTAATATAATATATCAAATTTAGACAGTTTTCATATAGTTCATCGGGGCCATAATATACTCGGCAAGATAGAAGTGAATCTGGTTAATATGAAAGTTCGGCACTCTCAGCTACCTTTGGTAAAGCCGCCATCCAAAAAAAGACATGAGATATTAATTATAAAACATCAGAGAATTACTAATGTTAGTTGGAAAAAATGGTCTCGCATTATACAATTACTAGTTGCCTTACACGGAATTGAATTGGTGGTTTCTCTATGTGCGGTGTTGAAAATAAGGACGAATAACTCTTTTTATAGTCGTAAGAAGTCTATAATTTGTATATATGTACCTAAAACGCAAGTGTCATACATATTGGCAACTTAGATTAAAGAAGTTTAAAAGATTAGTATGGGTTGGGTTTTGAAATTGCGTGGTATCCTGCAATTTTCGTGAGGCCATGCACATATTTGTGCTCTGGTTGACAAAGCAGTGGGCATAGTTTATTTATAAGGAAATGCCTTTGAGGAAACAAACGCTTAGAATGTTAAAAACAGCTGCGTAATTCTAATTGAAAGTCTCCTCATATCATAATTAATGATTCATCAAGACTAATTTTCAACTGATTACACAGAAAATTGAAGATTTTTAGGTTCGTTTCGACTTCAGATGTTGGTGGTGCTGGGAACGTGACATAGCAAAAGAAAACATAGTAACTGAGATTTCCTTAACAACGAAGTGTTTCGCTGATGACGAATGCAAAATGCCTTCGAAATCTATTTGAAAAAAGAAGAAAGAAATTTTAACATCAACTTCTTAAGATAAGTGGATTATAAGTTACAAATATTTTTATTTGCATAATAATAATTTTCAAATTTGTCAAAGTGTAAAACTAAACTATGAAAAAGCGTAACTGATCCCCTTGAGATTCAAAAAGGCTAGAAATCATCAATGAAATACCTATTCCCTCACGACGGTGAGATCGGAATTCGCTGCATTGTCATGTTCAAAGAATAACGAGTTCCATTATTAGCTAATAATGATGATGAACAACTGTCAAAGCGGCTTAGCTGTGCCAATATTGATTAGGGCTGCTTACCTGACAGCTGATGAGCTGCTACACATATGAAAATGACGCAGGTGAGCTGTAGTCTACCGTAAAATTAAGAAACATTTATGCAGGAAAGTAATTGTAATTTATGGAATATAACAGAAAAATAACATTTATATACGGAATGAGAAGTTGAACTCCTGGGACTTGCCCATGGAGATAATCAGGATCGGATATTTCATGTTGTAATTATCCCTCGTTATAAGTTTACTTTACTTTTAATATATGTCCTACGGGTTCTTTGTGGATCTTGTTTTCACCGAGATTACCTAAGCATAACCCATAAACCGCAAGTGATAGACAAAGCCTTATTATGTAACACATAGATCTCGTCAAAGCACATAATTTATATCCAGTGACTAATATCTCCTTATTATATGGTTGAATTTTCTATATACTTATACCTTTCAAAAATAAGAAGTCATTATTCATTTATGTCCTGGCCATGCAAAGAGAATGGAATGTCTCAAATTTGACTACCATACCCTCCTATACCTAGGGTACCCATATGGGAACGGATTGGATTAGATTACGGTACGGAGGGTATTCGGCACTGCGACAAGTCGTAATCTACTGAACCTTTGCCCCAAGTGGCTCATGCTCCGGAGGAAGGATGAGGTCAGAGGAGACAGGGTGGCCGTTCCAAGCAGCCACGATAATGCAGAGGGCACGGTCATATATTTTACCAGTTTTAAACTCCCCGCCAGGTCAGTACAACCGGCAGCTCACCCAACTGCGGTCCAGTAACAGCCCCACCAAACTCAGCTCGAAGACAGGAGTTCTTTCTACCAGAGGAGGAAGAATTGTTTAGAGCATATCATCTTGCCATGCACCGCCGAGACTCCCGCCGATAATTCTACCCTGGGGGGGGGGGACCACCCGACGTGAGATGATGTGAAATGGTAATGGAGATGAAGTGGACTGACAAGAAAATTCGGGGGAGGTAATACACCTACACAGCTTGGCAAACCAGGAAAACCTCCGAAAAGGAGCCATGGGTCAGGTAGATCAGCCACGGGAATCGAACCCGGGCGTCCCCAATGGTGCTATAGACGAAACCGCCTGAGCCATCCCACTTGGTGTACGGAAATACACGATAAGATCATTTTCTACAATCGCTCATCTCCATTATGAACATAGAAGCATTAGCGTCTTTAAGAATAGTGTGTACCAGAGCGACTAGAAAGAAACCATGTAACTGCAGTCATTAAGTTATTTTAAGATTCTCTCCTACGTGCATAGGTAGAGAAAGCATTATAATCCATCAAAAAGTTGTCACCTAAAATACATATTTTTAGGTACAGGGAATAAAGACAGAAAATAATTTTTAGAAGGTCTATGTGTACTCGGGTGCGCTGTAGCCTAGTGGTTACGGCAAGCTAGGAGATCGCGGTTTGGATTTCCGATGGACTCATGGTATAATCCTTCTAATGCTTCTGGTCACACTATAGCCCTGGGGTTCACTCAGCCTCTAACAGAAATGAGTAGCAAGGTAATTCATGTTGGTGAAGGCGGCTGCCTCGTTGGGCTGACAACCTCTGAGGCATTGTATACTCATGCCTATATAAATGGTTGCCGTAGCCACCCGTCGTCCTAATATAGGCCGCCTAAGGTTTCTCATGGGGTATCTTTACATAGTTGTATGCATTTTTACGGACAACGTAACTAAGAAACAAATAAATTAAGTTTAGGATCTCCCGCCGATTCAGCACGAAGACTTTGAAGAAAATCCACACCACAAACCCAAGATCCAATATGGATACTTATTCACAATTTATATTTTCTCAGAATCAGCTCTAACAATTTTTATTAACATACCTATACGTATAAGTATTCTTATTGCACATGAGGTGTGTATCATGATTTTTCTGGGAATTTGCCAAAAGTCCTCTTATTCCCAATGAGCTTTGCATAAATGAGAAACCGTAAGAAGTCGACAAAATCTAATCACTCGACTACTCTTTGAACCACACTATTTATGTTAAACTATTTCTGAGGTACTTCTTTTTATTGGTTTGAATTTAATACCAATATCTCTTTTAAATTCGGTTTTGCTTTTCCTCCTGGCTATGTAAAACTACGAAATTTCAAAGTCACAGCAAGTAAACCTGATTTTAAAGCATTTGACTTTCGCTTAAGCGTATTGTAATTTCTTATTCACCTTGTGCCTGCAAATAAATAACATGCAATAAGATAATTTACGCCTATGTTCATTTCAATTAACTTGAAGTAGATAAAAGAGCATTTTTCATAAATTAGATAAAACAATGGGTTTTTGTTGGAATAGCTTTTCCAAACTGAGCAGGGGAAGTCATGTAAGTGTAACACATCAGACATTTTTGTTTATCTCCTTGTATGGCAGACAGCTTATCGCTTAGCGGCCAACTTGTAAAAGATTTGATAATCACCTGATTTACCCTTTTATACCTATTGCACCTAAAGGAAATATCCATGTAATAAAAGCAATTCTACAAACCTTTATTTCTTGTTTAATATGAAATACATTATATTTATTTCTCCCTACTTAAATCTGCAAACACTTAAAATACTCCCTGTGATGCATTTTTATGTTCCTACGGGACTTGACAATAAACTTCCATACCAACTGAAAACTACTATACCAGGTGAGTCACCTGCCCCTATTTATTTTTGAATTTACGCAACTGCTAAGCGACATATGTGACTTATGTCTTTCTTGAATGTCTTTAAATGGATGATTTGCAGAGCAGTTTATACAGAAAGAGTGGATAACTCAGTGCATAAGTTCTCTATGGGACAGAAACAATCACTTTGTATGTCGATTCCAAAAACTTGATACCCAGGCACGGGACTCCAGTAGCAATTTTAGACCAGTTTACAAACTTTTATTCAGTAGCATAAATTCACACGCGCCTTTAAACACGCCAATGAAGGAACAATGTATCACATACATCAGTTGACAATTACATTGGATTACAAAATGGCAGATCCACACAGTGGGACCAATTGGATTTAAATCTTCAGTCAATATGTGTTTTCGTTGTACAGCCATGTCAAAAAGGGCTAAGAATTAGCTAGATTGTTTTCGCTTCTATCACAGATTACGGCAGTTTTAGCTTATTCAGTAACTCTAATGGCGGATGCAGTTTCTTTATGTGCATTAAAACCACCAAAATGAGCATAAAATGCTGCATGAAGCTGTAAAAATAATGTAAAGATTCGAGTTGGGAGTCTAGGGTCTGCGCTTACATATTTATTTAGAAACCTCAGTTCGCAAGGTAGCGTTAGCTATGTGGCATTACAGAGGTTACCTCACCATTCTGTCCTTACAAGTTGGGTTCAAACTCTTCGTGTTCATCTCATACATATTTTTAACTTTTGTTTTACCACTTGTGGCCTATAATTTGATATTATGATACAAATAACTTTTTTATAACAGTATACGTGTTTATAAAATAAAATAAATACCATGTTTTCCACTGGCAGATAGATACAAATTTATAGTTCGTAGAACATATTTTATTATATTCGGTACTATGTTTGCTCAAACACTTCATAAATGGAAAGTGGCTTTAGCTACTTGCGCCTGCGTCAATGTTTGACGTAAATGAACGCTTCATCATCTATGTAGATATTGAGTATTTGAAATCACTCAAATACTGTCAGGAGTCATTTTGAACATTTACTGCATTGATGAAATCCACACTTTGACAATTTATTTCTATGTTTAACCGAGAAATTGACACATTCACAACTCCTTTGTCAGTAGAAGAAGTGAAATATAATATTTGAGCACTAAACATTTAATGTTTCTAAAAACTGAAAGCTAACTACGTCACATGGTTTACAGAACCAGATCATAAATGGTCAGAAAGCTAAGCATGCTACCTAATTATCGGATTGTCATTCTTGTGTCTTTGGCACACAAGAGAATCAATAGCAACAGTAAATAATTTTGTTTATTTTGTTTATTTTTTCAGTTTATTGTTTGTTTGTATTTCAGTAACTAAAGTACAGACAATAAAAATTAGGAGAAAGAGTCAAAAATAGAATTTCACGTCGTTTCGAACCTAACCCTTGGAGCACCATATGCCCACAGCTAATCATCTCGGCCACGTGCCACATATTCTACGTCGCTCGTTGGGAAAGCAGTTGTTTATCACCTTGCTAGTATGAAAAATAGTCAATTATTTAAGCTTTTCGCAGCTTCTGGGTCCTCATTCAGGGCTGTAAGTATTAATGCTGGGTCGTATATTGCCCATTGGAAGGGCAGAGCTGCAATAACGACTTTGTGCAAAAATGGCAAATACTTTCACAATAGACTATAAACTGCAGGTTGTATAGATAAAGAATAAATAGGGGTAGTTGGCTCACCTACGTCTACATTAAGATAGTAAATTACACTTAGCTCGTAAGCTCAAAAATGTGCAAATGGTTGAAAACAAATATTAAGAACTAACGAACTAACTTCGTACCGCCAATAAAAGTTGTCTGAACTTATCTATAAAAATAAAACAAATTAGGATTAGTTAGTTATTTGTGCTGCAATTGAGGATGAAGTTTAGAAACAACACAGATACTATCAAGTGAATCAATATGAAGCTTTCTGATAAATAATGTTTTTTGTCCTTTTGTTGTGAGTAAATATATAAAGTTGGTTGTTTTCCTACGCACTAACACGCGACGTTAATTCTCCAGGAGAGAAACAGGGAAACTCCAAGTTGATTCCGCAAACTTCCAACGACTGCCCTTGCGATTTATTTATGGTCAACACAAAGGCCAAACGCACGGGAAGTTGTAAACGCTTAAAATAAAAAATAAATCTATTGGAACTATCGGGGTGCGCGGGATCAAGATATACTCTCCTTTGTACCTTCCCTTGATGATTGTTGCCTCGATAACATTATTCGTTAGCTTTTTCACAGTTAGTCTCGTTGCATTACACAGTCGTGGTTGGTTAATGTTACGCAGCATGATCACAGCTGACGCTACTTTTAATTTTAAAATTGTGAGGTGGGAGTCCAGGCAATTTCAATGAATTTAAAAACTCTGTGGAATAGTTGACTACGTCAATGAGGTTAATAACTGTGTCAACTGAGTTGTACGAAAACAGCTCCCCTCGAAACAAATTCTGTATGATCGGACTGAGATCATCGACATCTGATTTTTTTTTCTTTGCCACCAATATAGCTCGTTCACTCAGCCAATTATGGTTTGTGTACTGTTGCGTCATGTCGGAAAAATCACACCGAATAAGCTTCTCTTTCGAGAATGTCAATATTCCGGTCGAGGTGTCAATGACGACCTTATGTGGAGGATTGAGTGAAATATCTTTGAAAATTTTGGCAAGAAGTGGAATATATTTGTACACTGTAATGCTTTTGTTTGTCAAAAATAAAAGGTGTGTGTGTGCGTGTGTGTGTGTGTGTGTGTGTGTGTGTTTTCCGTAAACGTTTGCGTGTGTACCTTCATATGTAGTTAATAACCCACCCCATTATCACTTCAGGATTTTTTCTAATATATTAAACCTTCCTTGGACCTATAGAAATATTTAAAAACCAAAATTATTCAAATCGTTTCGGCCGTTCCCGAATTTTTGCGAGACTAACAAACGTCAATTAATTTATATATGTAGATATACAAATTAAAAGCAAACTATAAAACATTTTTCTGTTAATTCTACCTAGTCAGTTAAAGCCTATGAGTATGAATTTTAATGGAAAAAGTTAACAAATTTAGCGCAAGGAGCTATTTTGTAGAATTGTTAACACTTTGTTTAAAAAAGTCATAAATGGCAAACAGTTTTAATTAAAAATTTGAAACTGTGCACCAGAGTTGCTATATTGTTTACCTCCTCAAAGGATAACAGTTCAAACTGAAAAGATTTTTATTTTTCAATTCGCGAATCAGTCGCCCTAAACGACGAAGGCATCTGAATATTGCATGTTTCTTCTTTACCCTAGATAAACTGGTTTGTTGGTTTAAGACCTGAATTTCTTAATAATTTTAACATATATTTGTATTCAGTAATAACCTATATGTATGTATATATAAGTATGTACAAGATGTCTTGAACTCATCGTTTAATTACACAATAAATACTGCGCAGTTCTATGTTAAAATAAGCGGGAGATCCTTTTTTCTGCCTGTTGATGCCTTTTTAAAAGTATGCTCCATACTGGCTGCTTTATTTTTATGTCACCAATGTTGTTTCTTATAGGCATAACATTAGATGCTCGCAAATTGTTGGTTTTCGTACGTGTAGACCTCCCTTTTCCAAAAATTAATTTCCAAACCTCCTATTGATGTTTCTTTTCAAAAACTCCTTGCTCATTAATCTTATTCCCATTCGTTTCTGTACGTGTCACATGCATCCTAATTTTTATATCTTATCATATGACTGAAAACCAATTACATTCAGAAAGCCTTGTTATCTGCGTCTCCAAAATCTTTTATCTTACTCTATGAAAATTCAACGATCTAGGTATTAAATGTTTTGTTCTTCAAGCTGATACGCAACATTCGAAACGTTTTATACATAGACGGCATAAACCAAGCATAGCATGTAATTTAAAACATTTTAACACACTTAGAGAGAACATATAAACAAAATTGTAGTATATCCTTAAACCACAATACTCAAACTATAATAAAAACAGATATCTCACCATCTACATTTTGGACTCACCTTGAATGTACATAAATGATGTCTTAGTCTGAGGACTAGGTTACTTTAGATATTTCCTAAAATTAATTATGTTTATCTGTTGTTGCATTAGGAGCATTTGTGGAAAAGGATACACATTTTTATTTAGAATCCTTGCCAACGAAAATTCGCAATTAACTTTCTCTGGTCAAGTGTACACTCTACACCGTCCTAGTTTTCATTTGAATTGCAAACATAGAAAACTATTTAAGCTCCCTACCTTTCGGTGTAATCTCCTTCTGAACGTGAAATACCAGCCATCTCACTGAACACAAAAATTCGTGACGAGCCTCTGTACCATTTGATGCTGTGAAGATCACCACATTTCTCGGTATCAATATCACAAGGAAGAAAAATCGTTTCTCCAACGAGGCCAGCCAAGTCCCTCTGAGGTAAACCTGCAAAAGTAAAATATTTAGTTATAAATAAGAAAAATTCTAAAACGTATACCTACTGAGTTTTCTTAATTGTAACAAGACATAAATTGCCCTGAAAATTCCATTGTATGAGAAACCTGCATTTCCAGTAATCTTGAACCACGTGTGTTTGGGTTACGAGCAGAAGACTTCATGGGTGTTTTGCTCAAGGCTGTGGGACTGAATGACACGCGCCTTACCATTTGCACTGAGAGGTTTTTCTATTCCTATCACACAAAAATGGAGAGAAAGAAGGAGTAAAAACCAAGAAAAAGTTGTCAGATGCATTAAAAACAGAGAGGTGTCACTGTCCATAGTGAAGTCATTAAACTCAGACACTACAATAATTCTAAAAGTTCTTCAGGTTCATCTTTTTGTGTGTACAGTAAGACCAACGGAAGATCAGTTCTTCAGTTGTTCTTCCAGAGCAAATTCGGAAACGAACCGTTTTTAAACATAAGTGCAGAGAGTAATGCAGTAATACGAAGCACCCAAGTTAAATTATTGATGAAATACGAAAGAATTAAAGGTATTGTAATATGATTAAGATAATTTTGCCTATTACTCTGAAAGCATAAACATTATTTATTTTATACTGGTAGTTCAAAATAATACATTTAAAATATTTGTTATAAAAGAAATTTAGAACTTGTTATTTAATGTAAGCAGTTATTAATGCTTGAATGTTGGCTGAGGTATCACGTGCACATTAGAGTATTTTCATGTATTTACTACCCTACTTGCTGGGAAACAAGTAAGGAAGTGTGTGTGTGTGTGTGTGTGTGTGTGTGTGTGTGTGTGTGTGTGTGTGTGTGTGTGTGTGTGTGTGTGTGTGTGTGTGTGTGTGTGTGTGTGTGTGTGTGTGTGACAAGTGGCAAATTACAATATACTACTGAATACCTTCCAGCTAAAGGATGGAATTTTCATTATTCAGAATTATTCATCCACCCGCATGGCACCGTTAGGGAATTGGGGGTATGAATACGAAAACGTTAGGTATATGCAGGGCCGGACTTGTGAGTACTCGCAGGTAAGAGTGCAATTTTAATTCTGTGATACGGGCCATCTCAGAGATAACACCGCGCCTCCTGTCCGCCACCTATCCTCCCCTCCCGCCCATAGTTGTTTTTGTTTTGGCCACTTACAAGCTTAAGTCAATAAAAAATAAAAATAAAAATAAATGGGTCGCCTTTAGATTAATCTACTCATGAATTTTATAGATTAAATAAAATTAAACACTCAGATGTTTAATTGATGTAGGATCAAGGTATAACTGTGATTACGTTTAATAAAATATAACTATCTAGAATATAGGTGTGCCATGAGGGATGAACATTTAAAGTTATTTTTGATGATGGGGAGCAGAACATTACAATAAAAATATCTGAAATTATAGCAACAAATATCTGTTTCATTGTTTGTTAATGTGAACTGTTATTAAAGTAAAAATATTTCATGTAAAAGGCACTGTATGTTGCCGGTGAGTTAGTCACTAGACTCTCATTCAAAGACTGGTCTCTAATTAAGTATAACTGTATCAGTTATTATTCTGTGGGGGTGTATATCGTAGTGCAGTAAAACAAATCTCAACAGTGCAGCATTTCTTGGGAACGGGTTAAACAACTTATACTTCCTGCACTGAAGAACCTATCAATTATAATGATTCATTGAAATTCAAGTATACTTCAGTTGTACCTGCGGATGTGGAAAGGAGTTTCCTACAACAGGTGTTCCGCAATTTTCGAGTAATAAGCATGTTGCTGGTTATATAACTACAACGATAATTTTAAACATTTTTAATATTTTTGCAATACGTTCATCTTCTTAGGAAAAGTAGCAGATATAAATCAATATTGCTTTTTAATTTTAGGTCTAACGTTACGGAAGTAATAATTGCGATACACCCTCATTCTCTGAACAGAAGCTAAAATAATTTTAAAGTCATTGTTATGGATAGTTTTATTGATTTTAAAGGGCATTTTGCTGGTAATTTTCAGATGTATTCACGCCATCAACACCCAAGACCTGCTTATGAGTGGATATGAAGTGTAGGGCTAAACCATTTTAGACACCGAAATTATTTCAAATGTTCAAATTAATTATGTTTCTAAAAGTACTGTGTTTTAATGAAATGAAGGAATAGTTGGATTTTTTGTTAAATTCTTTTTGCATCAAACATTTGCCTAAAACGTTTTCTTTATTCCATTAATTATTGCGTACGTAGAAATGTAGATACGAATCGGAATTTATATGTACATTTCTTAATACGATTATAGTAGTAGATATGAATGTTAATAAATCAGGTTGAATACTTCATGACATACAATTCTTTTCCTATTTACCTCATCAGTAGATTCACTTCTAAACACTCCATACTAAAATTGTCTACAATTTAATAAAACAATTGAAGCTTATGTTTTGGTTATTTGCTTCAAAATTAAGTATTCCCACGTAACTTTTAAAGAAATATTCGCCCGGGCGTGGGCTATTCTATTCATTGATCCTCCAATAGAAATCGAGCCACAGATTCACCTAAGAACTTACAGATTCTAATTCTGGTCTTGCTTATACGTCTACACTATAAAGGATAAATAGACCACCAATTATTCCAAAAGAACAATTCTCCAATATAATCAGTGAAATAAGTACTATAGAAGTCAACACTGAAGACATCGCACTTTTTATTGTGTTAATCAGCATACCCCATACATGTATAATAGCGTAATAGGAAAATGGAAGAAAAAAATCTGATGAACAATCATCATCACCATCATCATCATCATCATCATCATCATCATCATCATCATCATCATCATCATCTTCATCATCATCATCATCATCATCATCATCATCATCATCATCATCATCATCATCATCATCATCATCATCATCATCATCATCATCATCATCATCATCATCATCATCATCATCATCATCATCATCAACATCATCATCATCATCATCATCATCATCATCATCATCATCATCATCATCATCATCATCATCATCATCATCATCATCATCATCATCATCATCATCATCATCATCATCATCATCATCATCCTCATCCTCATCATCATCATCATCATCATCATCATCATCATCATCATCATCATCATCATCATCATCATCATCATCATCATCATCATCATCATCATCATCATCATCATCATCATCATCATCATCATCATCATCATCATCATCATCATCATCATCATCATCATCATCATCACCATCACCATCACCATCACCATCACCATCATCATCATCATCATCATCATCATCATCATCATCATCATCATCATCATCATCATCATCATCATCATCATCATCATCATCATCATCATCATCATCATTATTATTATTATTATTATTATTATTATTATTATTATTATTATTATTATTATTATTATTATTATTATTATTATTATTATTATTATTATTATTATTATTATTATTATTATTATTATTATTATTATTATTATTTCTCATTACGTTTTTCGGGGAAAGAAAGGTTTGCAAAATGTTTGGATTTTAGTTACCCATGCACAAAATCAAGGCTTTGATAGAAATGCATGTATTTGATTTATAGGGCAAAAGAGAAAAAAAGTCCCTAGGGAGGAATATTAATTGTGATTTATTACAGAAAGTGCTGCGACTAAATTACATTATGAAATTCTTAGCCTATAATTTTTATTTTTAAAAACGTGGATCTAACTGCCTTGCCCTCTCCTATTTTGCAGCCTTTTAGTTAAATGTTTTCCCTTATAAATATCTTATGATGTTAAGTATATTCGCATATTGTACACACATACCAGTTTTTCTATTTTTGGAAAAGATATTTAATGGAAGCATTGTGGCTGGTGAACTCACTTTCCTGTAACTATAAAGGATTATAAGGAAACGTCTTTTTTGGTATAGAGTTCTCCCTGAAATACTGAATTTCAAGTTATATGCTTTCTTCGTAACACATCTGCATCAATTATCATAACATTCTTCCACTTCATGCTGACATAGCGTCTAATATTTTTCGTGAAGTTACTTTAGCATTTTGTGATTAAAGTTAAAATTAGAACTTAACTCTGAAGGCTTGCGTCACCGATACGAAAAAATTAAAGTTATACTACTCCCCAAAACGCTCCGTTAAGCAGTGTTCCATTTATTTCCTGAAACGTCGTGCATTAGGTTAGGTTTTAGTATAAAAGAGGTTAGGATCATATTGGAACTGATATCACTAAAGTAACTGAAGTCACACTAAGATTTTCAGTTATCAACGGCACAGCAACCCCAAAAAGTAAAACTTTGCTGCATATGGGGTATAGTATGCCTCAAGGAGGGGAAGTAACACGTTATTTACCTTGGTTATAACTCTTGCCTGATACTTCACTGATTATGATGATAAGGAAGCAAAACCTTGCGTCGCTCACTGCCATGCCGTTTACTTCCTGCTGCAGGGTTTGCTGGTATTACTGTTAGTTATTCACAAACGTTGGTTTATTCGTACTTCTGAATGAAAATTCACATAAAAAAATACACACAGTACTCTGCACATGCTACTTAAAGTTAGCAATAATCCTCAGAAATGTCAAAACCAACCCTAAAGCGATAATCGCCAAAACGCAAATCAAGGAGGCCATGTTTAGTTTGCGTTCACTTCACCCGTTTCGCTAGCATCGAATTCCTGGTAAGTGCAGCAGTCTGTGACGTTTCAAAGAAATGTTTCACTTCGTAATTTATAATATAGCATTCACGTGTTTCTAGGTTCGTCAGATTCTGTTACATAGATTGGTTATAGAAATATAATGCACTGTTGTCTAATCAAACTTGTTGGAGCCATTTTGAGAAAACTCGAAACATCAAAAAAGCCTTCATGTTTAGGATAATTCGATGGGAAAAAAGAGGATCTTGCTGATAATGTTTTTCCGCATTATCTGAAGCAGCTGAACCTAAACACCAAGTTTGGTACTTAACGGACATTTCGGTTTTGGGTTATGTAATTCACACACATCAACACGCGCAAAGCTATTCTTCGAAAAATGCTTCTATGGATTTATGTGTTTTGGGTGAATTATTGATAAGGAACGTTTGAGTGACCGGAATACTCATATTTCATCTAACAAGAGAGGAATTAGATCAAGTACCTATTTGAAATTCAAACCAATAATGAAAGAATATCTTGAAGTGGTTAATTCCACAACAATTTTATTTGACATAAATATATGTTTTAACGACAACTAAGTATTTCACGAAGTAAGGTTTTACCTACCTTGTATTGCTCGGAAATTATATAAAAGTCATTCTATCTGAGAAGCAGAAAATTCAAGATATACATTTTGTCATACAGATATTTTGGATCTTAGGTATTCTATAAACCTGTTACAGCTCTTTTTAGGGAAAGAAAGCTTCACAAAGTATCTAGGTTATTTTTGGTGCAGAGATTCTTTTATAACGTGAATTAAAATATTGGAACGTCATTTGCTCAGAGCTCTACTAGTGTGATTTGAGAACATTATGACAAAACTAACATTTTAAACATTATTGTGTCTTATGAAGTGTTCCCCTTTTGTAATTTAATTTGGACGCATGCGAGTCCTGTATTATAAGTAGGATGTTAGTGTTCTTTGGAAATATTAACAATATCTTCTTTTTCTTCTGAACTAATGATCATTATACCCTATCGATTTGGCACGAACAGCTGATTGTAGTTTCAAACTTCTGTAGTAACAGGGACTATAATTTACTTCTAAAGTCGTAAGCATATATATATATATATATATATATATATATATATACAGATATCCTTAATGACTTTAGTAGCTGTGTTCCGCCCGCCTCGTTAGCGTAGATGGTAGCATGTCTGCCTCACGTTCAAGAGGTCCCGAGTTTGAATCTCGGTCTGGTTGAGTTACCTGGATAAGGTTTCTTCCGGGGTCTTCGCTTATCCTGGAAGACGAATGCCGGGTAACTCTAAGCTCCATGGACCCCGGGCTCATTTGAGCATCATTTCACGCATTGTCCGATATAACTTAACGTTGGAGGATGTAAATAAAAAAATAGTAGCTGTGTTCCCTAAGGCCGCACTATGTTATCGTGCCATTCTCTCTGGTGATAAGAAATTTATTTGTAAATTTTGCAGTGGATATTTTCCAGGTTCATTTTAAGGAGTATTTGATATGTTTTAAGCGTTTCCGCAATCAAAATTCAAGATGGCCTAGAAAGTTCCACAGCGAATTGCCAATTAAAACTCAAACGATACAAAGAAAGAATGTTCACAGTTACGGCAGGCAGGGAATGCAATGTGCTTGAATAATCATGTAAGAGCAATAACGTACAGCACAGAATTCCTGAAATTCCTTTATTGCAAGAGGTACTGTGAAATGTATAAAACTGTTTTGACTACCAGCAAATAAATAAATTCCCTTCAGTTTTCGTTGCATTCCAGTTTCATTAATAATGGAAAATATAGTATGGTTCTTATCTGAAACTTAAAAATAGGTATTACTTGCTTAATAGGGTCCAACCATGAGATAATGTAAACCCCATAGTCTCTTCTAGGTACAAGTACTTTATCATTTCCTAATGATTAAAGAGAACAGAATGACGTATTTCCAGTCTTAACGGAGACCTGGACTGAAATTGTAGGTGAAAATTACACTTTCTATTTTAATGATATCATATATATACAGAGATATATGGGATACAGATACAGATCTCATTTTGTCATGAAAATATTTTGAACGAACGCACTTTAACCAGAATCTTTAGGGCCATTTTTAAAAGAATCCTAAAATTTCCATTTAAGGTTTGTTTGCAGTTAGTGAAGTTTCGAGTAGCATGGAAGATGCTAAAATACCAAGTTATATTTAACACACTATCTGTTTTGAAGTTCTGCTTTTCACGCATATATAGATAATACAAACATATATAAACCTTTTTGCAAAAGGTTTTTTTAGTTTTATATATATATATTTAATCAGAAAGTCTTAAGATTTATTTCTGGTGAAATCTGGATATAAAATTTTTGAGGCAATGCAGCAAATTCTTTATTAATACGAAGAGGAAGCTACAGCGTGTGTTGGCATTTATTTCCGAGAATCATAGAATCTAATTAATTTAGAGTTCTGATACTACAATCTTAAGTCAGGTTTGAGTGCGCTTACTGTGGTATGACGTTGTATGAATTGTACTTGGATTTGGAAGTGGTCGCTGAGAGTGTGAAGAGTGCTGCTGGTAGAGAAAGTCATACGGAATGGAATTTCCGAAAATTCTCAGGTTCTGTACACAGAATATTTTTAAGTATTACAAGTTATGATTTCGAATTTGCTGCGCGTCAAATACTGTTGACATAATTAATTCAATCGTGGCATTACTGATCAATTAATTTTTTCAGTCATCTGGAGATACACCAGATGCTTAGTAGTGCTATGTGATAACACTTCTATAAATTACATGAAGCTGCCGTGTATTGCTGCCAATGCCTCAACCGAGAAACAAACTGCATTTAAAGCCATAATTAATTATGGAAGTGTAATTTTAATTATCTACGTGAATTAAAAGTTAAATCAATTAAGAATAATCTGTGATTAATGAAGAAGTTAAAGCATTAATACTATGGGAATGAAGAGGAAGTATGAACAAGAAAAATCAGCTCGAAATTTTGAAGCACTGAAATTAATAATGACGGGTCACGGGTAAGACAATTAGTACATAAGGATGTCAAAAACGTGTATATAATGGTCATATACATCTTAATTCAAACAATAGGTTTATAGTATACTAAATATGATGATAAATTCTTTGTAGCATTAATCTCACAGAATATTTGTACCGAAATTAAATTTTATTGATAATCTGCTGTACTGAAACTGACCTCCTATAGGGAATAAGCTATTACAAATGGTCAATTACTTCAGAGTTTATTTTTGCAGATTATCCATCAGATATGTATAACATAGTTGGTTATTCATAGATTCACAAATAATATTTATAGCATTATAGTGCGTTCAGAAATTAATTCTGTGTCTAATGTTCAGAAGGTAATCATCATGCTAAAAACAAAACTTTCAGCCTCTATAACAAACGATAAACGTTATTTAATAAAATATGTTAAGTGAAAAATCTTCGAAGACTTTGTCAAGGAGTGGAATATCTTTCTACTTTTAATGCTTTTGTTTGTCGAAAATAAAGGAATGTGCACGTGTTCCGTAAACGTTTGCGTGTGCACTTTTATATTTAGTTAATAACCCGGTCTATTTTCACTTCAGGTTCTTTTTTTTACCTTTTAAGGCTTCCCTGGACTTCGACAACTATTTCAAAAACAAAATTAAGCAAATCGGTTCAGCCGTTCTCCAGTTTTGTGAGACTATCAAACGTTAATTCACTGGCAGGCTGGCGGGCAGGCAGGCAGGGAAGTCCTGGTCGTGTTCATCTGGGCCAGGTTTGCTCAGTACCAACTGGTCTATGGTTTACAGAAGAACTCTCATCATTATAACTATTCGAAATTCCTATTAGAATGCTTGGAAGGTAGAGCACCTGCCTGCTGTGTTAGGGGCCCCGGGTTTGATTCCCGGCGGTGGGGTTGGGAATTTTTCTCCGACAAAGATAATTCCTCACCTTCCCCAGATTCTGCAAGTACGAATGAGAATGCGAATATGTGCGTGATCTAATGATTAAAACCCAACGAATACGATTTAACACCTTCAATATGTTCCAAACAAGAACGGCCGCCGATATGACCATTAGAAGCTTTCGGATAATCCTTTATTCCGGTTTGTACGGTTGAAGAAAAGAAGGCATCGCCACAGTAACCAAGACTGTCATGAGTTTCAGTTCAGTAGTGTTTTCTATTCTGTGTGAATGGGACTACAATGGAGTTCTGTATTCGATACGAGAGTGAGTGAGTCGAAGACGGCGAGTGCTGTGTTCAGACTGGCCAGGAGAGAGTTAGGCTGATGTTTACGTCGTTAGCTGACGTGCTACACAAACTGAACAGTGACAAGAGAGAAACCTGACCACAAGAGATAGCTCATACAATACTTAAAAACACATAAAACGATTGATTGCTATTTTATTATAGCGTACACTAGAAAAGGGATTTTTCCTAGAATGTTTAAATAAAAAATATACTTTTGTTATGCAATTGGTAGGGAAAAATACAAAAGATAAAAAGTGCAGCTGAACTATTTTATACCAAAGTAAAATTTAACGTGTTATAATTTAAACGCGTGATAGCGAAAATCTCGAAATGTCACAAAATTGTTATGTACTAGTAAGTCGTATATTATAAAAAAAAAGTTAGCAGGTGCAAATGTCACATGAATAAGCCAAGGGAAAATTTGCTCAAATAACGAAAAATTGGGACAAAAAGCTGCTGTTTATTCAATTAATTCAACACTTTCTCCTTCCTATAGTATAGTTTATTGAATTACAAGCAGGTACGTCTACTTGTCACTCATCAGAAGAAGGAAACACACCTGTACCTCAAGATATTAAGCATCTCTAAACGTTTAAAAGTGAGCCCGTAAGTCCTCTTTTGACATCCACAGAAATCAGTGAGGGAAACAGTGAGAATACCAAATAGACAAGTGTGGCAAATTCCTCAATGTCCGGAATTTTCTCAAGACAAAAACCTGAAGTTTGTCTGTGGCAAAGCCATATAACTACTCCCTCACAGAAGTAAAAATATTCCATTGTTTTTCCTTTACTAAACCCTGTTCTTGTAATCGTTTCATAGCTGCAGCAAGGTACTATGGACACAAAGTAAGTTCTGTGTGCAAATTATTTAACGGAAGTTGTTGTGTCTTGGAAATTGCACCTGCGTCGGCTGTTTCCCCAAGGTATAAATAGGTTAATTAATTTTGTCAAAATTCTCATTCAACATAGCAGAGTACTCATCCAAGATCCCCAGCGAGTGATGTTCGGCAAATCTGGAAGGGGCAGGTCGGTGATGCAACACAACTCGAAGCCTCCTGTAGCATATCCTACAGAGCAGATATGAATGATTTGTAACGTCTTATCGGTTTCTTATGGATCCAAAATAGCTTATGAAGGGCATGAACCACGCATGTCTCATGTTTCAACTTAGAGAATAAATGTTTCAATTGGTTAACAGATGAAACCATGCGCGGAGCCTGGTCCGTAGCCCCAAGTAGAAGTTGTTCAAAGTCTATAGCAGTAGACTAGAGTTTTTGACAGATGTCCATAATTGATTGCATTACTCCAGTAGTAATGGCTTTCTGCAGTTCAAAACATAGTTTCACTGAGTATATGGCTTCAAAACAGAAATATTTCCCCTTTATCCTTTGATTAGTTTCTCTGTAAACAGGTTCCATGCAGTTTTTTTAAATTCTTTGTGTATTTTTGATTTTTTGCTTTTTTTAATAGGAACATTATTCCAATTCTCCTGCCAGCGGGCAAATACATTGCACTCACCCCACCTGCTTGGGACCAGGTTGAATGAGAAACTTTTTAAAGTTATGGAACAAGTTGTGGCCTGGTGTGTTTGACTTGCTAGAAAACAGGATTAAAGAAGAAAAACAATATGTGTGGCAGAATATTATATACACACTCTGTTCCGATGTTGATGAAGGAAACATTGACAATTAATTGTAAATCAACCATGACGGAGGTTATAAACGGATTACAGAGGATGGACATTATTGCACCATAAAGCTAATACAGATCGTCATCGTCATCGTCATCGTCGTCATCATCATCATCATCATCATCATCATCATCATCATCATCATCATCATCATCATCATCATCATCATCATCATCATCATCATCATCATCATCATCATCATCATTATTATTACTATTATTATTATTATTATTACTATTACTATTATTATTATTACTATTACTATTATTATTATTATTATTATTATTATTATTATTATTATTATTATTATTATTATTATTATTATTATTATTATTATTATTATTATTATTATTATTATTATTATTATTATTATTATTATTATTATTATTATTATTATTATTATTATTATTATTATTATTATTATTATTATTATTATTATTATTATTATTATTATTATTATTATTATTATTATTATTATTATTATTATTATTATTATTATTGTATTATAACCTCAGAGATGGCTCAACATTTTATGGTTCACATTAGTTAGGTCATGGGTTCAAATACTGTAGCAGATCCTTTTGACTCAGAATTCTTCGGCGGTTTCTCGGATTGCTAGGCAAAAGATGGAGAAATCAGCCTCCGGAAGATGATAGATATTTAAAAATTTCTTAAGCAGATGTATTCAATCAAAGTAATGTGCATATTCATATTAATGTTCGCCAGCGTACATACACACAAGCACACGCGCGCGCTCACACACATGCGCACGCACACGCACACACACGCACACGCACATGTACACAGTTCCATGGAAGCTCTTGCTCTATGAAGTAACAGAAACTGAGTACATGAGGCTTTTAAAGGAGGTCCTTAATAGCTTAATTATAACATTCTAGGTATTTAGAGGAGAAAAGCAAGTGCTCTGAACATACCAATCAGGATTCCCATGTTAGGTGTAATATCCCATACAAGAGCTCAGTTATTTTACCTGAATGTTATACGCTTATTCCATTGTCATAGGACTCACTCTTCCTCTCATCCAGCCTTCAATTAAGCCCTTAATGACAACCTTAACATCCTTGCAGAGCTCTGTTGGCTTCCCAACCCCGGCACATTATCTTCCCCTCCAGAATCCACGCGCCTGGAAAATATTCTCCCAGGTTCCGCTTAGTCTCTTTCTGTGGGACCCTCGTCAACTACGCTTCATTTGTCTCTCATTGCTATGCAAATTGCGACGGTCGGTCGTGGTCACCTCCTTCCCCTCGGGAGCAAGCAAGATGCTCTCTGACCGTTCCGCACAGTAGAATACGAGGGTTGAAATGTTATTGCGAAATAACAGCGCAACTTGCTGTCGAATATTACGAGGGAATCGGCATAACACGCAAATTTCTCCACTCAATACTTTGGATTACTGCATTAACCTGTTCAGATTCTAAGTTTTGAAATTTATATGCTAATCTTTAGCAGCTGCATTTTCCGCTGCATTCAGGATAAGCTAATCTGTCTCTGGTTCACAGAAGTCCTCGTCGAATATTCTAATGTTTTCCCTTTCGAGCCTGAGACTGGTGAAGACAGTAAGAATGGATAACAAAGGATAATGCCCTTAGCTTCAGTAAAACTGCGTAATAAACGAAACTTCTTAGTCTGAAATTATATTTTGTGTATTGAAACACATTTCAATTTATTTTTAGATTCATACGGGCTTTCTAAAATTAGCTACATAAGGGCACACTTCAGGATTGCAATATCATGTACTATCTTAGTACGAGGACTTATCACACGAGAATGTATATCTTAAAATAAATTTAAAGATTTATTTATAGCCAATCAGCAACAAAAAGTGTAAATGTCTTGTGTTTATGGAGTTTCTTTGATGCAGCAAAAAGAACACTTTGAGGATGTAAACTTCCCTCAAATAGGTAAGGCCGCACGCACCGTAGCTAAGTGGTTAGACCACTTGGCTCTCACCAAAGCTCTTGGCTCTCACCCGGATTCAATCCCAGGCAAGAGCAGAAAGGGATTTGTGATGGTCAACACGGCGCTGGGGGATTTTCTCCGGGATCTCCGGTTTCCCCCACCATCTCATTCCATCGGTGCTGCCTCTTCATCCTATGCATCATCAGTGCCGTGTGTAGTAAAAGCAGGCATTAAACACTACACATTTCCATTTTCAAACATGTAGCTGACAAATGGATTGATGTATTTAAATTTGGTATAAGATTATATATGCTAGCTGACTCGAGAACTTCCTACCGCCAATAAAGGTTCTTTGAACTTACCTATATAAACAAAACAAATTTCCATTAGTTATTTATTCTGCAATTTGGGGTGATGTTTAAATAAAACACTGTTACAATTAAATTAATTAATTTAAAGCTTTCTGATTAAGAATGCTCTTTTGTATTTTTTGTGGTGCATAAATATATAACGATGATGGTTTTCCGTCGCTTGAACAAGACACCTATGATTCTCCATAAGAGAAACAGGGAAGTTACAATTTGATTCCCCAAACCTCCAATGACTGCTCTTCCGCTTTATTTATAGTCATCGGAAAGGTCAAACGCACGGGAAATCGTAGACGCTTAAAACCAAAAGGTAAACCCTTTAGAATCATCGGAATAAGGGGATCAAGATATCTTTTCCTTTGAACTTTCCCTTGATGATTTTTGCCTCGAAGACATTATTCACGTTTTTCACTGTTAGTCCCGTTCCATTGCACAGTCGTGGTTGGTCAATGTTATGCAGCACGATCAATACTGATACTACTTTTAATTTTAAAACTTAGAGGTGGAAGGCCAGGCAATTGTAATCAATTTGAAAACTGTGCGAGGCAGTTGACTGCGTCATCCTGGTTTATAACCGTGTCAACTGATTTGCACGAGAACAAGACCCCCCGAAATAAACAATTTGGAACTTGTTCTGACATACCAACACGACTATTAGCATTGGCTGCCTCTCGCTGCACATCAGTGCGGTCAGCACGTGACGTAGCTCGTTACACATTTAACCGAATTCTGGGACATAAGTCAGGTCACCTTCATCAGACATAGTAAAAACAGTTTCGGCGAAATTCAGAAAGTCACAAAGCAATTCAATTAATTATGTGTCAATTAAATTTACATTGACAAATTCAGAAATACAAATTAGAAGGTATCCAAGGATGCACCAATAATTGACAACAATTGTCTGTGATCAAATATTTATAGTATTATAGTGTGTTCAGATATTAATTTTTTGTCAGTTCTTCCAAAGATATATTATCATGCCACATAAAGAAATTTCAGTCTTAATAACAAAGGGTAGACGTTATTTAATAAAATACGAGCTTTGGCAAGGAGTGGAATATCCTTCTACTTTGTAGTACTTTTTATTTCGAAAATAAAAGAAAGTGTATGTGTTCCGTGAACGTTTGCGTGTGTACTTTTATATTTACTTAATCGCCCGGTCTGATATCACTTCAGGTTTATTTCTCACCTTTTAAAGCTTTCTAGGACTTACACAAATGTTTCAAATCCCAAACGAGGCAAATCGGTTCAGCCGTTCTCCAGTTTTTGTGAGACCACCAAACGTCAACTCATTCACACACACACACACACACACACACACACACACACACACACACACACACACACACACACACACACACACATATATATATATATATATATATATATATATATATATAGTCAGCCAATTATCGGAAGGCACGACTAACTGGAGGTATAGCAGCCTCGTCCATTGAATCCCAGGCGGCGTCAAAAGCTTTCCCTTCTGACCACGCCTCCTCACATGTAAGCAATTATAAGGGTTTTCCACCCTTAAACATATGGGTGGCCCTTCTTAATACGTTCACCATGTTAGAGCGCTGTTGCAATATTTTTCTTGTGTCCTCAGAAATTATCTTAGACTGTGCAAACGTGCTTCCTATGTGTGTTAATTAAGCTTATATTTATAGAAGTTACATAGTGTTTTACTTAGTATAGTATTATAAATTGATTTGTGTTTAATAGTTATTTGCGTTTAGCACTTGCGTAATTTAATTAAGATGTGGAGACCGTGGGTATCGAACCTAACATGGATATGCTACCATGGATTTCCGTTCATACTTGTAATATATATATATATATATATATATATATATATATATATATATAAAAGTATCTAAACTTTTTCGAGTTCTAAAGCGTTTATGGCATATTTAATTATTATGCGGAATGTACGTGATTATTTATTTAAATTGTGTTTAGCAGAAGACCCACCCCCTATAAACAAATACAATGCTTAACTTTATTCAAACTTGTAAAATTAGCAGACATCCTTGTAAAAAGTTTCGAAAATTTGAAAAGAGTAATAGAGTTTCCTTACTAGTTTTTCTTTAATTCCTTGGTGGTTGTTTTTTTAAAGTGTTTATTGCTTTGTTAAATCAACTGAAATTCACCACCTGTAGCTACCATAGAATAAAGGAAAATGTTTTAGGATAAAACGGCTCACGATTGCAATAAACAAAGCTCTAACGTGCAATCTTTGCTTATAAATTATTATTAACTACCAGAATATCCAAAGTGCTTCTTTAATTCGCAAGTAAATATCCCTCGCAAATTCATGCACATTGATGCAGTTTAACCCTTTTAAAATTGTAATGATGTTTTACTAAACTTTCCTTAGATATTATGCTAATAATACGCATTTAGTTCTTGTACGTAATAGAAGTACTAATACCATAACAGCGCAGGTGATATATTTCTTTTCAGTTATGTTATAAAGAGTTGTAACATTATGTATTATGATAGGAAACATTAATCATTTAAAATTTATTTGAAAAGATCAATGACGATTTCTTACAGTGAATTTTGCTTTATTTATTTATTTATATTTTGCCTCTAAAAGTTAATTTAAACAACGGCAACACTGGATATTCTCAGCTGTAAACACGAGCCTAACATTCTTCACCTCTGACCCCGGTTGGTGTTTCCTAAGATGTTTATGACATTGTGGTTAGGGGGAAGAACAGTTTTTCGCTACAAAGAGAGCCGGTTGGGGATGGTTTAAGCGCGGCCACTATAGCTAGGGGACAGGAGGCATTAAGCCCACGCCGCCCATTTATCTTGCAGCGGATGGTTAGGAAAGTGTCACTAGACACTGTCAGTCTCTTTCCCCTCCCCCTGACGTCTCGAACAATCGGGATGATGTTCTGAGCCGCGACACTTCCAGACTCAGCGATCTGCATATATAAGGGAGGCAGTGGACGAGTCAGTTCTGTTCTTGGCGAGCTGTCGTGACGAGAGCTCGGTGCTAGTGAACGGACTGTAAGACTGCGTACGTGTATCAGAGGAGTTGTACGTAATTGTGAGTGTGAAGTGAGCCTGTGAAAGACGAACTGGTGGATTGTAATTGTGTATGCTACGTAATCCTATGTAATCGGCAAATGTTCCAACTGTAATTCGGTGGAAATAAAGAACATTTTGAGTTTGTGGAATTGGACTTTCAATTTCACGAACCGACAAAGTCACAATATACACACACACACACACACACACACACACACACACACACACACACACACACACACACACACACACACACATATGTATATATTATATATATATATAATCCTTTTCCGAATCAAAGTTAACTAAAACGTAACCTGTAAAGAAGTTGTCCATCGTCGAATCAGTGTCAACCGGACAGTGCACTTCAGGAAGAGGCTGACAGCAATCCCCTGCATCAGGCTTATACAATTAGAAAAATAAATTCCTTGGGTCGAACAGCACATTTGAACGTGGTTTGTTTTTAGAAAATAAGAAAAGGTGCAGCCAAAACTGGAGTGGGATTATATTCACAAATGAGGTGACATTTACATCCACACATGTGCGAAAGTGTCTACCACTCCAGAGGAACTCTTTGCGACGCAAAATACGTGACATTAATGGATCGCAAACCAAGTGTGTGTCGTCTTAAGGGTTGGGCGTCACGAAATGTCTAGGTCTGTTGTGTCAGCTTGATGGAACATTACATAGCCAGCAGTATAATAGTATATTGTGCAACGAGACTATAATGGCAGTAATTAAAACGTGAGTATTATTAGCAAAGCAAGCGAAGCGAGCGAGTTTAATAATTAATTATGATACGAGAGTTTTAATTGACATGATAGTCAAGTTTCATAGGACTGTTTATGCCGGATAATGTAACTTAAATAAAGGTTTAATTTTAACATATTGTCGCATTATGGATTGTGAACCGGGATTATTTTAGACCTCAAGTTGTGGGTAGGGTTGTAACGGTGTTTTACCATAAGGGTTTACAATCTACTTTGCAACTGGGAGCGTAGCTGAAAGGATAGGGTGTCAGATGGTAGAGGTAAGTGTTAAAGAGAATTTGTAGTCAGAATACAGGTAGATAGATAGAAATAGCAGAACTTTCTACGAAATTCCAGTTTACTATAACCTCATGATTTTCTGCAATACATATCAACCCCGAAGTCTTGAGGATACTTTGGGTGGGCTGGTGTTGATAGCTACATTAGTACATTAAGACCCAGTCGGGCTTACCTTCGAGAAGCTGTCGGTGCGTGGTGAAGTGAAGTTTCGGGGTAGCCTCCGTCCACAACGATATACTTTAGACTCCCTCGCGCCCCGATAATCACGGCTATAAGTATTAACGGCCAAGCCCAAAAGGAGGGGGTCAACACACGTTGAACCTAGGGACTTTTTCCCTTTGATCTGCAGAAAAGCTTCTGGAACATTCCATCCGCCATGTTGGTTTAAGTCCAATGACCTGCTGATCATCCATTACTAACTACCGGGTTCAAAGTCTAGAGTTACTGCGTTTGGCATTCTTAATTGGTTAATGCTCCGAAAATATGCAAATTAAGGGTTTGACATCTAATGTTCCACTATGAGGTTTCTACATTTTTACTTCCACAAATTAATACTTTCAATTGTATCAGGAGAGATCATGCTATAAAAATTTCAAATAAATTCCTAAAATAAATCAAGTTCCTTCACTTCACCAAAGCATAAGCGACAATATTCATTTCTGATTTGAGTGATATGCTACAATCGTTATTCCTTTATCTAAAGTGAGACGTGGTACGTAGTACGCAGGCGCAGAAATGTTGTTTACTTCGCTATAAACGGCTGTTAAAGTGTGACACAATTTTACCTAAAAGAAAGTATACACAAACCTAAACAAATTGAACTTACTGAAATATTATTAGCAATCAATGCTAATGATAATATAAACACAACTGACTTTAATTCATATATAGGTTATTTATTGTACAATTAGTGAAATGAATTGGTGGGAATGAGGTAAGTTAAATAGTGTTTTTAATATTCTCCAATCCATGAATTGTGAATAGAACTTCTCGTACATCTTTCCTAACTTTTGTGGCAACAAATTATTGGTAACATTGAGTACCTTTAGCATCATTTTTAGGCGCTTAAATTAGTGACAATTTGACCTTTTTCTAAACAGGCGCTAGTACCATTGTCGATCGAAACGCGAATAATCGATTCTTGCGTTTTAACGATTTTAGGTTGCCACTTCTGATTGGTTGGATACCAATACTTAAATGGACAGGTAAACTTCAATGAGGCCTATAAAAGTACTGCTACCAGTCGAATAAATACTAAGTTTGACATGGTCGAGCAGAAACATATCTTTGAAAATATAAAGGTTCCCTCTGAAGCACTAGATGTCAGGATGGAAATATTGAATTGCAGCGGGATAACACCCTCTCCACATAAGTCAGCAGGTTGCAAATTAGATCAATCCAATGACTGGTTAGACTTCTTGCTCCATTTTCACCAAATATTTGAATGCTATTTGGCTATATATTCAGTATCACTTACGCCCCATAGAATGAGAACAGTTTGCACGACCGATGCTAAGTATATTGCTATCTCTACTTGCTTTTAGTTTAGAGAAATAATATTTACTTATTCTTAATTTGTTGGAAAGTGAAATGGAAAGTGTTTCACTTTATATATGTGAACTTAGAGCTATGAAATACAAACGCTTTAGCAACTGAACATATTATAATAAAGGTATAAAAATGGAATAGCATAAAATTTTATTAATAAAAATAAATTAAGCTCGGTAGTCCAAGTGCTAAAATAATAGCCTACGAGGGGTTCTATTTACATTTTGAGCCTAGTAACTAAAACAAAGTAATTTATGATTGAAAACTACTTTATTGATTTTTTCCTTCAAAATATTTTCCTTTATGATCAATGACTTTTGTATGCGTTTGAACCATCTGTCAAAGCATTATTCCAGTCCTCTTGAGACAATTTCAAAACATGGTTTCTGAAGGTATGAACGGCTTCTTCGCCAACGAAAATCGTTGTCCACGCAATTTATTCTTGATCCTCGGCAACAGAAAAGGAGTCATTTGGTTGCCAAATCAGGACTGTATGGCGGATGACCTACCAGCTCAATGCGATGAGCTTAAAATACTCTTTTGTTAGACGAGATGTGTGTGCACTCGCATTGTCTTGATGACGAACAATCCTATTGTTCGTGTTGGCTTTCCTTATTCCACCGAATACTTCCGGCAAACAAATGATTATATACCATTATATATTGACCGTTTTACGTTCCTCTAAAGGCAGTGTTGCCACATGGCCAGTTTTTCTGAAAACGTGGGTGACCATTTGTTTCGAAGTGCCTGGAGTGCGAACATCTTTTGTTGGATTTACTTCACCTTTAAACACCCCTACAGTCGATTGCCGTTTGCGCTCCACGTCATACGCATAGATCCATGATTCGTCATCTGTTACAATCTTATATACATCTTTTAGGTCACCACCATTGTATTTCTTGCAAATTTTTGTACACCAATCGACACGAGCATCTTTTTGGATACAACGAGAGCAAAGCTCTTGCACGGCTAAATAATCATGCAGTATTTTATATATGCTTGAGGAACTAATTCCTAGGGTTGCCTCAATCTCGCAATATGTTCCAGTTTTTGCACATCATTGATGCTTCCTGGCACAACAACCGATTTTGGATGACCTTCACGAACTTCATCATTGAGCGAACAGCGGCGGCAATTATATTTGTTATACCAGATTTCACGGTAGCAAAGGATGGTGCTTCGTCGCCAAATGTGGAATTTATTTGATCGATGCACTCTTATCTTGATAACCCACGTCGAGAGTCGTAATAAGTCATTGCGCGAACATTCGCACGATCTAATTCCATGTTTTTGCTGAGACGCAATGTTCAAGTTAATGCAAACAAAACAAATTAACAAATTGATAAAATGTCTGGTCAACAATTTCAAAGCTTCCATTGGTAGCGTCAGATGACACCTACAACATTCAGGGTTGCTAAGGCTCAAAATACAAGTATTGCCCCTTGTTTTATGACACAATAAGCAGGTATTATTGTGCCTTATTTTTGAGAATAATCAGAAGCCCCTCAGGTAACACACATCGCATGCATTCCTTGTTCTCGGAAGTCATTGATGCTTCATATTGCACCACTGTGCGTGTCACTAGGAAATCACAGATTACAGAGGCATGTTAACTCCTCGTAGACTCAAACACAACGCTGGAGCACATCCCCCGTTTTCGCCATCATTCTGTTAGTTTCTCGTCGCTCAGCTTGTTTTCTTGGGAAGTATACATATCCACGAGAGTAGTGGGAAATCATGCTTGTAGAAAACGTGACAATGTTGCTTTTCGTGACCTTCAGCTTGTCATCAGCCTTTGGTACGCCGCATTTTAACCATTAGGGTAGCATAATAATGGTTATTTAAACTCTTCTATTAGAATTTGAGCACTTAGCTGAAGGCAAGAGCATCATAGTGATATTGATTCTTGTTGAAGTCCGAAGTTTATGTAACATAGTTCAGCAAAAATATCTGAACTGAAGCAAAGTATTGGAGTAGAGTTTCAAACTTTCCACCTCAGTATGCTAAAAGAAATACTTTAGTGTAGCCTGTTAGTGGAAGTGCTGCAAAACAGCAAAGTATTTGATATATCGCCTTCTATTTCAATAAATTTTTGGGGGGTGAAAGGTTCTCTCTCAGTGCTACAGAGCTGGATAAAAGTATTATTATATATTTTAAATATCTCCTTCTACTGAGAGCTGAAGTAGAAACAAGTTTTCCGAAGTACAAGAACTAGTGAGCTGCAATAGGAAATTCTTTTATTTGAAGATTTTCACCAAATGCTCTTTGATATTGCCACCCAGGGCTGGTACAGTGAAAAAAAAGCATCCTCAAACATTACGATATACATTAACTATGCTTTGATAATTTTAATAATATAAGAGACTTCTTACAGCATAAGACCCATTTTTAATTTGCTTTTTATGCGCAATTCTATTTTAAATGGACAGTTCATACTTTCCCTTGCCTGTGCTCATTTGGTACTTTAAACATTCGAAGGTCGGGTGTTCCTGGTCAGGATCATCGTATTGGACGAAACATGAGCGTGCTCTTATGAGCCAGAACTTAAGCGCCAATCAAATTAATTGCGTCACCCATCACTTCCCGACCCAAGAAACGGAGTTAATGAACCGGGGGATATGAAAATTATGCTGATAGAGGCATAAAACGTATGTTGTGTCATTAAACGCTATGCAGTTCTTTTGAACCTGACCGTAAATGCAGTGTACCACCGCATGTTTCTGGAACACCATCTTCTTGCAGCACTGCGCAGGAAACGAATCCAGTTTTGAGCCATTGTTTTGCGGGACAACGCCCGCTATCAAAACGCAGTAGCCTAACGGAACCTCTTTGTACAGGTGGGAGGTTCTAGAGGAGTGTTTCTCAAAGCGTGGTCCGCGGACCCCCGGGGGTCCGCGAGGGGATGTCAGGGGGTCCGCGATGGGATCTCTCAAGTCAAGTTATAATGTTTCATTAAAATTATGGAAAACGTAGAATTCCATTTCCTGAGTCACTTATCTCCTAGGTGCCGAACTACATACGTTTTAATTAACAGTTTATATGCAGCTACGTCTTAACGATGTAACCTTGCTGAAAGATGCAATTAACTTATCGTTGGGAGCTTGTAGTGCAGCAGTATAATAGCAGCGATGCACCCATCCTGAGCGAGACGGGTTAGCTGCGGTGCGGATGAAATCAGCCTAGCCTACAATAAATGGTGAACAAGAGGCAAGTTGTAATGAGCCCACTAGTTTAACTAGTTGCTGTTCTGCCAATCTGCGAAAAGTAAAACAGCAAAAATACAGAAAAGAACATTTAAGTTTTTGATTTGTTCTAGCTGGAACTTAAGATAAACAAAAACTTTAATGTGTTTTGTGTTATGATGTACTGTCCAATGACGAAACGTAGCCTGCTAAGCTGCGAAGACTTTAGAGACCAAACATCCGGATTGCATTGGTAAGACACTTGATTATTTTAAAATAAAGAGTAAAGAGATGAAAATGAGTAAATCTAGAATAGAAAAAAAATTCTACTGGAACCAGCAATGAAAAAGCAACACTAGCTTCCTGTGAAACAGCGCTACTCATTGCTAAAATTGGTAAGGCTTAATACATTGCAGAGGAACTAATTTTGACAGCAGCTTAAAAGATGTGTAGCATAATGATTGGTGACTCAGCTTACAAAGAGTTGATCACAGTCCAACTATAAAATGATTCAGCTAAACGTAGAATTGTTGGTAGGTCTCAAAATATCCTGCGCCAGCTAATTAGGGGGTTAAAGTCAACGACAATGTATGGCTTACAACTTGACGAAAGTATTAATTTCACTGACAAATTTCATTTGTTAGCTTTTGTACGTTACGAACATGAGAAAGAGCTTGTTGAAGACCAATTGTTTTTTTAGGTAGGTCTTATATAATACTACTGAGGATGTCTTTAAGACACTTGATGGACTTATTTCAGAGCAAGGTCTTGAGTGGGAAGTTAGTGTAGGCGTAAGTACAGACATAGCCCCAGTGATGTCTGGACACAACACTGGATTGAAGGCTCGATTTCAAGCTCTCAACCCTGAGATTAAATGGACTCATTGCTCGATACACAGAGAGGTGTTGGCTGTAAAGAGAAAAATCCACAAGATTTGTCGGAAACATTGGAAGAGTTGGCTAAAATTGTGAACTACATTAAAGCCTGTCCTCTTAACTCACGGATATTCAAGAAATTATGTGAAGAAATGGGAACGAAACATAAACAACTTTCCTTGGACACAGACGTTCGCTGGCTTTCTTATGGATTTTTTTTTTTCACAATGTTTGAATTATGTGATGAAGTGATGCTGGTTTTTGAAGACAGCAAGCACTAAAAGTTTCCCCACAGTAAACGACTGTGTGACTTTGAATGGTTATGCAAAGTGGCATTTCTAGCTAGCATCTAATCACACTTAAATGAACTAAACCGAAAATTGCAAGGACCAAAACCAGATATTTTCACGGTTCATAAAAAAATTGAAGTAATGATAGGAAAACTTAAAGTGTGGAAAGGTCGTGTAGAAAAGAAATCCTTGGACTCCATTCCTACTTTTAGAAAAATTCTGATTTCATCAGAAGAAACTTTGCCTAAAAATATTGAAGAAGCCATGCTAGAACACCCGAATGACCTATCAAAATCTTTGAGAAAATACTTTCCAGCACCGGAAGATGATCAGAATGAGCGGATAAATTATCCTTTACAGAAACAAATTCATAGGGAGCATTGATAGCCTTTCGGAATAAAACAGGGCTAACTAATAGAGTTATTTAACATAAACGGATGGAAGGTGTATACCACGAGAATGAACTTGCAAAATTTTCGTTTCCGACGCAGAGTGCATTTAATGACCTTGCTACGAAAACACTTAAGTATATTGTGCCCTTCTCAACCACCTATCTGTGCGAGCAAACATTTTCATTGTAGTGCAACATCAAGCCATCGAAGAGAAAATGGTTGCCAATGTAGAAACTGACTTAAGAGTAAAAGTCACCAACATTAAGCCCAGCTTAACTGAGCTTATTAAATCAAAAGAAAAGTTGCATTGTTCACATTAATACTCCCAATGAACAAAGTTTGAAGCTTTTTCCACATCAACTGATTTTTTTTAGTAAACCAAAACTGACTTTGTTGAAATGATCAAATAGTGGATTCAGAACATTATGAATAACTTTTTATATGCATACAAATTGTTTTTAACTTGGAAAATAAGTTCATTTTCATAACATGTTACGCTTATTTTTATTATTCCTTGGGTATTCCAAAGAGCGTGGTATTACTGCAAGACTAAAGTTAAACAAAAACCTAGTTAGACAAACTTGCCTAAAATTTACTTCAAAGTGAAAGCAATTTAATTATATAGTTATTCAATTTAAAAATATATATTTTTATTTAAAATACTTTTTATACACAAATCTATTTTATTTAGTTCAACCTTCTTTTTTAATTTCTTGTTAATTAAATTTAAAACTAAATATATAAGAAAATATCTTGAATTATACACAGAGTAATTATTTAAATTGCAATTATAAAATTCAACCAAAAGTCGCCTCGTTCATATAGACTGAGTTGCCAAACTATGGGGGTCCACGGACAGGTTGTTAGATGATAAGGGGGTCCTTGAGGCAGTAGAGTTTGAGAAACACTGTTCTAGAGCACTCAGCCTATTCACCCGTCATGAGCCCGTGTTACTTTCATCTGTTCCCTAACCATTGTGAAGGATCGCACCAGAGAGGCTATACTTCGAGCTATAGAGTGGTCTGCAAACGTCAGCAAAGAGGGCACTACTGGTATCCTGAGGCTTCCCCATATCTGGCAACCGGAGCAACAGGTGGCAGGGGATTACGTTGAAGGCTTGTAGAAATATCATTATTGTGTAGTAAATAGTTCACACAAGGCTTATCTTTTGCTATTAATTTCTTTCAAGTCCTGTTATATGGCATTTGATTTAACATCAAACGAATAACTAGCATTGCTAGAAATAGAAGTCATCTATGAGATATGCCCGAAGAACGGCATACTCCGACATTAAACCTAGTACAGGCCCAATACCGATTTTTGTGTTTACAAACTCTATGAAGAACTACAGTTGATATGAAGGAACTGCAAGATGTGTAGGTCGCTGGTCGAAGAAACAAACAGTGTCCCTAACGATTTCAAGTCTTAATGTTCTAGTAACAATAGAGAGGCTTCTCTAGGAGACCACGACTCAACGAAAGCGGCTCAAAGAAATCTGCTATCTAACAGGGTGTGAAGAACTTTACAAAGGCCAAGCATCTACGTCATCTTCCCGACATCAATGGAAACCACACAGCCCCTGAGCCAACCTCAAACATGAAAGGGGGAGCGAAATAAGGGAAAGGAAATCCGTAATAAAAGGTAGATCACCCGAGCAATTGCATTGCCAACCACGAAAAACCAGGAAAATCTATAGGTATCAAACACAGGACATTCTGGCACCTCACTTTTACCCACGCCCCCAACACTTTGGATTCAGGCAGCATCATTCTAGCATTCACCAGCTCTTGAAACTTACCGAACATATCCCCCATAGCTTTGACACCAAAGAACATACAGTGGCTGCATTTCTAGTTTTCACTCAGGCATTTGATAGAGTGTGGCATAACGGCATTCTTCATAAACTACATGACCTAGGTCTTCCGCTCTACATACTTCGCTTAGTTACTAGCTAACCTCACGGAACACTAGTTTTCTGCATGTCTTAGGAAATTACATCAAGATAGGAAAAATAAATTAGGAAATTACATCAAAATGGTGATAGTTTTTCCCGTACCAGACGCAGTAGACCGCATGGAACTGAAAATCTTAAATATACCAACTGACCCACAAGAACTACTGGGACTTGTTGAAAAGGCATACAATAGAAAGAATGAAAGCTTAGATGTAGAAGAATTCTACAGACACTTTGTATTGTGTTATGATGGACTAGCTTTGGATAGCACGCAAAAATGGCTACATTGCCTTGCAGTCATTAGGCATGATTCGTTAGACTGTCCAAAAATAGTCACCCAAAAGTCAACCATTTCCCCCTTTTTTCCGGCTGAAGACAATTATAAATCTGAAGACATTTTTATACCCAAAACTGCATCATCAAAAGATACCAATAGAAAACCCAACAAAACTCTGGTAAGGATTTCAAGACATATAATACACATAACGATGGACATAATCCTATACTAACAGTTATAAAAGAACCTTATAAACAGGATAAAAATAAAGCTCAAACCGTTAAGGCAAGCTCTTTTAAAAAAGTAAATAAGAAAACGAAACCTGCCAGGACTAGTAGAGGTTATAAATATTTAAGAGAAGTGACTGAAATTAATCCGGAAACTTGTTCCAAATAGCGTTTTTTTTAAATAGAGGGTATATTACCCTAGAGAGACAAGATGGTGACGTTTACCCACAACTTTCATATACAGAGGACCCAAATTATCAAAATTGATCAAATAAATGCGCAGCGCTCGAAACTAGTGATGATGGAGATGAGAAAAGTTATAGAAGAATCAGATCTGGACATTTTATGTGCACAAGAACCGTATACTATCAAAAACAAGCTCACAAATATACCAGCAATGGCAAGAGCTATTTGTACTGGTGAAAATCCAATGACGACTTTAGTAGTTCTTAACTCGAAATTACAAATAACCAAAATTACAAAATTTAATGATACGCATAATAACTGTATCCAAGTCTGTACGGAAAGAGGTATTTTTATTTTTTCCAATCATTATTGCCAATATAGTCAAGAAATAAGCGCATATACAGAACTTATTAAACAAATTCACACAAATTACTGAAATTATGAAGTCATTAAAACTTTAGATGCAAAAGCCAAATCAGAGTGGTGGTGTAGTGGCTTTAGGAATGAAAGAGGAGAGAAACTGGAAGAAATGATCTCAGAGTTCAGCCTACATATTTTTAAAAAGGCCCACAATCCGCCAACTTTTGAAAACCACGCAGGAGCGGTATCAAATTTTGATATAACCCTAGAAAATATCAGAATTACACCAATAATTTTAAATTGGAAATTCGGGCAGGATTACACATCTAGCGATCATAGACTAATTTTGTTTAGTTATGTCTCTAAATCATTAAAACATAATGAAAGATATTCTACACCAAGCTTTAATTTCAAACTAGCAAACTGGGACGAATTCAATCAAATACTCCAAAGTAAGCATTTGGGATGCAGCGGAGTTGAAGCAAATATAGAAGCTAGCAATTTAGCCATGTTAAAACAATACGTAGAAGGAGAATTAAAAAATTTAGAGATGATGTTTGGACTAATGAATTACAGAGCTTACGAAGGAAAGGTCGTAAATGTAGAAGAATATATCAAAAGACCATACTTATTGATGATAGAGAGAGAAATTTGGAAATACATAGGAAAGCTAAAGAAAAATTTAAAAAATAATTATTTGAAACTAGAAGTAGATCCTGGAAAAATTTTCTAGAAACCTGTACGTTACATAATATATCGGGAGCGCCTTTTAAAATAATAATGAAAACATTAGAAACCCGGAAATATTGGATATAATAAGAAGAGATGATGGAACATTAATACACCGAAACCACGGAAGAGTGACTACAAAAATTATTATCCAATGATAGGAGACCGACAACGAGGAGAATACTGAAATAAGACGGAGTTTGGAACAACAATATTTAAACAATAATATCATTTATCCCTTTGATAAAACAGAAATTCAACAAATAATTAAGGATTTGAAAAAGAAGAAAGCAGCAGGACCGGATAATATTAAAAATGAAATAATAATATACACAGCTGAATCGTTAATTCCTATCCTTTGGAATTTATTTAATAGCTGTTTATGGCAAGGGAAACTCCCCAGTGATTGGAAACAAGCTAAATTAATCATATTGAAGAAAAGTGCGGATAAAGACCCTATGGATTGAAAATCGTATAGACCCACATGTTTTCTATACACGATTGGAAAACTCTTTGAGGCACTTATAAATAAACGTATAATGGAATATCGCACACTAATAAGACTTAATGAGGACCAGTACGGTTTCAGGAAAGGCAAATCTACGGAAGGCGCCATAAATTCTGTTATTAGCACTACCCTCATATCAAAACAAAAATATATTATGGTAATATCTGTGGATATCTCTGCAGCTTTTGATAGCGTATGGTGGCCATACTTTTTCACCAGGCTCAGACAACTTAATTATCCAAGAACGTTATACAAATCTTAGAGGATTATTGTAAAAATAGAAAAGTACAACTTGTTGGCGTACATAAGACAACTGAAAAAAGCATTACCAAGGGATGCCCCCAGAGTTCGATTCTCGGACCGACATTCTGGGATATTATTTTGGAAACATTATTGAAACAAATTAAGAGCAATAATATCTGCCTTAAGGTAGTGGCGTATGCAGATGATATTGTATTTTTGGTGGAAGCAGATTCAAGAAACGTATTGGAAGAAAAAGGAAATAGCTTATTAAGGGAACTTTTTAATTGGTGTAGAAAATAAAAAATGAAGATCGCATCGGATAAATCCAGTTATATGATCTTAAAAGGCACATTTAAGCGAAAGCCAATCATAAAATTCAACAATGAACCCATAAAACGTTTCAAAGAAATGAAATATTTAGGAATACTTCTGGGTGAGAAATTAAGTTTTAAATGTCATAAGATTATGTTAGAGTAAAGGCAGAAAAAAAATGTTAAAACTTGCTAGGTTAGCTCAATTTGACTCAATTAGGCTTCACCTACTCATATTCACCGACTCCAGGTGTTTCAAAACATGATTCTGCGATTGTCTGTAAACGCCCGCGGTACATTCGGAATGCCCAGCTACAACGAGAATTGCTCATTGTCAGTACAAATGAGTACATATTAACAACTACAAAAAGATTCTTTGCTAACCTTCCTCATGTATCAGGCTTTATACTTTCAATTGGATGTTGCACCAGGATTGAAGGCATGCTTACCACAAGTCGTTTCGTTTCTATAAAGTGTTAATTCCGTAGTGCTGAAGTTACGTAATTAATACTCCTACAAATCAGATCAGTTTGCTTGAGAATTTCAACACGAGTAACCTCTTACCTTGTATTCCTTAATTTTATTCTGTGTTTTAACTCCGCAATTTTTTAGCACTGACTGCGCTGATTAACTGATAAACAAATATTAAAAAGCTCAGGACATCGGGAATTACAAGTGTGACCTTGCTCAGTTATAAAACTTGATATAGATATAGGTCATAGCATGCGCCACAATAATATTCAAGAAAATCGAAACTCCCTAACTAATTTTATATGGAGCATTTTTCGAATTCAGTCCCCCAGAAACGGTTGAAATAACGTTTATTAAAATGCCGCACATTGTAGATATCAATTCGAAAATCTGTACCTTTTTTAATTTAAGTTATTTAAAGTCGCTTTAACAGCAAGGTCATATCACAACTACGTGATAAATTATACAATATATGAAATGCAGTAACAGTACATAGAACACTGGAGTTACACACAGAGATACAATATTACTTAAAATTACAATACAAAACAATGTCGATGAAACTGTATATACATAAGTCAATATAAAAATTACGCTTGCAAATTATTATATATTTACATGTTAATAGTATAAACACTAGATTGTCATATACATTTTTGTATTTTTGAGGAAGAGCAGTACTGGCTTGAAATTTGAAAATTTATTGAGTATAGCAGATAAGTTTCCAGCGATCTTGTGAATCCGTCGTTGTTTAGCATATTGTTTGTATTCTGTGAAGAGGTGTTTAACGGTGAGCTGCGTGTTGCAGACTTCACACTAAGGTGGATTAGTTTTGGCGAGTATATGTGAGTGGGTTAATCCAGTGTGTCCAATTCGAAGACATGAGATGGTCCCTTGATCTTTCCTTTTTAGAGAGTAGACGGGTGAACTCTGGTCTCACCATTTCGTACCATGTACAATTTTTCTGGTGGCGTCTGGTTCCAGGTTTGTTTCCATTGCATTCTGAGTTGCCTGCTGAGGTGGTTTATGGCATCTTGGTATGGTATCTTGTATTGTGCTTCCATTTCTGTAAGCTGACTAGCTTCTTTGGCGGCTTTGTCTACATCTTCGTTGTCTTTGATACCACAGTGTGAAGGAACCCACATAAGGATGATCTGCTTGTTTTTATTGAGGGCCGAGTGGTACAGAATACGGATATCCTGAAGTAACTGCAGATCTGTTGAGCGATCTCTAATACTTTGAAGGGAGCTTATTGAAGCGGTAACTATAATAAAGTTATCCTCACTAACCACCTGCGGTGCCGTATGTAGTAAAAGCGGGCGTTAAACACTACACATTTAATTTATCCTCACTATAATTGTAAATGTAAATTAGAGCTTCTTTAATGGCATAGATTTCACAGAAAAAAACGGAATAGTGGTTTGGAAGTTTTAGTTGAAGCTTTATACCTGGAGCAATGACAGCGCATCCCCTACCGTTTTCCGCTTTAAAACCATCAGTCTATATACATTTATGGTTAGGATGCAGGTTTCAGATTTCCTGAAATGCTCTTCTGTAGACTGATGCATCTGTGTGAGATTTCTGTTAAACTACAAGATCCAAGTTAAGTTGGGGTGACGGTATTCGCCATGGTGGTAGAATATGAATTTTTATTGTCGTTACGTCAGGAATTTCAAAATCGTGTTGTTCAATGTATTGCCTGATTTTGCGCTTGGATGACATTGCATTTTGTGAGTTTGATAGAGAATGTTCGTATGTGTCGGAGAAGACGATTGATGAATCGATGATTCCGTTCTTGCTGTAATTATGAGCGCATATCTTAAGCTGAGCTCCAAGCTGCGTACGTATAATGGCTGTTCATTAGTTTCCTTTAGTAGATCATTTAATGTATTCTAAACCGTTAGCTTCGCTGTATTGTACACATGTGCATCATAATAAAATGTACCTCAAATAATTGCTTTGTAAGTTTGTAGGAGTACCCTGAGATCAGAACCCCAATTTTAGCAGGCTAAAGTTTTCATCACATTTAGTCTTCTTAAACATTCGTTTCTCAGTTCATTTACATGATCCTTCCAATTTAGTGCTGAATTAAATGTTAATCCTATAATTTTGACAGTTTTAACTGAGTCGATTATCTTGTCTATAAAAATTGCGGGTTTTGAAACTTCACGTAGTGATTTGAAAAATCATCTGCATTTGGACTTATAAGACAAATTAAGACCAGCAAGAGAAGTCCACGTTTGTAGATTTTCTAAAGTCTGTTGAAGAAATAATGAAGTAGCAGAAGGATTTCTTCCTTAACAAAAATTGTCAGGTCATCAGCAAAGCGTAAACCCTACATGGAGGTTGGAATGTTGTTCATAATGCTATTGATGGCTATTAGAAATAGTGTGACACTGATAACAGATCCTTGTGGAGCACCTCTTCTTATGGATTCTTCATGGGACCTGACTCCTTCATATCGGACTCACATTTTCCATTCCTGAAGAAAGTTTCTAATAAAGGGATATAAATTGCCACTGATGCCGATGTTTTGTACAGCTCTGAGTATGAAGCAGCGTGAAATGCCATCAAATGCTTTTTCTATGTCTAGACTTAATGCCATCAGGCGTTGTTTCTGAATAAAAGCTCTTTTTATCTCCGATTCAAGCATTACAAGATGGTCAGTAGTGGATCAAAAGCGACGGAAGCCGAGTTGAAATTCGGTTTAAAACCGCATTGTCTCTAGTTTCCAACGCAGTCGATAGTAATTATCTGTTCTAGTGTTTTGCACATGGTGCAAGCAAGAGCTATAGGCCTGAAACTGTTACCTGAATTATAATCTTTGGTTTAAGCATGGGTATTATAACTGCCTCACGCCATTGGTCGGAGAAGGTCCTGCAAGTCCATAAGTAGTTGAAAATTTCGAGAAGGTACAGCAGTGCATCTTGTGGTAGGGACTTTATCAGCATATAAGGTATATTATCTGGTCCCGGGCTGGAGCATGTACTCTTTTCGAGAGTTTCCAAGAGATCAGAAAAATTAATGTTGTCGTTGAAGTCTTCCTGATTGTTTTCGTCAGGTTCTTACTAGCGGTAGTTTTGAATCTTTGATGCTTTTTCTTTTGATGTCGCTAAAAACGTCTGTACTAATATGTTTGCTATAGTTTGGGGGTTGGAAGTTGTCGTATTTGACGTTTTATCATGAAGAGCTATATCAGGTATTTTTCCATAAGATCCCATTATTTTACGAATATTTTGCCATATAACTCTTGGTGGAGTTTGTTTGTGTATGGTGGAGATAAGCTAACCAGGAATCTCTTTTGCTGCATTTAATTACTTGGCGTGCTTTAGCTCTTGCTTTTTGAAATTCAATTTTCTGTTCGAGGAATTTTCTGTTCGAGGGTGGGTCGCCTTTTTTATTTATAGAAGGCTTTATTCTTATTGATTATCGCTGTTTTGCCATCTCCGTTCCACCAGCTTACAGTTTTCTTATGGGAAGGATATTTCTTAGGTATACTGGCTTCGGCAGATTGGAGGATGGTTTCTAAAAATGATTTAGTTAACACAGTAATATCTGATTTATAGAATTCCTCAGGGGGAGTTAGGTAGATATATGTGTTCTGAACATTTGCCAATTTGCACAATTTAGATTCCACTTTGTTTCAGGGTTAGTACAGTGAGGAATGTTTGTCGCATCGATTAATAAAACAGGAAAATGATTGCTGCCACACAGTTCTTTAAACTCTGTCCATTCAAATTTGTTATGTATGTCGGGGGTGGTTATTGTCAAGTTGATGTCACTGGAGGTGCTATTAGCTAAGCTGAAGTGTGTGGGTGAGGTACCATTGAGCACATCGAGGTCTTCGTCGTGCAGGAGTTGTTCCACTATTTCCCCTCTTGAGTTGGTGTTATTACAGCCCCATAGACTACTATGGCTATTGAAATCGCCCAGTACGATAAATGGTTTCGGAAGTTGGTGTATTAGCTGTTGAAGCTTTTGTAAATCAGGTGGAGTTTTGTTTGGAAGATACATGTTGCAAATCGAGATAGGTGATGGTAGATATATTCTAGTGGCAACAGTTTCAATTTCCGTTGTGAGTGGAATTTCTTGTTGCTTAATGTTGTTTTTAATATAGGTGGCCACGCCTCCACTAGTGAGTTGGTAGTTCTCGCGGTTTTTGTGAAAATAAGTATAACCTCGCAAGGATGCGACATATTCACCCTTGAAGTTTGTTTCCTGTATGCAAAGGATGTATGGATTATATTGGTGTAAAATTAGTTAAAGATATTCAAACTGGATTGTGAAACCATTTATATTCCAATGCAGAATGGAATTAGCCTGATTTGTTGTTTTTCTTTATGTTACGGGTGCAGAGGGTTGTTTACTGCACAGTCAGTAGTACTACTTTCCGTACTTGCCATAACAGTAACGAGTTTTGCTTCTAACCTGGAAATTCTATTTTTAATGCTGCGGTCTTCATAAAAAACGATATAGCTTCCTCATGGTAGGAACTAGACCCTCAAAGTCACTTGTGTAGTCGTGAACAATGGGTAATACATCAGACTTTCCTAGCGTGTTTTCAAATAGTCTTACTAGTTGTGTGAAACAGAGCAAAAGCCGTAGGATTTTCTTCTATCAGTTGTTCACAGGTGACATTAGTTTACTAATAGAGATATTTCCGTCACTGAGTTTGGTTTTCTTGGATGTGTGTTTACGAATTTATTGTGGTTTTTCCCTTGTGTTACAGTCATCCTCATATTGTCGGTCTAGTTGTTCAGACGAGATATCGGAGAGAGAATCCCTTTCGTTATCGTGTTGATTATCTATACTGCTGCTTGTGACTTGAGAGGGGTCGTTTAGCCCTAACTGGAGGTTGCTTTGCTACTGCAGTAGATGTATTTGGTGCATTCGTAGAAGCCCTATGTCTTCCTCACTGTTCCCCTGAAGTATCTGGCCTTTGGTGTTAGTGTGTTTACACAGCTCAGGGAAATTCCCTACAGAAATATCTTGAGGGTTGCTTAGGTCAGCTGTACTTGTTGGTGTTTTGCACTCTTTAGCAGAATGACCCTCCTTTTCACATATGAAGCACTTTGGGCAGTTAGATGATATATAAATCCAGCAATTCGTGCCTTCATATATGATCTGCATATTCTCTGGGAGTTTATCTAGATCATTTGGCGACACAAATGGTTGTCTGAAGCTCAGCACATGTGAAAACCCTGGCTCAGAAATCCCAGCAGGTATGTGTGTTATGGATGACATGACTTTAACACCCATCGTGATAGTGCATCTACAAGTATTTGGTTAGTTATAGCCAACCGGACAAACATTGGAAAGAATTACACGCTTATTTTCAGTGATAAGTGGTCGCAAATCAAGATTGAACACGCGGTCAACAAAGCTTGTCATGGCTTACCTGTGTACTTCTTCTGTTTTCCAGGAACAGCCTGTAAATTTTTTTTGCTGTTTTGTTGTGTTTGTTCCATTGCCTTTAACTGCAATGGTCCTATTGGTGGCCGTTCTCCTTTGGAGAAATCCTTTTTGTTAGCAAATAATTGTATAATACTGTATAATTTGGGCATATTAAGCAATTGACGAAAACCTATTACACAAAAATGTACATTTTATTACAAAATAATAATTTATTTCAAATGCATAGTCTGTGGCATAAGCTATTCCCTTTGTAGCAGGCAGCGCAGCTTCTGTCACCGGTATCGGTGTGGCCGTTCTTTTCGTGCTGAGAGGTCTGTCCAGAGAGGACTCAGCCTCGTAATGCCATCTGAACAGTTATCCGAATAAAAAGTGCGTTGCTAAATGGCCAAGTTATAGCTAAGTTTGCAACAGAAGCATGGCCTGTCAGTGCTTCCGTGAAACCTGTAAGAAAAGGTGGTGTTTTAGTTAATTGATGGAAATTAATCATTTCTTCACACTAGCCGCATATAGGCTAAGGTTTTTGATAGAACAGAGTCAACATGAAGAATTCAATATCATGGCCAGGATTTGAACGACGGATGGCATTGAAGTTTTCATGTTGACTCTATCAAAAACCTTAACCTATATACGGCTAGTGTGCAGAAATGATTAATTTCCATCAATTAACTAAAATAATAACAGTTAGATGCTGAAGCCTGGGACTCAAGTACTTACGATAGTAAGTCGCCACAAACGGCGTATCTCGAATGCGAGAGCCCCTAGTGGTTTACCGGGGAAACATATGAGTCAACTGGAGAATTGAATGTCAGGACTGCACATTGGCCAGGGTAGCTCAATGGGTTAGAGCGACTGGACGGAAACCAGGAAATCGGTGGTTCAAATCCGGGCCATGACATTGAATTTTTTATGGTGACTCTATCTATCAAAGGTTTTGTTTCTTAAAAAGAATGTCATCCAAGGACCTTCTCTTAGAGGAAGAGGTATCTGATTTTATTTTGTTGTTGCTAACTGAAGAAAATATTGAAAGGAGTAAGGATAATCCATTATTTACGACGAGGGCTCTTGAAGACTTCAGCGCCAGATTGATAAATATTAATGTTATATCATGAGTAAATAGTTCAGCGTTGAGAGACTGCAAATATTTGCTGTCGAGGAGGTTGAGAAAAAAAATTACGGAACAGAGCAACTACTTAGAATTAATGAGTCATGGCCGAATGCCTGCTTTGTTTTATACCATCCATTTGGTGGTTTAATTGCGTTTTAAAATGGGTTGCTGTTTGATGGCTTTGAAACTCCGTTAGATGATAGCAAGAAAAAGAAAAAGAATCTGATGTTACATTCATAACGATTTCCTCTAATCACTTGTCTACAAACTATTGTTGGAAAACCTTTTTTTTCTCCTGCAACTGCTTGTTAACGCAGATAAAATTCCAATTTACACTCAGATTTACATATTTCGTTATAGATAAAGTGGTATGAGACAGATTTTTTAAGAGCAAGAAAGTTTAAAATCTCCCGCTCTTTGAAAAGTTACAAGAATAAGCAAGTCAGCAAGTGAGTGAGTGAGAAGGTAGGTAGGTAGGTAGGTAGGTAGGTAGGTAGGTAGGTAGGTAGGTAGGTAGGTAGGTAGGTAGGTAGGTAGGTAGGTAGGTAGGTAGTTGTGTGGGTGGGTGTGTGACTGAGTGACTGAATAAGTGACTGGCTGACTGACTGACTGAGCCAGTGAGGAAGGGAGTGAGTGAGTAAGTACACAAATAAATAAATAAATAAATAAATAAATAAATAAATAAATAAATAAATAAATAAATAAATAA
>CM060950.1:262962134-262972134 GCA_030765055.1 Mantis religiosa | reverse complement strand
TTCAGTTGTCAAATCTTTATTAACATTTTCGTTATTTAAAAGTTGTAGTTCTGATAGCTTTTAAAATGACAGTGTGCTAACACTAATAAGTATGTGAGTATACCAATAAATCCTCTCCTGAGAGCAAATGGACTTCGTTGTTTACTCAGCTGACGCTGCTTGCTGGTCACCGAAAAAATCTTAAAGCTGATAGCAATAGCTTACCGAAGGAGAAAATGCTTTATGTTTACTAATCTCCGTTTCATATAACCTTGCTCCGCTGATATGTGTCACTCCGCGTGCATCTACCTTCCCCCTCACCCTAATTGGCTAATGCTTTCGCGCCATAGGCCATAGGCGGTGCCTAACCATCACATTGAAACCTGCAGTAAACGTCATAATAATTGCCAGGAATATAGATAAAGTCATACAAATAAGGATATGAAGGCTTGCAGAAATATAAATTTATAATGAAACTGAGCAAGTTGAAACTGAATGAATGAGCAATTAAGCTGAAACAAGTTTATAATGAAAGGCCTTCGGCATTTTCCACTGGGATTTTTTTTTAAACCAGCACACATACCTTGCAAAAATGCTTGTCTTACAGCCTCAAAAGTCGTGTCATGCCATACTTATCGTGTGTCCTTCATTTACCCAAGTCTCGTCAAGGCAGTATATTTTGCGACTTATATCCCGGTACAATCTGATTGTCCTTAATTAACGCCTTCACCACACAGCAATATCGTCCCTGGAATGGTAAATTTTCCTGTTGTCTCAATTTCATGCCGCGATGTTCCTTCGGATCTAACACTCACACCTGTAAGTTTAAAGCACAGCTGTTTGACTTCTCTCACTGACAAAGACGGACTCTTCTCTGTGAGTATATTAAACACATGCACTACAATTCTTTTTTCGCCGCTTTGTAAAGGTTTTCCCTTGCGATGCTTCAGCGAAAAACTAGCGGTAGACTCTGCCATTATACATATAATAAGTACACGCGCAATAAACGATCAATAAAATCATTTAGCTCTCGCACTCGGCACAACACACCTTCGAATGGAGATATATGACTAACCCAGCTCAAAACAAGGTCAGTGATAAAAGTCTTATAAACAAATATGTCATCACTACCGCTAAATCACGTGCTATCGTGTCATGTGCTTGAGAGCAAAGGAACCTCCACTTTGCTTCGTTTAAGAATTAACATGCATTTCAGATAAATCAACTCTGTCGCATAATATATTTATTTCAAACAGATACGAAAATATAAATTTGACAATTATTTTTCAACTTATAAAGATATATCACCATGTTAAATAACCAACTAATTTTTACCGCACAACAGTCTATTATACAATAGCAGCCAATGCGAGGGGACTAGGTCACGTGACCGTTAAGAGATACGGGGCAAGCTTATGTGAAACAAGCATTAGGGATGGGTTAATACAAGTTTCCTTGATTTCCATTTCTCAATACTAGTACACGAAATTGTCCACGATACCGATAATTTGATAATCGATACTGTCATTTCTACTTCTAGTTTCAATAGAAAATAGAAAGGAAATTAATTGCTTTTCCACACTAGCCGTGCGCCGGCTGAAGTATGGAAAGGTAGTAAGACTGAAAAATTCAATGCCATAGCCGGGATTTAAACTACGGATTTTCTGGTCTCCGTCCGGCTGCTTGGACCTTAAGGTACCTACAGCAAAGTAAGTCGTCATTAAGTTAGTTGTCCCATGTGTTTATGGGAACTCCCAAGTGTTTTACCGGGAAAAACAAGTCACTTGGAGAATTTAATGTCATATCGGCACGTTGGCCGTGGTAGTTCAGTAGTTAGTAGTAGGCGGATGGAAATCGGAAAATCCCTGGTTTAAATCCCTGCTATGACATCGAATATTTCAGTCTGACTACCTTACTACAAAATAGAATGTTGGGAGGACTGTGTAATGCCAAAGAAATTAATTAGTTACATATATTTATTATGATAAGATTTAAAGCCAACAGTGTACTTATTATTAAACTCTGCATTAGTCATTCAAAAACAAAATGCGTTTCTGAAACAGTCCACTTTATAAGTTGTGTTCAAATAGACCAGCATTCTTACTCTGTGATGGTCAAGTCTACTTCTTTTCCTGTCACATGAGTGACCGAGTGGGATGGTTCAAGCGGTTTCGTCTATGGCCAGCATTCGGGAGGCCAGGATCGATTCCCGCAGTTGGCGTGCCTGAGTCATGGGTACTTTTGGATTTTGCCGCTAGTCGCTAGGTGAATGCTGGGTAGGTAACTACATCCCCCGAATTTTCTGTCCCTACATTTCATCTCCATTATCACTTCATATCATCACTCATCTGGTGGTCTCTCTCAAGGTAAAAGTATTGGTGGGTGTCCCGGCGTTGCATGGCAGGATGATACGCTTCGGATAAGCACTTCCTCCTCCGGTATGGCACTCTCCGGGCCAACCTAGTGGACCATTTCAGGGCCACGTTGGGTGGGATGCCGGTTGTATGGTTGCAAGTGAGTTTCCAACTGGTTGACTTATGTGGACCCTGCCCTTTGCATTGTCGTGGCTTCTTGGGACGACCATCCTCTGTCTCCTTTCACCTCATCCTCCCTTCCTCGTGTGCCTCAATTCGGGACATAGGTACAATAGGCCAAGTTTGGACCTCCGTGCTTAATACCCTCCGTAGCATAATCCAGTCCAGTCCACATATGACTCGTGATGTGCTTAGTGGTCTGTTATAGAAAACTGTTGTAGGCAGAATACGCAAACATTTAGCCGCTAATATTTTTAGGCTTGGGAATTCTGTATTTGTTTTGCAGCAATCCAGTGCACCAGAAAGCGGAAGTGACAAATATTCCCAGTTATTTCTTGACAACAGTTAGCTGGCAGTGAATCTGACACACGATTATTTTATTCTATAACATTATTGTGCAGGCACCACATTCATGGCAGTTTCTTGGGTTTTGCAGTAGGTGACGTCTAAAGTAAAGTGAAAGTTTGTGAAATGGTCGACTTTTATGAGTATGTCAGTATTGAACGACTATTCCAACATAGGATCCGAAAATCTGGAGGAAAAAGGTATTATAAATGAATTTTACTTTATCATTTTTAGATATAGGGCATTCGATTCCCTTTGGTTAGCAAGGTTCACCAGTCGGTCTTTAGCACAACTGAGAGCACTGGGGCTGCGTAAAACTCCTCGAACAGTGGGATCCAACAGCGTTGGAATGGAACATATTACTTTGTTTCCTTTTCCAATTGATTTATACATACCTCACGTTCCATTTCATCTAGCAATGACAGTTGAACAATCGCAATTCCTGATTTACTGTCTCACGGTTTCTCCAATTCAGAAAGAACAGTGTTCACAATTGGTATCACTTCGGACAGACACTGGAAATGAAATTCTAGTAGAGTTGAATTCCATTGCGTAGGTTCATTCTAAATTAAGCGGTGTTCTGGTAAAGAAAGACACTTCTGTGCCGCTTTGAGAATCTTGGTGAATTTTGAGGCTTGTCTAAAACTCTCAACCAGCTTACAGCATGCTGAAATGATTTTCAGCATCTTTCATTTGAGGTGAAATCTTCAAAAAAACTGGAATGTATGAATTAAACAGTACAGGTGGATAGAGTTGCCTAACTTCATAGCGTTTACATTGCGACTTTATTATGAACCTCGTCAATTTATCAATGAATTTCCAAGTTCCTAAACTTTTAAAAAATGACTATATTTTCAACAGTATGGCTCACTCTTCAAATGGTGTCATTTCAATGCATGTATCTTGCTGTTGTCTACATATTCTCGAAACAGCTGCTCGCATTTTGGAACTCTTTCCTTACTCTTCATTACAGTTCTTCGTAAAGTTCAGGACATAATGCATTAGATATTTGCTTACGAGAATGCGTACCATATCTATGTTCAAAATAAATCAGTGACTTAAATCCTATATCCTCAACAATGCAGAATGGTTGGTTATCTTTGGTACCATTGTAGTGATATTTCGGGTAGTTGTCTTTGCCTGACTCTCACCTGGTTTAAATGCATTGTTCTTGCCTATAAATAATTTAAATATTGTTTGCGACTGTTGAGATGATGATGATGATGATGATGATGATGATGATGATGATGATGACCGTGAAAAAGAGTCGCAGAGTCGTCTACAAATACTTTGCTGAATTTAAATTTCTATTTCCACAGAATTATGTATTAAGATGTTTTGAAAAAGCAATTTCTTTTTCCTTCTTCCATTTATACCACGGCTTTAATTGCTATGGTTATATCGGCGGCCGATCTCCTTTGGAACATACTGAAGGTGTCAACTCCTTATCTTTGTTTTTTTTTCATCATTAGATCACGCAGACATTGACACTCTCATTCATACTTCCAGACTCTGGGGAAGATGGGGAATTATCTTGGTCGGAGAAAAATCCCCAACTCCACCGCTGGGAATCGAACCCGAGACCCCTAGCACGGCAGGCAGGTGCTCCACCGACTGAGCTACGGGGCCAGCCGAAAAGCAATTTTGTTCAGCGATGTGACATGCCTTTTAAAGTCACCAGTGTTTTGAGATTTTCCAAGGTGCAAAAACCTCTTACAATTTCAACAAATAGTGCAATAATCACGATGGTGGTCCATTTTAGAAAAGTTCCATACTTCAATCATATTGAACGAAATAGAATATAGATGGTATGGCGCCCACCTCGGTTGCGTAGATGGTAGTGTCTGCCTCACGTTCAAGAGGTCTCGAGTTCAAATTTCGGTCAGCGTGAATTACCTGGGTATGGTTTATCCCGGGGTTTCCTTATCCTGAAAGGTTATCAGGTAACTCTAAGCTCCATGGACCCCGAACTCATTTGAGTATGATTTTACCCATTTCATTCATCGTCTGACAGGTCTTTAGTTGGGGTAAGTAAATTAAAAAAAAAATATGATTGTACAGTACCACGAAACGAAACACACAATATTGTGTAACATGTAATTAGGTTCTTGCTTGACGTTCAGTGAGGTAATTAGATTTTTTGGATTTATACTTCGCACTGAATAAGCAGGAATTGAAAGTAAAGTCCTCCTGACCGTATTTCCGTCTTCGTCTCTACTGTCTGCGTGGTAATTGCGACCACTTTGTAAATGTTCTGCTTGTGGGAATAACATTCTATTTTTAAATTAAAATACAAATTGCATAATCATTACCGAGGTATCGAAAGTTACCGATCAAATTTTCTGAAATGTCATTCGATGTCGATACTATGTAAGTATCGTGAGTATCTAAGTATCGGAAGTATCGAGGACTATCTCTAATTTTTACCAGACCACAAACTTACGTATTTAATGAAATAATATACAAGAAATTTTAGGCAATACAAGAAAAAGGAAAGGCAATGTTTAACTATGGGCTATCACGTGTTCTACGGGTATCAGGATATAACTTTGCATTGTTGCGTCAGTTATTCAAGTATTCTACACACCAGTTGAAATCTCGCCTACAGAGCAGATGATTTGATTGACATCCTATTGGTCACATATTCTTCTAGGAAACGTATACCTGAAGGAAAACTAAAATCGTCTCAGTTTTTTCTTAGAAAATTAAAAATATACAATTATATTTTCAATACGCCACTTTTTATTCAAAACCTTTTCAGTTGATTTTGAGAAAATGAATACGAAAAATACTCCACCGTCTACCATTTATTACTGGTTATACATTTTATTTTTATGAATGTTTATTTTTTCATCCTCTTAAGTAGACATGGAGGATGTGGCAGCTTTGAGAGTTTTGTTAGAGATTATTTTAGAGCGTAAGCCCCACAGGTTGTTGCCTGACCGCTCAGCCAAGTAAGATAAACTGATATTCAGTGCAAAATAAACAAAAGAGGGTTTGTGTAGTGAAAATTTGTAATGTGTGCTCCTTACGGTTACTAATATATACGAGGCGTGTCCGTAAAATAAAGACTCCAATTTTATTTAATGTAGAAAACATGTTTAATGTCAATGAATGTTACATTCATGGAAAGGCGGAACTTACAGCTATTTTTCAACTTAATTAACATTGCCACCGATGCACTTTTGCACGCGCTGTGGTAGTTTTTGTATACAATTGTCATAGCACTCTCCCGCCAAGTTGCGCAGGTAGCGCTCAACCTCGTCTTTCAAATCATCGTCGGTCTGCAAATGTGTTCCAGCGAGGTGTGACTTCAACTCAGGAAACAGATTATAATCACCAGGTGCTAAGTCTGGACTGTAGCGGGATGGGTGCGGATGTCGCATCCGAACTGGGCCAGCAGATCAGCCATTGCATATGCAATATGGAGACGAGCGTTGCCGTGATGAAAATCACTCTCTTCGTCAGCATTCTCCTCCTTCTATTTTGAATGTCACTTCACAATTTTTTAAAGTTTCACAGTACCTACCGCCGTTTATTGTTGTGCCAATAGGCATAAACTCACTCCACAATACAACTTTTCTGTCCCAGAACACACTGGCCATCTCTTTGCCGGCAGAAAATATCTGTTTGAACTTTCGCGGCTTCGGCGAATTCTAATACCGCCACTGACGAGAACGTTCTTTAGTTTCTGATGTTGTGTAGTGCACCCAGGTTTCATCGTCGTTGACAATTGAATCCAACGCTTCCTTGCCCTGTTCTGCATAGCGCTCCAGCAATCGGTGGGCCGCTTCAACACGTTGCCGTTTATGGTCTTCGGTGAGCATCTTGGGGACTCACCTCGCACACACCTTGCGATAATGCAATTATGTTCGGTCAAAAGCTTGTCAATCGTAGTCTTACTGACTTCAAGGATAAGTTCGCACAGTTCGCGAACAGTCACACGCCGAACCTTAAGCATTTTTTGCTCCACTTTTGCAATTGTTTCGGCTGAAACCGAAGGCCGACCAGAACGCTGTTCGTCATGGACGTCTGTACGTCCGTCCTTGAACTCTCTGTCCAACTTTCACACGTTTTTGACGTCCATACACTGTGGCCCTTAGACTTCGCATAACGGACGATGAATTTCAGTGGAGGCAGTGCCCTTGGCAACTCGCACTTGGCGGCGGAAGTAATAGGAAACTCCATCGTAAACGGCTGCCCAGCCAAGACTAATGCTTGCAATGGGTTCGTTGGGGTGGGGATTGGAAGGGGCGAAACGAAGCTACACGCCAGTGTTGCCGGATCTCGCGTAATAGCGTTCCTCACGGCTCCAGTGCCTTGGAGACCTTAATTTACGGACACGCCTCGTACTTAGGCAATGCAATTAAGTGTACTATGTTGAAACGCCAAACTATGCTGTATTCTCACAAATAACATGCATTGAGAGCAATTCTTAAAAAGTGAAATCCCTAAATCTTCTCAATTTAGTACGTGGTTTTGTCATTATTTCCGATATTTCGACCCAAGCTGTCTCCATGATGTGCTTTTAGTAATTCTTACCTAAAGCCACTACGGCAACTAAGTGTTGCCCTGATAGTCCAATTAGGAAATTGTATTCTGAAGTAATAAGTGACATTTTTCTCATACACACGTCCGTACTTGGTGTATATAGTGGTACCCGGACCAGTGGAGTGAAAATATCGCGCATGCTCCAGGCATCACGGAACACCACTCCGCCAGGGAAACCTCCTGGTATACTCAGGAGAATGACTGTCCTTTAACGTACTATCGTGCAATTAAAATTGTGAAATTCTTGGTACGATGCAAATATGTAGCTGGCGAACACTGTCAGTTCCAATATACTGTCTACAATGCAGTTGAACTGCAAGCAGCTTCGATGTTGGTACAATTGTACATCGTGTGATTTCTAGTTCTGTATTAATTATATTGTTTTAGAGGTATAGATCATTATTCAGGTTTACTTATTTAGGATATGTTCATAATTGATTTCTTTTGTGCGTAATATATTGCATTAGTAATGCCACTTTGTGAAATATGTATTCTTTCGGAAAACAAGAGGAAAAGTTATTTCTGAAGCAGGGTGTAAAACGCTAGAGCGAGAGGAATAAACAATGGAGTGCTATCGCAGGCTCACTTGTGTCAACCACAAAACCCTAGCCGAACTCCTGTGTCAGATACAGTACTTTTATGGTCTTGACACTAGGTACACTCTCGCCCACTATCCCATCCTACCCTCCAGCATGACCGGACGACAAGAGGAGACCCACTAGGGATGACTGTAGATAGCAGTTATCAACGCTCATAACGGTTCAATATATTATCATTCTGTAAACTTCTGTCAACATTTATTTGTTTCTTGCAATGGATGAAAACAGTATGAAATGTTAAGGCCAGCATTCAGAGTCCAGTTCTTAAACTGAATATCGCTATTTCCTTCGTAACTGTAATGAAATTTGTATATATTTCTGTATGGGGTAACCCCAATTAAATGGCGAGAACAGAAGAATAAACATTCCCAAAATAAAGTGTATCAGCATGCAGAATGTTATGCGACTTTAGCGGACCAGATTTTTATTTTATTGTTTTAATATTACTGCACATTGCTTGTATAGCTTCGTCAAAGAGTAGAGTTTAATGTTAGAAAAGAGATCACACTGTATTTCATGACATACTCTAATACAATAGTTACTGAGTGTGTATTTTTCGATGGAGGTTACCCTGAAGCTTACCACACAATTCTAATGATATACTCTCAGAATCCCTTAATGGGCTTAATTCAGCTGTACTGTAATTATAAGGAAGTTTAAGGGTTTGCATACACATTTGAAGATGCCGGGTGCAGGTGCCGCGGTGACCACGTGTAAGCACACTCGAAGTTCCAGTTATCTAGTAGCAACAAATTTGAGGGCTTCTGCTTTATTCAGATATGCGAATGCGATTTTGATAAGTTTACACGTTATGGGGCCCAATGTGCCAAACATACCTGAGAGAATTGTTTTTTCACTGCAGCTAACGCTGAATAAGTTTAATTGATATTTAGCGAATGTCACATGGATGGAAAAATAAATTGACGACATTACAATAATTTATGTAATTTGCCTCTAGATACATTAGACTAAAATGTATTTAAAACTATTTTTGTTAAATTCGTAGGTCTATTGGTTCAAAGTATGCAGAAGCTGGGGCTCCAGTAACTGGAGCTATAACATCGCAAGTAGGCCACAGTGGAACCCTTTTTGCTTCCAACGTGAATACTGGGATGAAGTGCAGACCTAAAGAACGATGGGATTCCTAACGATTTCAATATGGTTGCAATGCTCACTCCGGCCAGCTATACTTAACCAATGGCAAATAAAGGATCCCATGGCAGACGAGAGAGCGGATAGCAAAAAATCCAACCGCCCTACTGCAAAACATCACCCGCCTTAGCCTAGTCATGAGACGCTGAAGTACATGAATGGGAAAGGCTGACAGAACATTTTTGGTAGTAGGGAAAGGTATACCCCTAAGAAATTGGGGAAAACAATAAATTTTTGGTCCGACAGGAATCAAATCTGCGACCAACCGAATGCGAGAATGATGCGCTTTATTCACAGAAATATTTCAAGCTTTATTCACAGAAATATTTCAATCTCATACGTGAAGATTTGAATTTATTTAAGCAACTGAAACATATTTAACACTTATTTATTAAGTTACCTTCAGTAGAAAATATTTCTACACTCTTAACTGTAAACACAACATTAATTCCTTTCCAAACTTATTAAATAACTGATTGCATTCGGCTGTGCACTCGAGTCAAGGAGCTGGCACAAAGTTTCATGTTTATTTTCTTTGCTACTCCTATTCTTCACAGGAAATGCAGCTTAATACTGTAAAACATACGATTTACTTTATCTTGCCTGGCTTTTAAAGCCATTCCTTTTGGTTAGCAATAGAAACGGACAGCAGTCGTGTGAAGCTCTCAGCAAAAACATCATCATATTTTAGGATGATTTGTGTTTTATTTCCGAATTCCTTAGGAGTAAGGAAGGCATTTTTGGTACCGATAGAGATAGAGAATCAAAGTTACCGAAGCTTGGTAGATAAATAGTCGTGATGTGTTTACATGTACTGTGTAATATAAACAGAAGAAAAAT
>CM060950.1:262904634-262957134 GCA_030765055.1 Mantis religiosa | reverse complement strand
AATTGAACACCAAGAAGCCACAAAAAGGTTAAATAAACGACATCTTTTCATGCATATAAACACTAACAAGGTGATAAACGAATACTTTTGCAAAAAGCAACACATAGTAGGTGGCAGCTGGCGGAGCGGGTTAGCTTGGTGGAATGTGGTGATAAGAAAGTTAGGTTTGAAACGACGTCACATTGTTTTTCCCTCCTAACTTAATGTCTGCATTTTAGTTAACAAGTTGTTTGTTGTTGCTATTGTTTCACTTGTGAGCCAAAGACACAAGAATTACAATCCAATAATTGTGGATCTAAAGGGACTCACTCACAATGTAAGTTGCGCCGAGCTCACCCTAGAAGCAAGTAGTTTGAGGCCCTTGCCCTTTAAAGAGTAAGTGCGGACTAGTGAGTGAGTGTGTGGTGTTTTAGGGCCCGAGTGTCTTTAGCTGTTATTAGGGGTCATGTTTAACTTTGTTACTCTTACAATCTGTACCGTCTCTGGTTTTGTAAACCATTTTACGTAGTTGACTTTCATTATTTCAGGAGAATGTCGACGATGCTTTTTTTTCATGTTTATATCTTATGTTTCACTTTGCATTTGTGAAATGTTTGAAATTTGGTTGAATGGGTCAAGCACAATACCGACCATAATAAAATATTTCCTACCAGCTATACATTTATAACTATCTTTCCTTGGAAAAACATGGCCAAGATTGTATTTTTCAAACACCTATAGTGCTATAAAATGTTAATGGTATTATATCAAATTATAGGCCCCAAGAGATAAAACAAGGGTAACAAAAGTTGCAAGCTGTAAACGAAGGATTTGAACCAAACTTGCAGAGGCAGAGTAGTGAAGTACCCTGTATGATACCATTTAGCCTACACTACCTTGCAAAGCCTGCCTTGGTAGCGCAGATTGTAGCGTGTCTGCCTCACGTTCGAAAGGTTCCAAGCCCGAATCTTGGTTAGGGTGCGTTACCTGGATAAGGGTTTTTCTGTGGTTTTGCCTTATCCTGATAGATGAATATCAGGTAACTCTAAGCTTCATGGACCCCGGACTCATTTCAGCATCATTTCACCCATTCCATTCTTCGTCCAATATGACTTAACGTAGGAGGACGTAAATTATAAAACAATACCTTACGAGGGAAGGTTTCTATACGAATAAGTAACCGCAGACCTCATCACCCACCTCGAATCTTTTCACGCTTTTTCCAGATTATGCAGTGTTTACTTTATAAGCTAAAAACTGCCGTAATTTGTGACAGAAGCGGAAACTACTTAGTTCTTAGCATTTTTGACAGGGCTGTAAAACGAACACACCTGTTGGCTGAAGATTTACATCCAATTGGTCCCAATATGTACATTTGCCGTTTAGTATTTTAATATTATTGTAAACTGTTACATGTGATAGTTTGTTCCTTTAGGGGCATGTTTAAAGGTGTGTGTTAAAGGTATGTGTAAATGTACGCTTATGAATAAACGTTTGTAAACTCTCTAAAGTAATTACTGCAGCTTTCTGTATCTGGGTATGATGATCTTGGAATCGACATACATAGTGATTGCTTTCTCTCCCATACGACACTTATACACTAAGATACCTACCCCTTCTCTATAAACTGTTCTGCAAAACATCCATTAGAAGGCGTTCAAGAAAGACGTAAGTCACATGTGTTGCTTATCACATTGCCTAAATTCAAAAATAAATAGGGCAATTTGATTCACCTGGTATAACAGATTCTACCTTGACTGCATCACCAAAATACAAAATATCGCAGATATCCCTCCGAGGCATAGTTTTACTGATATGACACCAAAATTAGAGGTTACTTCAATAAACACATAATTTAATGTGAAATATGCAAATTAAAACGGTATAATACGACAAATCAGATAATAAGGAACTGAATAAGACTTCAAGAAATATAGTTCAAATAAATAAATAAATTATATTAGTGTTTTCTAGAAAGCCATGTGAATTAGATTTTCTCTAGACAAGGCAATCAGTGGGATACCAGGTATTTAGCTAGGTAATTAACATCTTGAATTCATTCGGAAAGTTCTTGGAAACCACTCGGTTCAGGATGCGTGCCTAGTCACTGTTTAAGTGTTCATTCAGAAAATGAAAGGACCTCAGATTACGGCGAAGCTTTCAGGGGAAATATATGCAGAGCGATAGGTATCCCAGTTGAAAGAAATTAAAATTAGAAGAGAAGCGTGGCGTTATTGATCCGCGTAAGCAAAAGAAATTTGTGAAGGAAATGGGAAATGTTTAATATTTATTAACAGAAACACAACTCAGACACCCGCAGATACGACTCCCGTAGTGACCGAGGAGTACAGAACTCCATCAGAAGTAATTACAGCGTGTAGACTTGCTTAGCTAGGAGCGCAGTTGCGTCGATTCTCCATCGGGAACAGAATAAAAGCTTAATACTTGTGGGAAACGAACCGCAGTAATTGAAAATGTCGTTGAAGATTACATTCAGCTAAAATCTTCGTTTATTACAATTACGAGTGCATTGAAAGCATTAATTTCCACAACTTTTTAATGTTAAGTGTTACAGTTCCCATTAAATACTTGCACACATGGCATCCTTATTTAAAAACACACACAGAAATACCCCAAGAACAGAATTTCATCACTCAGAATATTGGCTAGGCAAAAATCAGTAGCAGAGAGCTACAACACTTCGCGGAGCAAACTTATCAGACTTTTGACTGTTGGCTTTGAATGCATATATTTATTACAAATTCATTGCTCTGAGATAAACATAGAACCGCCTTACTTTAAACAATATTGCAAAAAAGAATTAAAAATTGTGGATGCAGTCAATCTTTGTTGAATTTGATAGAAAACTAATGAAATACCTTCCAAATTGTTGTGAAAGAATGTCTATGGTCCAACCTTATCAGATGGTCGGCACCGAGAAGTTAAAGAGATTAACAGAGATAAACGGATGCGGTAATTACCACGAGTGCTATCCATAAAAATACCAGAATCACCTGGAAGTTTCTCTTCTTCTCTCCTTTCGAACATTCTAGACTGTTCTGTGTAAATTACTATTTGTAGCTATGTGAACAAGCCTTCACCCTAGCCCAGTAGTGAGGAAGATAACAAGTGAATATAATTTTCACATAATAGGACCTGTAGCTTTCCTGGCGGCATGAGTATTCCAAGTTCCCTCGGGCTTCAAGCCAGATGCAGATGTGGTGATGTACCGACGTTTCGGAAGCATACATTGTTCCCTTCTTTAGGGTGCGCTGAATGAGTTTCCAGCGGACCAGCAGAAGAGACGAGTCGTCCAGGTTTTCCTTGGCGGAGTGTTTGTTTCTCAGCACCTAGCCACTTTGTGCGGCTTTATCTGAGCAACATAAAGAATTGTCATGTGTCACTGGCGTTTGATTTGGGCAGTGTTATATCTAGCCTTAATGGGTGTTACTAGTGCTGTGCCTTTATTTAAGGGATAGTCCATGTGCTCTGCGCGGGCCAATGAGAGGCGCCGAGGCGTGGCACACACAGCAAAGTGCTGTCGTTGAAGGTTGAATCTCCTCCTCAGAGGGGACGCCTTCACATTTTGCCATTGCGGGACCATGTCCCTTACTGGCAGGGTGGTGAGCTTTAGTGCTATGACGGCGGGTAGATGGTGGTGAATAGGTTATGTAATAGTTTTTTATTTAGATGTTTAAGGATTGGTGGTGTAATGGATAGCTCAAATATGTGTTGTAGGGGCCTATGGTGGGGCTAGCACTAGTCTGGGTCGCTTGTAGGTTTCACTGGAGTCCAGGTCATATTCCCCCAGACCGCGGAAAAGACAATGGAAGCTGGAACGGAGTTTGCTATAAAAACATTGAGATAGCGTAAGGATATAGTCTGTGATTTTTGGAAGGGAAAGATCTGCATGGATACTATTCTTAGAGATGTACCAATCAGAAGCTCTTGCTATCCGAAGGTAGCAATTTTGAAGGACTTGAAGTTTGTGGAGTTGGAAATTTGCTGCAGCTCATCAGCCTGGAAGCATAGGTTAGTGCAGGGCGGAGAATTTGCTTGTAAATCAACAATTCGTTATGCAGGCTGACTGTCGATTTCCTATTTTACATAGGATATAGCATGGCCATCCTTCTAGACACTTTGTTTGTCACAGTGCTGATGTGTTGTTTCCACGTCAGACGCCAATCCAGGGCTGCTCCGAGGTATGTAGCCTCCGTGGACCATTCTACTTCTTCTCCCTCCAGGCGGAGATTTGATGCATCCTGCAGAGTGCGGCGGGTAAATGTGACTGCCTGAGATTTAGTTGCTTTTATCTTCAGGCGCCCAGTGATGAACGAGATAGCATAACAGCGTAACGCTGTACCTTGGTTACTGCATTAACATGTCGCTTTGATGTGACTTTTAATGCGGTATCTTAAGCGAATAGGTATAGGTTACAGCCTATTAGGTTATGGAGGGTATTTATATAGGTCAGGAATAATAAGGGACCAAAGCCACTGCCTTGAGGTACCCCAGCATGGATATCAAAGAGCTGAGAATGGATGTCGTCCCTGGCAATGACAAAGGAACTGTTTTTGAGGTAGGTATTAATGAGGTGTATTAGGTATGCTGGGGTATTGTAGTGGATGAGACGAAGGATGAGGCCCTCATGACACACCGAGGCAAATGCTCGAGAGATGTCAATGAATAGTGCTGTAACGTAGTACCGGTAGTCCAAGAGGCGAGGTAACTGGTGAGAGGTCGAGTGCTGACGTCGGAAACCAAACTGCTCGGGTCGTAGTAAACTGTGCTGATCCAGCAGATGCTGAAGGCGTGCCTGCAGCACCTTCTCGAAGATTTTACTAATTGACGGCAACCGACTGATTGGCCGTTGTCTTCTGATGTCCTTGGGGTCCTTTCCTGATTCAGGAAGGGTGATAATCCTACCGTGTTTCCACGCAGCTGGGAAATGAGCCAATAGCAGTGGAGTGTTAAATAGGTGAACCAATAGTATTATCCATGCTGCCGGTAGTGCTTTAAAATCAGCATACGACAAGTTATAAACGTCGCTGGTTTAAAGGGACGCACTTTAGCAACAATACTCGGCACTTCTGCAACCGTTGTCAAATGCGCTTCATTCACATTAAAAGTCGTGTAAAGAAAAGCTTCAACACGTGACACTATATCCTCAGAGAGCTCTTGGTGTTGAGGATCTGCTGGATTAAAAAGTGGAGACTAGATGTTCAGCAATTCAATCCAGCTTTTCACTCGTCGACTATGCAGTTCCCCTAGCATCAGTAAGAGGGGTATCAGAAAAACGTATGCGCAACCACGCCTTGGACACACGCCAAAGTGTCCTGGGGATCAAGAGCACATAGTCAGCTTTCCCACTCTTCATTTCGGAAGTCAGCAAGCTCCAGTTTGACTAAGTGATATAGTCTATTCCACTCTCTTTTGTGTAAAGGATTTCGTATCATTTTATACCGACGCCTAGCTTATTTCTTTTCGGCTATTGACTTCCATAGCTGTGAGGGAAGTGGTTTCTGTGCACTGTAGAATTTATTTATTGGCTTCAGCTACGCTGTTACATAGCGTAACCTCTGCTGATTCTGTTGCCATTACTTCCGTGCATATACTCCAGTTGGTTAGACGAGGGTTCGGACAGTTTGGAGGGTCTTGGTTGTTGCCCGAACTTGATACAGGAAAAGAATGTGTTAGTGATCAAAGAAGGTTCTTGAATGGCAAGGATTTTCGGGTGACCACGAATGTGCTGTACGATAGCAATATCCAAACACTCAGGTGGTTGAGGATCCCCTATGTTATGGTTGGAGATGAAGGTGCAAGTAAAACGCGATTACGCCGCTCCAAGTAGCGTTCCAGCACAATACCTCCTTGAGTCATAACTGTGGGGTTCCAATGCGGACTTTTGGCGTTTAGGTCACCCAAGGCTAATGTTTGTGCTCCTGCAGAAAACACTGTGTCCAAGTCGCCGTGTAATACAGGTCTGCCAGGTGGAATATAGATGGAGAAAATATTCAGGGGCCCTCTATTGGTGGTTAACACTATTCCAGTTGCTTCAGGTTCTGCTGTGGCTACCAGTGGCAAACGATGATGTTGAATGGTGCGGTTTACATAGATCGCTGTATTCGATCTGCCCAATCAGTACGATGGCAGATCACGCCAGGGATGGAAGCATTCTGAGTACTAGAAAGGTGAGTTTCTTGCACCAGAAATATCTGCACTTGGTTAATTGCTATGAAGTTTGATACTTCACCTAACTTTGTCCGGATACCATTGTCATTCCAGGAACATATTTTGAGCCTAAATAGGTCTGCCATCCTTTTATTTCTGTCTGCCACAGCGTCCCATGAAAATGAAAACGGTGTGGACTAAGATAAATTCAGGTGGTGTGTTTTCAGGTCGTTGTGCCAAAGCTTCAGCTAAGATTGTAGCGAAGTTGGGTTGGCGTTGGCTGAGGATTCTGCTCATAAGATTTATAAACTGAGCATAAGTAATGGTGGGCTTTGGTAGGGATTGTTTTGGGATACGTTTGGTGGGCAGGTTATGGCGCTGCTGGGCTGGTTGCCGCAATTCACTGTTGGAGGGAGGTGGACGCTGCACACTCTCCTTCTGAGCAGATGGTCCAGCACTTCCAGATTTATCTAAGTTGCTCCCCATCTTAGATGGCACCTTGGGATAACTCATCTGGTTGGCTTCCATTCCATTTGCATGATATGGAGAGGTGTTTTCGGCTCTCTGGGGCTTAGCCGGGAGACAGTCCGCTTGCTGCTGCGGGGTGTTCTGTTGATTTGTTTTCAGCGCCTCAGCGTAGGAAGAATGCTGAATTCTGGGTACCTGGTTTCCATGAAGGCTTCCTAGGAAAGGCTCATTGGGTTTGGCACTTTAGGCGCAGCGTAGAATCTGGTTCGCTGCAAGTTCTTGTTGAGTATCATTTCCACTCTTGCCTCCTTCCAGACAGGGCACTTTGCGTAGCCGCATGACTGGGGTCCGCTACAGTTTGAGCAAGATGCCTTAGATCCTGCTACACCAGGAAGCTGGTAATATTTTTGTTTAAAACCAGATTCTCCACAATAGGGGCAAATTAGCTCAAGTGTGCAACCAGCAGCACCATCGGTGAACTGCTGGCAGTTGGTGCATTGAAGTAGTATGGCTGGGGGGTGGTATAATTTGACATATATGTCGGTGTTGAATATGCGTCGTTCCTTGTAGATATTAGGGCGCAGCCCTAAATTGAGGGGGCAGCTGTGGCGGTTGGCTACGGTTGGAACGAAGCTGACCCACTCGTTCAACCGTATAGCTTAATTCCTGAAGTCTGCTGGTGACATCTGCCTCCATGGTGTAAATAGGCAGGTCCTTTAGGATGACGACAAGGAGTTTTTCTTCCGCTAGCAAGGTGGTGAGGTATTGTATTGTTCTATCGGCAAGAATCCTACAGATTTTCCTGTGATCACCAGGCGTAGCAGGCAGAAAGGCGATTGTACTACTCATATTCCTGACGTTGTATGTGATGTTAGGATATTGTCTGTTTAGTAAATTGGTTATCTAATGTGCCCTGCAGTGATCACAGAGGAATATAGATGTCGATCGTTGCAAAGGAACAGAGTGAGGGTCCTAGCTGACAGGAGATGTATAGGTTAAAGGAAGAGCCTGAGACACATGCCGCTGCTGCACAGCGTGGGTTTTGTTGGGGAAGCTGTATCGGGACACTTATGGCTTTTGGAGGGTGCCAGTGTATCCTCCATGACTTGACTTACCATGGGTAACTCAGAGAAGCGGTTGGATGTTGGTAGTGGTTCCGGTTTTTGAACTACATTTGGAGCTTTTGGATGTTTATTTATATCTACTGGAGTTTCCCATTTCTGGGACATATGCTTCATATGCTCACTAGTAATGAGGTGCTGCAGGCTCGCCTTCAACATCTGCTGGATCAGCACAGTGTACTACGACCCAAGCAGTTTGGTTTCCGACGTCAGCACTCGACGTCTTACCAGTTACTTCGCCTCTTGGACGATGTTATACGCGGGTTTAACTACCGGTACTACGTTACAGCACTATTCATTGATATCTCTCGAGCATTTGCCTTGGTGTGTCATGACGGCCTCATCCTTCGTCTCATCCACTACAATACCCCAGCATACACCTCATTAATACCTACCTCAGAAACAGTTCCTTTGTCGTTGCTAGGGACGGCATCCATTCTCAGCCCTTTGGTATCCATGCTGGTGTACATCAAGGCAGTGTCCTTGGTCCCTTATTATTCCTGACCTATATAAATACACTCCATACCCTAATAGGCTGTAACATATACCAATTCGCTGATGATAATGCATTAGCAGTTACATCAAAGCGACTTGTTAATGCAGTAACCAAGGTACAGCGTTACGCAGATATGCTATCTATCTCGTTCATCACTTGGCGCCTGAAGATAAATGCAACCAAATCTCAGGCAGTCACATTCACCCACCGCATTCTGTAAGATGTACCAAATCTCCGCCTGGACGGAGAAGAGGTAGAATGTTCCACGGAGGCTACATACCTCAGAGGAACCCTGGATTGACATCTGACGTGGAAACAACACATCAGCACTGTGACAAACAAAGTGTCTAGAAGGATGGCCATGCTGTATCCTATGTAAAATAGCAAATCGACAACGAGCCTGCATAACAATTTGTTGATTTACAAGCAAATACTCCACCCTGCACTAAAGTATGCTGGCACAATCTGGGGACCTACAGCATTTCCCTTCGCCACAATCTCCAATTCCTTCAAAGTTGCTACCTTCGGATAGCAACAGCTTCCGATTGGTACATGCCTAACGATAATATCCATGCAGAACTTTCCTTCCCAAAAATCAATCTCTGACTGCATCCTTACCCTATTACATTGTTTTTGTAACAAACTCCCTTTCAGCTTCAATAGTCTTATCCGCGGTCTGGGGAAATATGACCTCCACCCCGATGAAGCCTACAAGCGACTTACACTATTGCTATACAGAATATGCCCCTACAAGACATATTTGAGCTATCCATTATACTTCAAATCACTAACAATTAATTAAAAAAGCTATTACATCACAATTCACCACCATCCACCCACCGTCATAACATTAAAACTCACTACCATGCCAGTAAGGGACAAGGTCCCGAGCCCGCCTCGGTAGCGTAGATGGTAGCATATCTGCCTCACGTTCAGAAGGTCCCGAGTTCGTATCTCGGTCAAGGTGAGTTACCTGGATAAGGTTTTTCCCGGGTTTTTCCCTTATTCTGAAAGACGAATGACAGGTAATTCTAAGCTCCATGGACCTCGGACTCATTTGAGCATCATTTCACCAATTTCATTCACCGTCCGATATGACTTAACGTTGGAGGACGTAAATTCCAAAAAAAAAAAAGAAAAAAAACAAGGTGCCGATATGGGAAAATGGCGAAGGCCTCTCCTTTGAGGAGGAGGTTCAACGTATAACGACACCACTGTGCAGTGTATGCCACGCTTCGGCGCCTATCATTGGCCCGCGCAGAGCAAATTGACTATCCCTTAAATAAAGACGCAACACCAGTCGACTCGTCTCTTCTGCTGGTCTGCTGGTTCATAAATTAACACCATGGAGAGACAGGTTATGGAATCCATAAAACAAATCGCTGACACCGTCACCCAAGTACTAACCATCATAAACCCCCCTCCCTCTATGACGTGACGCCTCCTCCCCAACAGAGCCAGGCTACTGAAGAATCTCAAGCATTCCACGCAAGAAACCATCCGTAGAAGCATAAACACTGCCAAGATTGGTAATCAAATAGCTTTTTTCATTTATGGCCTCAAGCAGTATATCACAAGCAGTGTACACACATCAGAAAAAAATGGCAGCCAGAAACCTACACACCGTCAACAACCACAACTTTAACATATTACACCTTATAATAGATGGCATATCAAATAAACGACAGGAGCTGCAGCATCTGTTCCAGCATTACACAGGGATGTAATCACCATTAATGGAATAAAACTGACTCCCAGACGGAATTTCTCCTGCCAACCACTAACCTTATTCAGGAAAGGCAGAGGAAAGTTCCCCTTTGGAGGGGTGATGATAATGGCTAGCAAAGAACTCAAACCAGTGCCAATATACCTGCCGCAAGCTTTCCAGAATACTGAAGCCCTAATCATCCAGATCCAAATCCAGAAAACCGAGATACATATTGCAACACAATACGTTCCTCCCACCTCACGCTTCCCTACCGGCCTCCTACATTACCTTCACACCAACTTCGCAAACCTCATCATAGCAGGTGACTTAAACGCCAACCATGAAAAACTTTTAGACGAATACACAAATATACACGGACGAGAACTGAAAAAACTGCTAAACCAAACAAACCTGAAATTAATATTTACACCTGGATCAACAGGGATAGGCCACATCAACAATATACCCAGAGTAGTATAGAATTGAGAGAATCAGCACAGTGTAGATAAGATGTTGAACTCTCCTCTGTGTTAATATATGAGTGATGTAGAATGCTCATTGATTTAGAACTCTCCTATATGAAAATCGAGTTGTAAAAGAAGGGGAGTGTTGGCGTAGTGCCGTTCTCCCCTGTGCAGTGAGATGTTTTTGAGGGTTGGGATGATGATGATGATGATGATGATGATGATGATGATGATTGTGTGTGTGTGTGTGTGATGTGTAATGTGTGATGGGTGGGATGGGTAACGGGGGGGGGGGTTTCCGGGGATGTTTGAATTAAATGTGAATTCTTTTCGATGTGTGTGTGTGCTTGAACTCTCATGTATGAATATCGAAGTCTAGGGTTCGATATTGTGATGGGGCGGGGTGGGTAACGGGGGTTCCGGGGATGTTTGAATTAAATGTATTGATAGTAATTCTTCGATGACTGTGCTTGAACTCTCATGTATGAATATCGAGTCTAGGGTTTGATATCTATTACGTTCAGTGCTTCGATGTCTGTGCTTGAACTCTCATGTATGAATATCGAGTGTAGGGTTTGATATCTATTACGTTTAGTGTATGATATATGATGTAGTATCGTTAATCTTTAGATAAATGAATATCGAGAGAATGATTAGGTATGTTTACTGGGAGAGATTTATGAAAATAAATGTAATAAGACATTCTGGTAAGGGGTGTTCCCTATGCAGAATCTCTCCTTGAGCTATTGTATCCAAGAGCGATGTAAAGGTTAAGAAAAGGTTAAATTCCATTCCCACATCGAGGTACGAGAAAATATAAATCTATTCCACATTGATGAAGTATAAGAATGGAAATGTAAATCTATGTGAGAGGGTCGCATGACAAAGAAATGTCCCCTCTAAGCATGATAAAAGTGGTACATAGCAAATGCAAATAAAAATAAAAGCACTACCCATCTCTTTAAGAATGATAAAAAAATATTGAGAGAAAAGTATAAGAATGCAAATGTAAATCTGTTTGAAAGGGGTTTCATGATAAAGGAACGCTCCCTCTAAGCACGATAACTTAAAAAGAATATTCCCTCTAAGCATGATAAAAGTGGAGCATAACATCGAAAATAAAATAAAAGCACTAACCATCTATTTAAAAATGATTAAGATAACGAGAGAAAAGTATCTCATCTTTAAGTATATATGAGTAATACAAAACTGATCAATCAATATGATAATATGTATACGCAACTAGGGATCTATAGTGTAGATATCCTAACTATCCATGGTAAGATATCACCCTCCATATAAAAAAATTGTCTAGAAAATCTCCCCTCAGTATTACGAATACTCCACTGAACGTCATCCCTTTTGGTATGTGGGTCAGAGAAAAAAAAGAGTTAATCTCTCCAGACTGGTGACAGGGGTGGTCAAAACATTCTTATTGCTGTAGCGAAGTCTAACTTTGTCAAATAACGTTAGGAAAAAAAAAGAATATATTTTAAAATTAAACGAATGAATCTATATATTTGTATGAATGATGAAACAATACTATGAATGTGTTAGTATACCAAATGTAAAAAAATCAAATGTTCAGAAAAATATAATTTGTACAAGTATGTGTGTGTAAAGAAATGTGTAATTATATCCCCCCTCCAAGATGTAGGGAACGAATCACAGTTAGTGTGCGCACGCAACATGGTGTTTGGGAAGGAGAGATACGGTTGGAGGGGGTGTAAAAAATGATGAATCTATATAAAGTTTAAACTATGATAATAAAGTTACTAGTATTACCTTCTAACTTATAACGTAGTCACAACTACTTTAAACACATAGCGTAATATGTAGACAGTAACACCTCTCCCGGACGGAGGGGGGGCGGAGCAACTGTTAATAAATACCGCGGCACGGATGAGTGAGGAGGCAGTCGATTCTCTGGAAATATGGATCCTACAGGTAAGATAGAAAAGTTGTATATTGTAAGTCATTTTTTATCTCTGTTTACGAAGAATGTTGAAGTAATACTGATTCGTGTGTGCTTATATGTATGTTTCAGATCATGAGATGCTACAGCTAAATCAACTAGCTGAAGGTGGAACACATCTTCCCACAAAGAAACTACGTGAATTAGATCAGTCCGTTCAACACATCATTCGATCCGTCAAAACCGTGAAGACCAGATATGGTGAACGGGTCGTCGTCGAAACATCAGATTTCCAAGTCTTCCTCCCGGAGAGATTCAAACATATGACCGCAGCGCAGAAAGATCTACTAAATCGTGGTGACTGCATACTCCAATACCATGGCGAGGAAACACTAGAAAGTGGTTTCAAACGACATAAATTGTCTTTTTTAAGCAGCCCGTAATGTCGTCAAAAGGTGAGTACAATTATTGAATAAAATTTCATAAAAAAGTGATAATGTAGTTACTTGCATGTAAATGTGAAATCGTACATGTTGTATTAGAACTTAAAGTGTTAATTATCGCACGTCATGTAGTATTAGTAATTGAATGTAGTTACTTGCATGTACGTACATGTTGTATTAGAACTTAAAGTGTTAATTATCGCACGTCATGTAGTATTAGTAATTGAGAGTGAACGTTGTAGGGTTAATTTTCATGTGTAATAATTACGTACATGTGAATATCGTAGTTCAGTTACGTTATTTCACATGCATGTTAGTTACGTTTGTTTGTTACACGTAAAAGTAACGTTGTAGGTGAAAAAAGAACGTTAATTTATATGTGTAAAACGTACATGTGAATATCGTAGTTCAGTTACGGTATTTTACATCTATATGGTTTACGTTGTGTGTTTTTATCATTTATGTAAGGGAGAGAGCATTACGTAAAACAGTTACATACTATCTGAATATTGTAGTTACGTGATGATAGCAATAATTGTAAAATACATAATCATTATGTAACTATTTTCATATGTAAAAGTTACATGCATGTTACGTTCTACGTAAAGTATAGAGTTTACGTAAAATTGAGATTCATACATGTAAAAGTTATTAACATGTATGTTATTTCTGTTACCACCTTACATACATGTAAGTCAATGTTCCCGTATGTAAAGTTAATCGAATGTTGTAATTGCTTTTTTCAGAAACGACGACAAGATGCTCCGATACTGCCACTGGACAACCCTCGATTCAGCAAGATGAAACCTGTTCGAACGTGACCCAGGCTGAACGACTACGATGTATTCACAGTGAGTCTGCTTTCAAAAAACGATTAACCACCTACGAAATTCACAACTGTGTTAATATACTTGACCCCGTTATATTCTTAGCAGAATGCAAACCTTTAATTTTGAATGAAATTGATAAGGGCTTAAACATGTATAAATCAGGTCTTAAGATAGGATCCTGTTTATCCTGTCAATATGTCATAATATCACAAGAGAGCGATAATATTCATACATTTAACTTTAACAGTAAACTTGAGGTGATATTGCAATCTACAGATAAATCTATATGGTATGAAGAGAAGATTGTACAACCTATACTAGATCATATGGATAATTTTGAATCGCGTACCAGTTCAAAAGCTTTATACAGTATTGAGAAATTAACAATATATGTGACACAATACGATTCATTGAATGCAGGGATGTATACTGAATTACCCGACTTTATAAAATCGAAGAGAGCTGTTATTAACATTCGTAATACTGATAAATATTGCTTTGCATACTGTCTGTTAGCATCCAAATACCCAGTAGAACGTAACAAGAATCGACCCACCTCCTATAAAAGATATGATTTTCGTAACGAATTTAACTTTGAGAATATAACATTCCCCGTATCATTGAAAGATGTAGAAAAATTCGAGAATCAAAATTCAAATATTTCAATAACGATATACGGTGTTGAAAATAAATCGATTATTCTCTTATATCAACCAAGAGAGATAAAATCACATCATGTTAATCTTTTAATGTATAAAAGACATTATTGTCTGATAACAGACTTGTCACGTTTGCTAGGAAAGCAGCTAACTAAACATAATGGGCGAAAATGGTTATGTAACAATTGTAACTTGTATTTCACATCAGAATCACGTTTAAATAGCCATAAAAAGAGGTGTATGATGAATCAAATTATCAGAATGCCCGAGGCTGGTAAAACTGATCTCGTTGAATTTAACGCATATTCGAAATGTCTAAAAGCTCCATTCGTGGTTTATGCAGACATAGAATGTATCTTACGTAAGGTAGATTCGTGTCAAGATGTATCGAGTAAAAGCTGGACACGTAGCATTCATAAACATGAAGCGTATGCAATTGCATTACATTTGGTCTGTAGTTATGATAAAAATTTAACACGTTTCAAATCATTTGAAGGTCCATATGCAATTGAAAATTTTCTTAAAGAATTAACGTTAATTGCAAATCAGGTCATTAATATATATGCTAATAAAATTGAAATAAGTATGAGAGATGTGGATGAGCTAGAATATCAAAATGCAACACGATGTCACATATGCAAACGTGAATTTCTTAACTCGTGTATAAAGGTTCGTGATCATTGTCATTTGACTGGAAGTTACGTTGGCCCAGCTCATAAGCACTGCAATTTAAATAGGAAAATGCCAGGATTCATACCAATATTCTTTCATTGCTTGTCAAAATACGATGCTCATTTCATAGTAAAGAAACTAGGTTACGATACGGAACCTATCAACTGTATTGCACAAACTTCTGAAAATTACTTATCCTTTAGCAAAAGATATACAAATTCGAATGGAATGAGTATATATCATTTCTGGATAGCTATCGTTTTTTGGATTCAAAACTTAGTAACCTTTCGGATATGTTAGAAGCAGATGATTTTCATTATACCAATAATATGTACACGAATCCTTTGCATAGACAACTGATGAAACGTAAAGGTGTCTTCCCGTACACGTATGTGGATTCTATAGAAAAATTATACGAGAATAGTCTACCATCCAAACATCAGTTTGATCATGTAAGCGATGAGGATTATAGTCATGCTAGAACGGTATGGAATGAATTCAATGTTAAAAATCTGGGTGAATATTTAAATATATATCTTAAGTGCGATACATTAATACTAACGGACGTGTTTGAACGCTTCCGTGAATTAAGTATCGGTTTGTACGGACTCGACCCGTGTCAGTATTACACACATCCCGGGTTAGCCTATGATGCAATGTTAAGAACGACTGGTGTACAGATTTCATTATTAACAGATAAGACTATGCTAGATTTCTTCGAAAAAGGAATACGAGGTGGAATTTGCACTGTGTCCAAACGGTATGCAAAGGCGAATAACAGATACATGACTAGCTATGATAACACTCAACCAACTAATTATTTAATGTACGTTGACTGCAATTCTCTATATAGTTATACAATGGAAAATAATAGCTTACCATACACTGATATAAGGTGGCTAACTGATGCTGAAATTAAATCAATAGATTTTATGTCTATTACAAGTGATTCTGACGTGGGATATGTGTTGGAAGTAGACTTTAAATATCCACAGGAACTTCATGATATACAAAATGATTTGCCATTATGCCCTTTGAATGAAATCGCGCCAGGTGATAAGTATACAAAATTGCTAACAACATTGAATGATAAAAATAAATACGTATTACATTATCTCAATTTTCAACAATGTGTTAAACTTGGTTTGATTCCATCGCGTATACATAGAGTAATAGGTTACAAACAATCTAACTGGATAAAGCCTTACATTGAACTCAACGTTCGTAAACGTATTGAAGATAAGACGAAATTTGGTCAAAATCTATGGAAGTTAATGAATAATTGTGTTTATGGAAAATTTATAGAGAATGTAAAACGTTATAATTCATTTCATTTAGCTACCAGCTGGAAACGAGCGCGTAAATTGTTAGCTCGACAGACATGTATAAGGTACGTGATTTTTGATGAAAATTTAATAGGTATAGAATTGGTCAGAGATGAAATATTGATGAATAAGCCAATATACATAGGACAAGCAATCCTGGATCTATCCAAACATAAAATGTATGATTTTTATTATGAAATTCTGAAGAAAAAATTGAAAGATGTAACTTTAATCTATACGGACACGGATGCTTTTCTCTTTGAATCTAGCTGCGATATATATGAATTTATTAAAACCAATATACATTTATTCGATACATCGAATTATCCAATGGATAATGGTTATGGTATTCCGTTAGCAAATAAGAAAATTTCAGGATTATTCAAGGATGAGCTAGCCGGTAGAGTGATGACTGAATATGTAGGGCTGAAATCGAAATTATATAGTTATCGATATGATACTGAAGTGATTAAAAAATCAAAAGGTGTAACAAAAGATTCGATGAGATCCATAACCTTTGAACAATATCTCTCATGTATTACACATCCTGACACTATACATCGAAGCATGCAGACATGTTTCAGAAGTTATAAACATGATGTTCATACTATTGAATCTAATAAGATAGCTTTAAGTGGTATCGATACAAAACGATACATTCCCAATAATTCATTTTCAACATTAGCATGGGGACATTATGCTATAGAAAATTGTCAAGTGTAAATTTCTTTTTCTTTTCTCAATAAAGCATAGATTCAACTGAGTTAAAAGGTATTACTAGGCCACGATAATAACATATTACTGTATTTCAAAAAATAAAATAATTGAGTTTCAAGTATAATTGTAAAGTGTGTTACAACTGAGTTAAAAGGTATTACTAGGCACATGATAATAACATATTACTGTATTTCAAAAAACGAAATAATTGAGTTTCAAGTATATTTGTAAAGTGTGTTACTAATTACATGATAATAACATATTTACTTCATTTGAAAGATAACGTGTTGCTTTTTTTATGTTTATGTTAGGGGTGAAGGAATATTTTTTCCTATTCATGTCGTTTTGAAATGTTAGATAGCAGAAATCAATGAAATGTTAATTCAACTATAATCATGTATGATTTTTTATTAAAATATATTTACTAATTATATCAAAATGTTATTATCATGTCTCCGTTAAGCGGTGAGGGGAGATTTATATATATCAATGTGAACTAGCATGTACAAAGGCTCTTATTTCAGCTATAATCATGTATGATGTTTGTTTAACGTATATTACTAATTACTCCAAATTGTAATTATCATGTTTACGTTAAGGGTAGGTGAATTTATATATACTCAATGTGAACTAGCATGTACGTTATGTTAAAATCTCTACAATTAAATGTTAATTCAACTATAATCATGTATGATTTTCTTTTTTTAAAGTATAAAAATGTTATTATCATGTTTAAGTTAAGGAGATGTGAATTAGCAGTTACAGAAGATTTTTAAAAAAGTATAAAAATGTTATTATCATGTTTAAGATAAGGAGATGTGAATTAGCAGTTACAGAAGATGTCAGGAATCAATGTGAACAAAAAAAAAATCAAACACAATATATCATTAAAATTATATTTCTTTATTGAGTTGTGTGTTTTTTTATTTATACAATGTCCAACTCATTAATCCATTCACGGGTAGGAAATCCTAACCATTTCACCAGAATCCTATCACCACGACGTCTGATGATCCTTTCAACTAAATACGTGTCTGGATATTGAGTTTTCTGTAATTCATAACCGTAGAATGCTCCTTCAATCAGTTTACCCTCCAGATCCTCGATGAGATAGGTCAATGGATGTGTCCTTTGCACTGTACGTATCCTAAAGACTTCAACACTCCAATTTGGTAGATAACCTTTCTCCATAACACCTTTATGCTTAGAAATCCTCACGTAGTCACCAACACGATGAAGTCTAGATCTTCGCTTCTCACGCAGACTTCTATCATATTTGTAGACGCTGAGCAGGAGAGAATTATCACGAACTTCTACAGGCTTCATACGAATCGTTCGATGGTAAGTATTATTGTAGGTATGAATAATTCTAGGTAGTATGTTTATCCATTGATATGAGCCTTGAACAATAAATTCCTTATGCAAAATCAGTTTGATCGTTCTTATTAAACGTTCCACTGCAGCAGCCTTAACGTGAGTGAATGTACTGTAATGATTAATATTATTACGATTCATTAGTTCGCGGAAATGTTTATTGTAAAACTCCCTTCCTTTATCAGATTGAACATTCTTCGGAAACGATTCCATTTCATTCAATATCTCCTCCATAGCAGTCGAAACGTTAATACCACTTTTATCACGTAATGGTCGTGCATAAGCCATCTTGGAATAAAAATTGCATGCAAGAAGAATATACTTATAATTCCTATTGTCTCTTGCATAATTAGACATGTCCATAAGATCTATTTGTACTAAATCGTTCATTCCTTTGCTTATGATCTTACGACGTAAAAATCATCTTCTAGCTGGTGCATGTAACTCGGTTGCAATGCGACGTTTTATCATGCTATAATTTTTGATGTTTTAAGTTCTGTAATAATTTCTTCTATCTCGGGTGAGTGATTCAAATTACCTGCATCCCTCGACGCAACTAATAATCTTAATCTGTTTATTATTTCATTCGGATCGTTCCAGTAGACGTAATCTAATTTTCTCTGCGGTACATGTTCTTTCCAACGTAAACCAAATCCAGTTCGATTACTAACAAGGTCACGAATGATATGACGATACTTGAACCCTCGATTTGCTCTTAAACGTCCATCTCTTGAATAACCGTGTCTGTAAACTTGAGTATTTTGTAAGATTTGCGAATACACGTCTAAATCATCATCTGTGTACGATGTCTTGCGAGGTAAACGTTTAAATAATAATTCATATAAGCCTGCTGTGGGTTCATACGTTTCTGTTCCTATCTGAACACCATCAGATTTAAACACAACTGTCTTGTTACCCAATTTATACTCATTATCCTCGTAACGTATGCCGTAAGTATTGTCCATGTCACTCGAACTGGCAGTTCGAACCTTGTGTAGATACTTTGACACGAGATCAGATCCGTTAGCATCATCTGTAGTTTCGTCGTCGTTGTTGTCTTGGTGTGCTTTCGCTATTACTTTCAATGGTTCGGTTACAGGTTGAAGAACTTCAGACATGACTCGTTGCGTTTCGAATTTCATTCCTTTGAGAGAACGTAACTTTTCTCTTATTGCCCTACTGTGACGGGCAATGGATTCCTTAAGTCTTATAGCTTCAGCATCCATATCGAAATGAATGTATAATTAATCAGCTACTGCTAATTTATATGAAACTATCAGTTCTATACTTAATATATGACCATCTTTAGCACGTCCGACTGGCGCTGTAAACGATAGAATATCGCCAGTTTCAACTCTTACAGGATATCTTTCAACTAATCTTCCGTTTATTGCAAACAATGTATCATTTACAGCATGCGGATGTACCGATGATACGATGGAACACGAGAGTACACTTCCATTTCCAGGAACTTTATAGTATTCGAGTCCCGATGTTAACGTATACCTTAAAGAGGGACCTCGAAATGGACGTGTTTGCAATGAAATTATGAGTTGTGCTTTCAATTGTTGTAACATAGTGTTTACAACATTTCTCATTCGTGTTTTCATAGTATGAATATCATTATTTATAGTGATTAGTTTATTATCAAGTTCCGTTTGTCGTGCGGTTAGTTCTTTCACTTCTTTTTCTACAGCTGTAGTAATAGTCTCGCTAGCGGAGGTGATTGTTCTAGTTAACTGACTTTGTAATTCATTCTGTTTCCGTGTAATAGTATCGACAATGTTTGTTATAGTCTCAGTTAAACCCGTTTGCAATTCATTATGTTTCTGTATAAAGAAATGATTAACATAACTCATGGTGACTGCATCACTATCATCTATCGGGTCGGCTAAATCCTTCAATCTCTTCATTCGAAATGATAGAGTTTCATTAGAGTCGTGAATTGGAATCCTATCATCTACATATTTTTTATTAGGAACGTCGTGTTCGTGAAGGGGGTCCAACAGCGTTTTCATTCTTATACCATCTATAATGACATTATTTTCGGAATCACGTTTAAATGCATATTTACTTAAGTACTCCATTAAATTGTTGTATTGGATGTCGAGCGATTTTTGTATGTGATCCCTAAGCATAGCTTCAAACTCGCCCATACGCTGATACGAGGTCTGCTCGCTGAAGATCTGCATTCGATTCTCGACGTCAGCCGTATGCGTATCCACATAACGTTTAGTCGATGCATCGTCACCTTCTTCAGGGTCGTGAATATTGCACAACCGCTTTCCCTTGAATCGATAGTTTCCCGATCCATCTCTAGTTATGATATATCGATTGAACACACCCCTAGAGGGCATGATTCTTCGGGATCCGAACCTGTCGATACTCATTGCTTAAGTGATGGATTATTCTATTTATTCATTCTGATAAAGCGATCAAAACCGTGACGGTAGCGTCCCTCGTTCAGTGGATATTCTGGTACTATAACAACAAAGGATCGTTAATCACTCTCCCATATATGTTTACACATATTCTTAAATTCATCATAGGACATATCGGTATTTACATAATCTTCGTATATATGTTTTAAATTGAGATTATCCTGTCTAAAGAATATAATCATATTTGCATTATCTCTAATTAAATGTTTAGGTACTTTAGCATATGATTGTGCTAAATATATAGCATCGACATTACGATGTCTACCCATACTGTAATATGAAGCTATCTTACCCTGTTTTTCATTTATCACATCATCAAATACGAATATCGAATTTTCTCTAGCATCCGACGTTTGAATTACTTTATCACCATCATCGAACGTAAATACACCTATATCGGGTATAGTTTTCAGTAACCTGAGTAAATATCGATATTTAGGTTGTTGCAACGATTTCGAGTATATGTAGAGGTTTTCGAATCTCAGACCATTCTCGTGAATAAGCAGGTTGAGTAAAACGTTCGTTTTTCCAGCATTTGAACTGCCAAGTATGAGCGCTCTAACGTTACTCGGAAACAACGTACCGTGTCGTCCTTTGCGAATGTCATCCTCGAAATCTAACACCTGTATGGGTAGCGTACACTTTTGCTTTACTATCTCCATATCGCGACTAGTACTTATAAAGCATAAGTTTTGTCTTTTATTTCGTTCGTGATAAGGGCAATCTATGTCTTTACTGGATTTAGCCAATCGTCATAGGAATCGTATACTTATAAAGCGCACGTTTTGCCTTTTTTATTTCACAGTGAGACATGCGCTCTACACGTGCACGCAAAGGTTCGGGAATTCTTAATTCCTTGATTAATTCATTACCATTTGAGGCACATTTACCGGGTTATCGTTTCTGCGGTCCCGGAACGAAACTACATAAACGCTTGCAGAGAGCTGACTTACCGGTGAACGGGTTAGATTCAGCGTGTCTCGATCACGATCGGGCTTACGCAGAGAGTACTGATACAGAATCTCGTCGTCTAGCCGATAAGGTGTTGGTAGAGAAAGCTTGGAGACGTGTAAAGTCTGCCGACGCTTCTTTGGGCGAACGACTTGCAGCTCGACTTGTGACTACACTTATGAAGGGTAAATTGGCAGCGGGCGCTGGCATGCGTAAACGTCGCAACAAGAGAGGTGGTTTCTTACCTTTGCTACCACTTTTAGCAGCTCTAGGTGCAGCAGGTGGTCTAGCTGGAGGTGCTGCTCAGATTGCTACGGCTGTCAATAAGAAACGTTCGGATGCAAAACAACTTGCGGAATTAACACGTCACAACGAGCGCATGGAATCTTTGGCTCAGGGCAAAGGTCTTCGCCGTAAGAGACGTCGTAAGGGTAGAGGATTATATCTTCGATCAAAAAACTCGGGGCGAGGCCTATATTTATCCCGGAAAAAGCCCTGAGTGCTAACGAGATCGATTCGTATGCACGACGTCTACGCATTCCACATTTTAGAGGTGTCTACATGAACTATAAACTACCTCCACATCCTCGATACTATGAGAGAATAGTAGTGAATCTGGATACATCAAATAACCCTGGTACACATTGGGTTGCTGTACGTAAGGATGGTGACGTTGCCTACTACTTTGACAGTTTCGGCGATCTGAGACCTCCGGAAGAGATAGAAACGTACCTTTCGGGTGTCAAGCTCCTATATAATACGACGAGATTTCAAGAATTCGATTCTGTGATTTGCGGTCACTTGTGCCTTCAGTTTCTCCTCGATGAGTTACACGATCACCGTGAGTGGTAGTGATACCAGCTTCTCTACATTTCTAAATCCACCATTACATCTGGATCCTAACGGACATTACGAGATAGCTCTATTGAATTTTGAGACTTTTTACTCAATTCCGAATATTGACGAGAGTAATAATCTATTCCATTACGTTCGCGATGGAAAAGTCGAACGTATAGTAATTCCACCGGGTACTTATGAATTGGATGATATCGCCAGATTGATCAAGGATGCTCTCGACATCGGTGACGACTTTATTCTACGTGCTAATAATAACACCATGAAATCAGAAATTCAATCTCCCTATATTATCGACTTTAGTCGTGAGAGATCTATTGCTTCACTTCTCGGTTTCACCTCTAAACAGAGGGTACCGGCAAACGTGCTGACCGAGTCTAATGATTTGGTTAACATATTCAAAGTCAGCATCATACGTATCGAGTGTAGTCTTGCAACGGGATCTTTCATCAATGGTAAAAGTGGTCATTCTCTGTATGAATTTTTCCCATCGGTACCTCCAGGTTATATTTCGCAGGAACCATCAAGTCCTATATATTTACCAATCATCGATACGAATCTCATTGATCATCTCGACATTAGAGTGGTAGACCAGAACGGCGATAAGTTAGATTTCAGGAACGAAACCATCACTGTACGATTGCACATACGTCGTAATGGGTATAAGTTTTAAGAGACGATGCTATATTAAAAAACATCTCTCGAGATTGATCTCTACTCGATCATCGACCCGCAAGCTAATCACATCGTCTAATCGACAATTTCTCGCTAACTTAGGCTTCAAGGTTCTATGATGGATGTGTTGGACGTGACCGGGATTCCGACCTTTGATGATAAGATCAGTAAGGAGGAAGAACACGTATTCCTACCGTACAATACGTCAGCTCTCGATGTGAACGATGAAATTAGAATTCCATGTCAAGCTGAAGATTTGTACACGCTTCCTAGTAGAAGTTATCTCTACATTGAGGGGACTCTCACTAAACCCGACGGCACCGTTGCCACATCGAAATTGAGTAACAATGCTATGGCATTCCTATTCGATGAGATTCGTCTGGATATGAATGGAACGACTATTGATAGAACTAGGAATCCGGGCATTTCATCAACGATGCGTAACTATGCTGCACTGAATGAACTGGAATCGAATCGTTTACTAAATGCTGGATGGATCTATCCTGGAGGTGTGGTAGACATCGTGAATACATCGAATGGTATCTTCAATGCTATCGTTCCTCTTTCGATGTTGCTGGGTTTCGCCGACGATCACAAGGAGGTCATACTTAATAGCAAGTTTGAACTTATTCTCATTAGATCTAAGGATTCTAATAATTGTATCATTGGAAACGATCCTACAACCATACAACTAACTAGACTCGAATGGAGGATGCCTGTACTTCGACTTTCAGATTCTGAACGAGTTGATAAACTTAAACTCGTCAAATCGGATAAACCTCTACACGTCGCATTTCGAACCTTGGACCTTCACACTCAACCTGCTGTACCTCAAACTAAAGCGTTCACATGGAACATTGCAACCACGACTAAACTTGAAAAACCACGTTTCGTCATAGTCGGTGCACAAGTGGATAGATTGAATCATCTCGCTAAGGATGCTTCTCTATTTGATAATTGTAATATCACCAATCTGAAACTTTATCTCAACAGTGAATCTTACCCCTATCACGATATGAATTTGGATTTCGCCAATTCGAAATTTGCATCTCTGTATGATCAATATTCCAAATTTCAATCATCCTACTATGGAAAGGAGAATTACCCTCTTTTGAAAAGGAACGACTTTCTGAAATATGCACCGCTATTCGTCATCGATTGCTCTCATCAACCTGAGGATACTGTGACGGGGGCAGTGAATGTCAGATTGGAAGTTCAAGCATCGTCAAATTTTCCTGCACAAACTTCATTATTCTGTTTAATTATTCATGATAAATTATTCACTTATAAACCATTAACTCATGTTGTACAATCTATCATATAGGTGTAATAAATAAAACATTACAAATTCAAATTATCTTTTTATTGACTTTAACATACATCTCCAATATCCTCTTCCTTGCACTCCTGCTTTTTGCATCATATGAACATAATGATTTATGAATATCACACAACTGATATAAATTTCTTTCAATATATGGAATTAGTCTTTTAAGTCCATTGAATGCAGTACTATTCAGATTTATACTGCCCACATTTAAACATGTATTCACAAACGTTATTTCTTGCATCTTATTCATGCATAACATTATATTAAATGCATATATTATATTTTCACTGTACGGTGCACATGGATGCTTACCATCTTTCAGATACGTATCCAAAACACACAAATTTGACATTATTACCTCCCAATCCTCTTTTGTAATATACACAAACGTATCGTCATGTGTGTCTTTAATGTAAAGTGATGGGAGTTCATTGTATAATCCTATGTTCACACGAAAGTCAATGCTGATGGAGATGTCGTTATCGTTCATGCACACACTATTTACCATCACTCGCAACTTCCTCCTCTACTTCTTCTGCGAAGGGTGTGAAGGGTTCGAACATCATTATGATGAAACTGTCTTGATCGAACGTCTTCTTGGCTTTGACGATTCTCGGTTTGCAGTTCGTCTTCTTCTTTTTCTTGTCTCCTTTCTTACTGGATCTGCGGACATACACGAACTGTCTCAACATCGTGAATATTTAATACACTTGTTAACGTAAAACTCTTATTATTTTATACTCACTTTTCTATGACTTCCTCCTCGGGTTTCGATGTACCGATATCCTTAAACGGACGATCATTGTACGGACCGCACACATCTTCACCTTGATCCTGTTCGGACTGGCATGCCACATCTTCACTTTGGGCTTTACTGAAATAAACATATTTATCATTAGTTATCTAACACATAACAACACTTTCACGTTAACACACAATTATAATTCTACTTACCCGAGGTACACTTTACAATTCTTTCCGCATTGAGCATAAGATGTGATCGAATCATGATGGGAAGGATTCTTGCAAATCACTTGATGCATCTTTCCATCACACGTTTCATCGTGGTGCTCAACCCAATGCTTTTGCAAATCTTCGAAATTGCGTAGATTCTCCCAGAATCTGGTATCACTTTCAATGATAGGTGTTGTTGTTCCACTCATCTTGACGCTGCGATGTGAAGTGAGAATGCATTCGTTCCCGAGTGAGCAGATGGGTGATGAAACGTGATCATACCTGTCTCCCCCCTCCCCATCCTATCGTCGATTGTACTTAACGGACGGAGGGTTTGTGTGAAGTGAGGACACGTTCGTTCCCGAGCTGGCGGGACAGGGTGAGACCTGTTAATTCGAATTTACTCACATATGCACAAATCTTGAGGAATGACAACACGTCATCACCCTTATACTTCAATGTGGAATAGATTTATATTTTCTCGTACCTCGATGTGGGAATGGAATTTAACCTTTTCTTAACCTTTACATCGCTCTTGGATACAATAGCTCAAGGAGAGATTCTGCATAGGGAACACCCCTTACCAGAATGTCTTATTACATTTATTTTCATAAATCTCTCCCAGTAAACATACCTAATCATTCTCTCGATATTCTTTTATCTAAAGAATAACGATACTACATCATATATCATACACTAAACGTAATAGATATCAAACCCTACACTCGATATTCATACATGAGAGTTCAAGCACAGACATCGAAGCACTGAACGTAATAGATATCAAACCCTAGACTCGATATTCATACATGAGAGTTCAAGCACAGTCATCGAAGAATTACTATCAATACATTTAATTCAAACATCCCCGGAACCCCCCTTACCCACCCCGCCCCATCACAATATCGAGCCCTAGACTTCGATATTCATACATGAGAGTTCAAGCACACACACACATCGAAAAGAATTCACATTTAATTCAAACATCCCCGGAACCCCCCCCCCGTTACCCATCCCACCCACCACACATTACACATCACACACACACACACACACAATCATCATCATCATCATCATCATCATCCCAACCCTCAAAAACATCTCACTGCACAGGGGAGAACGGCACTACGCCAACACTCCCCTTCTTTTACAACTCGATTTTCATATAGGAGAGTTCTAAATCAATGAGCATTCTACATCACTCATATATTAACACAGAGGAGAGTTCAACATCTTATCTACACTGTGCTGATTCTCTCAATTCTATACCCACTACCCAGTTCTCCAGAAAAAGTCATATCATCAGAAACATGTACAACAAAATTTAGAATATAATCACGGGCACTGCTCCAGACTCGGTCCATCTACCCATCATCGTCACACTCAAAACCCAGCCATGGTGCACAGTAATACAGACAACAGAAAAAGTGTACCACACCTCAAGAGCAAATTGGGAAACTTACTCTCAAACTGCACAGCAACTAACAGAAACCTATCACACCTACAAATCACAAAAGGGGAAGATATAGACAACCTAGCAGGAAGTCACATGCATCATTCACCAAGCAAGAGAAGCAGCCATCCCACTAGAAACAATAAACACAAACCCATACAGCAGACCAGTACCTAAACATATACTCGAAACCATCAAACAAAAAATAAAATCACAAAGACATTACATGAAGAAGAACGGCCCAGAAGACCAAAGAATCCTGAACTACATACAAAAACAAGTAAATAATCAAATCTTCACACATAACTGCCAACACTGGAACACTTTCACTGGATAAAATCACACAATTTGATAGACGGAACCCTGATCAATTCTGGAAACTTTCAAAACGCACAAGGAGAAAAGCCTCAGCCCAATACCCAATAAGGAAAGTCAACCAATTCATAGCGACAACGGAAGATAAACTAGAAATCTTCAGGCCACACTACCAGAACATATTCCAAACTCCAGAACATCCAACTTTTGACAAACTTTAATTCAGAAAAATCTACAACTAGATCAAAGAGTGCCAGCATCTGTTCACTCCCGAATCACATATAGCAGAACTTAACTCACATAACAACCTCTATTCACCACTTACTACCACTGAAGTTATTAACATATTATCAAAAGTTATAAAAACTGCTCCAGGCCCAGGTGAAATAATACACCAACACCTCAAAGAGTTACCTATCACCACCATCAAAGCAATAGTCAATATCTACAACGCCATGTACAAATATGGTTATCATCCCAAAATATGGAAACTTGTACACGTCATCCTAACAGAAAAACCAGGCAAAGATAATACTAACCACACAAATTACCGGCCCATATCACTCACTTTAACACTATCAAAGGTCTTAACGTATAATGCTGAGAAGACTAACCCAATCCTGCGAGGAACTTAACCCAATGCCACACACAGAAGCCGGATACAGAAGTAACATTACAATTCAAGACCAACTGGTAAGAGTTCTGTCCTGTTTCCAAGACAGCTTCAATAAGGATATACGACAATTGCCACCTTCCTTGATGTAAATAGTGCGTTCACAAATGCTGGAATAACGGCCTGCTGTATAAGCTAACACAGTACAAGCTACCACCAAGAATAACCAGATGGGTAGGCAGTTTCCTGACGGGAAGTGTAGCCCGTATTAGAATAAATAAAACCCTCTCCAACACCATAGATTTAAAAGCAGGTACCTCACAATGTAGCGACATCTCTGCACTACTCTATATTTTAAACACAGCGGACACTCCGCCGCAAATCCATCGAACAATCCAACTTGCCCAGTATCCTGATGATACATCATAGTGGTGCACCAACCCCAGAGTGCCCATAGCCAAGAAAAAACTACAAGACGAACTCAAAGAATATCTGAAATGGACCAAGAAATGGAGAATCTCACTGAACATCCAAAAGACCCAATCAATAGTCATAAAAAAGAAGCAAATGAAACACCGACACAGAGACGTCTCACTAAAATTCAACAAGTCACATATCAAATGAAATACAACCGCCGAATACCTAGGAGTAAAACTTGAAAACAATCTCGCCATAGCACTACATTATGTTGAAGTTCTTCGTAGCACGAAACCAATTCACTCTACATTTACGTACCTAGCCAAGCTCAATAAACGAGGACTATCGCCACAGATCCTAAGGAAACTTTGCTATTTATAACATAGCAAACAGAAAAAAAAACTGAAAGAGCCGCACAAACACAGGAAAGCCTCACGACAAATAAAGCAAGCAGGTGACCAAGTGCGAGGAAGTCGATGGATGCGTACAGGGAAGTGGCGTCAAAATATATTAATATTATAAGTATAATTCGCCTAAATCTCACATATGCAGCGGTAGCTACAATGCCTCTGATTAACACCGAGACAATTCAGAAAATACAAGCGTTTGAACATAAGTGTCTACGCACTGCATACAAACTACTGCCAAATCACCGAAACAACGCCATATATCAACACACACACACACACACACACACACACACACACACACACACACACACACACACACACACACACACACACACACACACACACACACAAACAACCAATAGACCAACACATAGCTCAACTAATGCTGAAATTATACATAATGCCCATACACGAGAATATAGAAGGAAACTAATTAACACAGCCCCAAAAATCAAAACCATAACAACAAACAAAAAAGAAAAGAATCCCCCTCTGATAACGCTGATACAAGTCTAAGATAAGCAACAACAAGAAAAGAAAGAAAAGGCAGAGAAAGAGCAGCACATGAATACCCTCATGAACATATCTTATAACATCACAACCGAAAAACATAACTAACAGAAAAAACCTTGAAAGATCCCCACAAACACAGAAAAATCCTCACGACATATAAAGTAAGCAGGTGACCAAGTGCGAGGAAGTCGATGGATGCTTACCGGGGTGCGGAGTCAAAATATTTTTTATAATTAAATATATATACATACATATATACATATATAAATAAACAAAAAGGAAAAAATTAAATAAAAATATTCTATATATCTGAATATAATCTAATAGTTAGTATGTGGGCATAAGACAAGATAACTGATGTTATCAAAATGTCAACAATAGTAAATCCGACTCCGCAACAACAAAGTGCTGTCACTACCAAATTTAGCCATGAGATCTCCGCCCTTCCCATCATTAAAAATCATAATCTAGGCTGAAGAGGGAATAGCCCTGAGCAGCCCTGGCATGCTCGCCATGCCTAAACACTAAATCATCATCATAATCATCATCATCATTGTTATTGTTGTTAGTGTTATTACTTCTGTTATTGTTCGTTATCATCATCATTATTATTATTATTATTATTATTATTATTATTATTATTATTATTATTATTATTATTATTATTATTATTATTATTATTATTATTATTATTATTATTATTATTATTATTATTATTATTATTATTATTATTATTATTATTATTATTATTATTATTATTATTATTATTATTATTATTATTATTATTATTATTATTATTATTATTATTATTATTATTATTATTATTATTATTATTATTATTATTATTATTATTATTATTATTATTATTATTATTATTATTATTATTATTATTATTATTATTATTATTATTATTATTATTATTATTATTATTATTATTATTATTATTATTATTATTATTATTATTATTATTATTATTATTATTATTATTATTATTATTATTATTATTATTATTATTATTATTATTATTATTATTATTATTATTATTATTATTATTATTATTATTATTATTATTATTATTATTATTATTATTATTATTATTATTATTATTATTATTATTATTATTATTATTATTATTATTATTATTATTATTATTATTATTATTATTATTATTATTATTATTATTATTATTATTATTATTATTATTATTATTATTATTATTATTATTATTATTATTATTATTATTATTATTATTATTATTATTATTATTATTAGTTCCACTCATTCAGCATACCCTGAAGACGGGAACAATATATGCTCCCGAAACATCGGTACATCACTACATCTAAGCCTGGCTTTAAGCCCGAGAGAACTTGGAATAGTTCTCACATATTTGGAAAGCTATTTTAATGTAGGTGAGTGTTACAAAACATATAGTTTTGAAGTAATAGAGCAGCACTTTTCAATAAATTATATAATGCTGATTGGCTAAAATTAAGCAATTTTTAACACAGCTTCTAATTGAACCACCTTCCGTTAAATCCGTTTGTGTTTTGCCGAAGTGTGCTGTTCTGCGGGTACGCTGGTGATGCACCGGCGATTATTTGTTAATATGCTACAGCACATTAAAAATCGCAGTAAAAGCATGTCACTTCTCTTCGAATGCAAACCGAGTTGCAAACGAAACAGATGAAAACATGTTCATTGCACAATCTGTGTATGTGAAACATTCACGATGTCAGATCTAATATTCGCATATAATTGTTGTGATAGGTAATGCGAATTAATCTGTGAACAACATGTTTGTATACTGCGAGATCGTTCCAGTATGTAAATCACTTTTCAATTAAAACACTTATATAAAGGTGATCTTTTGACTTCGTACTACGTATTTGTGAAGTTAGTTTCTATTGTGATGCTGCCTTAGTTTCAATTTGAGAGAGAATATCATTAAGTCAATTCATAGTGTACCTTTGGCTTGTACACGCTGACCCTGGTGCTAATAATAGAAAGTTTAGTATGTAGTATGCTGATTTGAAAAACAGTCGAAATCTGTAACTATCTGATTTTACATGGGAAATAACTGTTATACTTCTGAAACTGCTTTATAGTACCTGTGGATATGTATATCCTTTGTTAAAATAAAGTTATGCATTACTGTTAGTTAAACTTCCGAAAACTTAAATAACTAGGCATTTTGAATAAATTATGATTATGAAAAGTACGGTTTAACACCTTGCAAAACATATTAATTTAATTTTCTTTACGTTACTTACTCTTTTGCATTAGTATATACTGTTTTAGAATCCCTTATGATTTAGTACTTTCTGAAATTACCTGTATCGGAAACCGATTTTTAAAAAAAAAAAAAAAAAGTGTATCTTGTACAACTACTGTACTCCTCTCACGAAAATATGGCGAAACGGTTACAACAGCGATCCGAGAAACCTTGCGCTTTATTTTTAAGATACCGACGAACTACATTGACCTCTTATACGTTCTTGTTTTAGCAGTACAATTGAGTGGACATAAATGAGACAATCATTGAGGATCCCCATAAACGTTTATTAACAGGGAAGTATATTTAAATTAGTCCTTTTAAATCGGATCCAGTCGCACAAAGTTAACAGCTTTAAGATATTTCGTCACGCCACTAAACATTCGTTATGATTATAGTAAACAAAAATAATGTATAGTGTGTTATAACGGTAGTGCAAGATTTAAGTCAGAAAAGGCTTCTTCAGATTCACCGATATCGCTATCGGAAAATGAAACATCACTATCAGTAACCTCAATGATGATGGAATGAATCACAACGGACACGATTAAATCTTGTTCCCAATATTTTGTTTATTTTTTTTAAAAAGAATAGATTTTCTTTATCAAATATAATATATACTTCTGTTTTTCTTATTTATCCGATGTTTCATCATTTCCGTTTATTTTCTTATCTATTTTCCTAATTTCACAAATATTCACTATACACATGAACACCTATGCCCAAGGCGGAACTCGAACCCGCGACCCTGTACGCGGTGGAATACTAGAGACGTACGTTTTAGCGACCATGTCTACGAGGGCCGGCAATATTCGTTTTCTAGCTTCCCTGCATGATGACAGTAGCCTTCGAAGTCTTCCGAGTCACAGCATGAATATCCTGTGCCGTTAAATTCAGAAGCCACCTCAGCGATATCTCTTCTTTTTTTTATTTTATTCAATGATCGATCAGCAGTACATGCTTTACAGATCCTTGTTGGCTAATTGAATCTCTATGAACTATATAATAACATGTAAGGAAAACTAAGTTGGCTCCTATTATCTCTTAACACTGTGAAACAAGAGTAACATAAGTTAATTAAAACAAACAAGTAATCAAAGAGATAAGAACAGCAGTCATTGTGAAACAATATTCATAGTTTTTTTTCAATCAGAGTCACTAAGAAGGAGATCCTGTGGGAGTCGTCTCTTCAGGTGCTTGGGCTGGCGGGTTCGTACGCCGATGTCGTACATCACAGCTCCTGGAACATCTGGCAGGTTTGAGAAGAAGCGAGAGGCGATCTGACGTATGTACTGGTGAAGAGGAAGGAGACCAAGTTTTTTATGCAGTTGTTGATTTCTTACGTACCAAGGGGCATCCGTGGCGATGCGCAGAAATCGATTTTGCAGGACCTATAGCCTTCGGAGATGAGTGTTGCTAGCCGTACCCCATACCTGGGAGGCATATGTGATAAGTGGCCGGACAAGAGATTTGTAGAGAAGCAGAGAGCATTCAATCCCAAGAGGAGTGTGTCTGTGAAGTAGCGGACCGAGTTTTGGAAGTCGTCCTGATGCCAACGAGATAAGTCGATCAATATGGGCTCGCCACGTAAGTTTGGTGTCCAGCATTACTCCAAGGTATTTGACGGAGGTGGTAGGAGGTAGCCAGGGAATTGATTCATGCTTAATATGCAATTCGGGAGAGTTGGAGATGCGACGTAAGCTAAAAATCTTAGCTGCGGTCTTTTGAGTGTTTAGACGTATGCGCCAAGTATCGAACCATTCAACGAGGCAGTCAAGAGAGGTTTGTAGCGTGTGAATAGTGGTAGGGAGATCTGTGCCGGAATGATATAAAACAGTATCATCAGCGTATAAGGCTATGGAGGTAGGGGCCAAGTCAGGAAGATCATAGGTATAGATACTAAATAAGATTGGCGCCAATATGGATCCCTGAGGAACTATTGCTGTAATATGGCGCTGAGATGACTCCATGCCACCAATGCGAACAGTAAATGTGCGATTTGATAGAAAACTACAAATGGTAGTGAGCAGATACTGTGGAAGTCCAATGCTATACAGTTTGAAGATTAACCCCTCATGCCAAACTTTATCAAAGGCCTGTGCTACGTCGAGGAACAGGGCGATTGTGTGCTTTCGTTGGTCAAAGCCATGAACTACTGTTTGTGTTAAACGTAGTAGTTGGTGAGAGGTAGAATGTCTAGAACGAAATCCAAATTGGAAGGGTGGAATAATGTGGTTTTCAGAGGTATATTTAAGGAGACGGCGAAGGAGAACCTTTTCAAAGAGTTTGGACAAGGTAGGCAGCAAACTTAACAGACGATAGTTGTCGGGGAGATTTTTAGGTTTATTAGGTTTGTGAAACACAATGATTTGAGCCAATTTCCAGGTGTGCGGAGAAAAGCCAAGTCGAAGACAAGCGTTCAGGATTGAAGACAAATGTTCCAGGGCCTTCTTTGTCAGGTTTTTCAACACAATATTGGGAATCAAGTCGTGTCCCGGGAAGAGAGCGAATTAAATGCCTAAGTTCAGAAGGACTAGTGCAGGAGATTCTGCAAGGAACAGTTGGTTGGTGTCGAAAAGCGTCAAGCCGCTGCTCTATACTTGGGGTGGTGGCATGAGGTGCGTTTGATGTGAACGTGCCTTCAAAGTGGTCTGCAAGAACTTCAAATTTAGCTTTGACCTCCGTAACAAGAGTGTCAGTCGTACGCAGAGCTGGTATAATAATTGGCTCTCGCAGAAGTCGTCGAGTGGCATCCCAGAGCGTGTGGTCATGCGGAGAGATGCTCGCCAATTGTCGTTTGTAGGTCTCAAGGCGATGACGGTCCAGTTAGACTTTAACTAGCCGGTTCAATCCATTAAGCTTCCTACGCAGCCAAGGTCGGCGTTCCCTTTGCCACTGACGTCGAATCCTGTGTTTTTCATGTATAAGCTGAAGAATGGGCGCAGGTAAGCAAGAAGCAATAGGAGTCCGCTTGGAGCAAGTAGTTGAATTTCGCACACAGTGGCAAATAGTGTCTGTAAAGTGCTTAATGACAGCCTGTATGTCAGCTTCAGAGCTAAGTGAGTAAGTGTGGAGCGCTGAATCCAACTGAACATGGAACTTATCCCAGTGCACATAGCCATTAATAAGTCGCGGTGTCGAGGGAAATATGTTCGGAGTGAGTTGAAAGGTAATTAAGACCGGGCAGTGGTCAGAGTCAAGTTCCGCTAGTGTAGACATATACGCTGGAAGAGGGAGATTCTTGTGAATGCCAATGTCGAGAATGTTAGGAGTATTAAGAGGATTGGTAGGATAATACGTGGGATCTGTAGGCGCCAAGACGGATAAGCCGCAGGAAGAGGGAGATTCTTGTGAATGCCAATGTCGAGAATGTTAGGAGTATTAAGAGGATTGGTAGGATAATACGTGGGATCTGTAGGCGCCAAGACGGATAAGCCGCAGATGTTCAATATGTGGTAAAGGCGTCGGCCATTGGGATTAGTAGAGTGGCAGCCCCATGACGAGTGTTTGCAGTTTAGATCTCCAAGAACAAGGGTGCTGCTGTCGGCAGGAAAAAGCAAGGAGAAATAAGTAGTATTTAGTTTCCGGTTAGGAGACTTATAGGCGCTGATAACAGTGAGATCATTACCATCTGTTGTAGGTAGTTTAATTCCTACCACTTCAAGGTCGGGAACGCCAGGTAAAAATATAGAGTGGTGAGTAATGTTAAGTCGGATCACAATAGCTACACCTCCAGATGCTGTTTGAGCAATCCGATCCTGTCGATGGACTGTGTATCCAGGAACAGTAAATGTTTCGTTAGGAAGTTTGTGAGTCTCACTGATACAGGCGATGTCAATATTATGCATCGTAAGAAAATGAATGAAAGAAGCGCGTTTAGCGCGTAGTCCATTAGAATTCCAATTTAGAAGAGTGAGCCGTCTAAGAGTTAGCAGATTACGGGTTGCCATCATGAAGTACTTGAGAGAAGAAGAGTGAGCGAGCATATTCGGTTAATTGTGGCAGAAACTGGGTAACAAAGACGCGGAATAGCGAACAAAATTTGCTAAGGAGGTCAGTGAGAAACGACCAGAAGGGAGCCGATGCGCTAGATTCCTGATTTAGTGAAGGGGGAGAAGAGGAAGAACAAGGCTGATGACGAGGAGAGGAAGAAGAAGAAGAAGAAGAAGAAGAAGAAGAAGAAGAAGAAGAAGCAGCAGCAGCAGCAGAGGACCTCACTGCCTGATAATAGGAACGCTGTTCCGAGGTAGGAGGTGATTCTTGTTGCGGAGACTGATGCGGGCGAGTTTGCCGGGATTGGGAGTGTTGTGATGACTGCTGCGGGTGTATTGGTTGGGGTTGCTGACCTGGTCGCATCTGTGAGGCTGCTGCTAGACGGAGAGCACCTTGTCCTTGAGGTCGCTGGGAGATGCGTTGTTTCAATTCTAGATAATGGGGGCAACCCCGATAATTGGCCGGGTAATCTTGACCACAGTTGACACATTGAGCAGGCGTAGTAGGTAACTTGCTGCACTTAGAGAAATGATGATCACCAGTACATCGTACACAGCGAGGATTTAGCTGACAGTAATTTTTGGTGTGGCCATATTGCTGACATCGAGTGTACTGCGGCAGGTCAGTGTTACGATATCTGTGTTCAACCGACACAATACTGTACATCAAACGCGAGAGGTTAAGTATTTCCCTACCTCCATCGGTATTTTCTAGCTCAATGGCACATATCGGAATAGGTTGTTTGTTTCTTCCTAGCAGACGTGTAACCTTTTTGACAGGAAAGTTAAGGGCGATGAGTTCATCATAAATTTCCTTATCGCTGAGGGAACAAGGCAGATTGCGGATAATCACTGAGAAAGGTTTGTCAGCTGGGTTCCTGAAACTGTAAAACTCTTGACTTATTGAAGTAAAGTAGGATGTTAGACGGCGGAAATCGGTTAAAGTAGAGGCAAACACTTTGATAAGAGCACCTCGGAGCTCAGTATGAAAATCTGAGAGTACACACTTTTTAATATCCTGAAGGAACAGTTGGTAATTCTGAACATTACGCACACAAATTGGTGGAACTTTCTCCTTGGGTGTGGTATTAGGAGCTGAATCTGTCTGGTCAGAGATTTCAGATAAAGCATGGAATCGGTTGGATTTTGGAATAGCGTAAGCATAACGGGAGGTATTAGACTGCTCTGAAGATGGTGCGATACAAAGGCGTTTACTTTGAGTTTCGCAGTGACAAGGCCGCGAGCGCTGCTCTCGACTGTTGCGATTGCCCAATTTGACTATGTCAATGTCCATGGTAGCATCATGCGGTACACTAGAATCGAGTGAGTGAGCAGGCTGTGTCAGCTGAAGCTGAGGGGGTCGAAGAACTGATTTACTTACATGAACAGTAGTTATACCAGAGCTCGTAGAAGGTGATGATGCTTGATGAAACGAAGTCTGTGGATTTTGTGGAGGATAAGATGACGTAAATTCTAGTGTGGACCTGCTCTCCATCTGTTCTGACGATGAAGACTGTAATGTTGATGATTCGGAGGTAATATCCATATTGTTAACCACATTTAAAGATGTGCGAACCAACTGGCCAGTATCATGTGCCGCGTAGGCCATGACAGCTGGTGAAATTACTAATAAAAACTAGTAGAAATATGTAAGATAGTCACTCGCAAAACAGCACTATTTGACTGTAAACGGAACACAATAACAACACGCACGGTGCTATGTGAAAACGACACGGCAGCAGGCGGCCAGGTAAAACACGACCGTCCTCTCCGACGTGCAACACGAGACTCGATATCTCTCCTGATACATTATGTTTCTTCATATAGCCTTTAACAGCCCGATTACGTTCAGACATGTGTAGAGGTAACCTAACTCCCATGCCGCCATGTCCTTTAAGTAGGCTCTTTTAAAGATTTTCCCTGCAGGTTTTTTTCGCCAGTGCCAGTTTATATAGCATTTCTTTCCTCATCTGCAGACCACATTGTACTCCTTGTCAATATAATTATGGCACCATTTTCGATTTAACTGCATGTTTATACAACCGTATATTGTGGTAAGGAACGTTATCTAATACAGTAGCCGTTGTGGGCACACTGACATTTCTCTAATCCGCTTTTCAAAATTAGTAGTAGTCATTTGGTGCTACCCTCACATACTACGGCGGCATTACACAGGAATCGAGTCCGAGAACCAACCAGTACTAATTAATCTATGAGCAGCGATTCCATCTGCTCAAGCGCCTTTTATTTCTAAACTTTGCCTACACTTTTATAAGTTAAATTGTTATCCAACCGGCTCTCATCTGTCTAAAAGATTTGATTTCCTTCATTGCGAAGACGATTCATTTCCATTAGATACCTGTTACGCCCATCCATAGTTTCTAGCTTAACAGTCAACATTTTCTGCTGACTTCACTTTTCCTCTATTTAAAGAATGCTGGATGTTTCCTCGAATCTCCGGAAACAGTTTCGAATATGTAGGCACGATTTTTGTAGCATTAATAAATGCTTGCATTGTCCTCCATATTACGCAGAGATACAAACGAAGTAAACGTTTCTTTCCTGTGCATACATGCAAAGTTTACTGGCGTATTTGATGGTAATAGCATTCATCAATATGCATTCATTAACATTTGATTTCGCTTTACTATACTTCCCATTCATTTTTCTCCCTTATTTATTCTTTTCAAAATAAAAAAAAAACATTATGGTAGAATAAAATAGATGACTCCAGCTCGGATGGAAAGTGCGGGTATGTGAAAAACCTCCCCTGCATTGTTATTACAGCTATGTACTATTTTTCATTGTTTATTTTTTCTTTGAATTTGCGTGTAAAGTATTGTGCAAACAACATGGTGAATTCTGTAGGTGAATTCTTCCAGTAGTCAATAACGGAGCTCCCGGTAGTGTACTAATAACCAGACTTCAGAAATATTAGGCCTCAAATGACCTAGATCACGACGGGTCCTGACACCTAACTCACTCGCTCACCCACCCTAAAAACACTGCTGGAGTTGTACCAATATTACACTTCGCTTCGAACAACAGCTTCTTTAAATAACTGAAAATAGTAGCGACGATATTGATGGCTAATGATGAACCTCAAATATGTTTTGCATCTCTGAAGAGGATTAAGACCCTTCTTCGAAATACCATGTTAGAGCACCACTACCTTTGCAGTGTTTTCCATTGAGAAGACTACGTTAAACAAAGGGAAGCGACATATGGCCTTCCGTTTTCCTCACTGACGGAACACTTGTAGTTATTTTTAGGAATACTTTTTCCGGTTTCTTCTATTATATTGTAGCACATCTGAAAATGTTTGCGGAGTGGCCAATACCCAGGCCGTGTATTTTACTAGGCCGCAAAGAAAGCGAAGTGAGAGCGAAAATTGGAAGTAGATCAAATTATAACTGACAGTGTGAACTTGGTGGAGGGGACAGTGAAACCCGAACAAAGTCACACTATTTATTGAACTTGAGAAAGAAAAGAACAAAGATTTTGGTACCTCGTGGACAGCCACTGCAGAAAGTAGAAACAATTTGCTGTCAAGACTTAGATATAAATTAAGCGAAATGCAGCCATATTAAACCTAGAACACATTAACATAAGTTTGTAGTGTGATATAATATAATATATTACAATACAATGTAATATGACATGGCATGACACATATAATGCATAAGGTAAATTATGTTGATGGTTTACAAACCTTAGTGCAATTTAGTATTTCCATGCCGGTCATAAAGTCGGTGGTGTAGAGAGGGGAATGCTGTCGCTGCCCGATGCCTCAAATCGGGGAAACATTATCTTCTGTTCCACCGCCAATATTTTGGCAACTCTTGACAAATCTACCTATTTCCAGATGCTTCTAGAATCATTCTACCCTGACCCGAAGCTGCATAAATGAACGCTTTCTGGATCGATCGGTTGGAACGGTTAGTGAGGTGTCTGTCAATCGAGCGAGTCGTACTGAGAGCATCGAGAACTTACGAAGCAGTGCAACAGAGGCATAAGTAAACATTAGCGCTATACTAATCTATAGGGACCTGTAGTGTTTTCTCTGACAATTATTACAAGTGAAATGAAGAATACTTTAACAGTTTAAGTGACAAATAAAGTGAGTTTAGCATAACTTAGTGTTGTCATTTTCGTCACAGTATACTTATTGTATGTTTCTGGGAAAATGCATATTTTATTTACACGCTAACACATTATGTGTGAAATAATGGTACTGCCATTTCGTTTGTACTCATACACAGAGCTGCTGTTCTCTTTAAAATGTAACTTTTAATGCAGTTACTTTTCTGATTTCACTCGGCTCAAAGATTATCTTCAGTCACGTGACCATGACGTATGCGGATTCTTGTAAAAAATCCTGACTGTGCATAATGTAGCGAAGATCCAAGATACATCCATCCAAGAGCCACTGCACTTTTTAACCTTTTTAAATTGTTTAAAATTATTATCAAAGCGTTACTTCATGTAAATTTAGGTTAACTCTGTAGAATAAAACGTAACTGGATTTGTATGTTTACATTTGGAGCGGTTCCCTTCCTTGTGGGTTGCATTTATATCACCCGATGCGGTGACATATCTGAAGAAGGATTCGCCCCTTAGTGAGGTCTACGCCCCACACGCGCAAAAGTTCCGCGCTCCTTCGGTGTGGCGACGCGATTAGAAGCCAACCTTACCTTGATGTAGAACCGATGAACCTTTCGTCTAAAAGCCGTGAAGATGATGTTTTCGAAGATTTCTATAACTCCTCTCTCCAGAAGCTGCGGCAAGCGATGAGATGTGAAATTCTCAGGCGTGGTATTTATACAAAAGGGATTTCACTTATGGGCAACTATGGAATAAAATAATTAATACCTTTTTACTTTACTTTGAATGATATTTCTTGACATCATTTTCTTCTTTACATGCGACTTTTTCCACCGATATATACAGCCCTTTACTATATATTAATTTTCTTCTTTTATTTATAAATGATGCAACGGTTTTTTGCTTAAATTATTTATCGTAGCGTCGCGTATTCGATGTATATTTTCAACGTTTTCTAAACGTTCATAAATGATGAACTTCAATAACTTCTAATAGTTTCAAGAAGTATTTTACCGAAAACGCGTACACCCTCTTCGAGAGTTCAAAACAGAAGAAAAAATTTAGGAATAAATCATTGTTTTTTTTCCTTTGTTTTGTTGCTAAGCTACCGCAATATATAATTCTGATTGGTCTTACGTCACAATTTGGGATTTCAATAAACCTAAGCATTCTTTGCATCATCTATATGGCCTGCTTGGTTATTAACTTAAGTTTAATTACAGATGGCCATGTTTACTTAATATGTCCATGTATGCAATATCAGCTTCACATTGCAGAGCTCAACAACAATTCATATTCTGTGGCGTGAGAAACAGCTCTTTTTCTTCTTTCCCAACACTATGAGAATCTTAACTATAGATATAGGCGTTCTTCACAAATATTTTTTACAACTACAATGTGTTGGTTTTCAAGTGCAGGAACATTGCAAAAACTTTTCAGTACTTGAAGAACTGAACATAGCTGTTACAGAGCCATTGTCAGATATAATTGGGCCTTTCAATGGCGAAAAAGTATCATAATTACTTGAGTGTCTTCAGATTATCCTATATACAGAAATATACATCCCTTTTTAATGCTATTATAGGCATAGAAATTACTGACGTTAATTATACACAATTGTAAAGGAGGACGAAGTGGTCAAAGATGCACGACACTTCTTCAGACGAGGATCGTTAAAGGTGCTAGATATGTATTACTGCCTGAATCAAATATAGCTACTATACGAGTTCTATTTGTTTTTATTGCTGTTGCAGTATTAGCGTCCTTCTGGCAAAATGTAGGCTCAGGTTGATTTTGTTTTAGTAATTTTAAAGATTAATTAATTTATTATTTTAATTATTTACTGTCAATTCTTTATTATTTTCATGCATTTCCACAGTCAGGTTTTTCAAAGAGAAGTAAAGCCTTTCTGCATATGTAATAATAATTTTTAACTAGTAACTCACGTTCACGTGTTGCTTACTGATGCTTATATTTACAACTGCGGAAGTGGTTAGGTAACAGTGAAGTGTAAATCTTTTTACCAAAGCTTCTACAAGTTTTATAGGAATGAATATTATACCCCTATTAAACACATTTGCTCTAGGTTTCGTTTCAAATAATATTTTCTAGTACATATAGATGCTTCGTTTTCTAAAAAAGCTATTGAAGTTAGATAAATTTATTTTTGAATGGCAGAAACAGTCTCCAATTGCTGTTGTGGGTCTATCTTTGAGTTGATAAGATGATTAGTTATGTTAAAATAATTGTTGTGTACAAAGGTAATCAAAATACGGTATAATTTAGAAACTAATCTTAGTTATAATAACAGATAAATGCCATACATAAAAGTAGATCAGTGCTCTTAAAATGGATAATCTTAGAAGGGATACTGCATAGTGGTAACATTTTAATCTTATAATTAAATAGCTTCTACGATAAATTGGTCATGAATTTATGAGGTTTAATATTGGTAGGATTTTCTGTAGACCACACGTTACATTGTACAAACTGTAAGAGAAGAGAATTCAAGCCTAAAGCAAGTGAAAAAGAAATGGCTGTATGAAAGCCTTTTTCTACTACAAGTTTTCATTAATATACATTAGCACTGAAGAGACCGTAAAATAGTATTTAAGCAGGAGGCTAAATGCGGTAGATAAGTTGTTGCAGATTAATACGCAAGAGCTTACTTCTGCTGCACGTATTTGGTTTCCATTTCTTATCGTGGCAATGCTAGCGTTCTTCAATAAACCCCCCATTCAAGAGGAAATATATATTCCGTGTTCTCTAAGATCGGAGATAACCATTACTCTTTCTATATGAATGGAAAATTCTCTTAGCTCAATGAGAATTAAAACTCGTGAACCTTAAGTAGAGGTGGAAGTTTAATTCCAGAGATAGATATAAAGCTAACTTCACTGGTCCATCAAATCAAGCCCATTCAGGCCGTGTCTCTGACTCCTTTTCACCCCAACTTACTCTTCGTTACTTCCTTCTCTCACCTCTCCGCAACATTTTTTTTTTATTTCATTATCTATCTGCTGGTTGCCATCGTATTTCTTTCATCGACTGCGGGTTTTCGCTTCCCCCGACACTTTCTCTATTGCTGAAAGTTAATCTTCCGTGTTCACCGTCTTCCCCTTCATGGCTATCCAAAGCAAGATTAAATGATTCCCGATTTTTTTTTTCGTTTTTCTACGTCGTATCTTCTTGCACTCTCGGCGTCTAATGAAATCTGCTTTTTTCAATCCGTACATTGGGCCTTCCTTATTCACATGGATTTGCAAGTGACCTACGAGTCGTATTTTAATTTCTTTTAATACCCACAGAAGTGGCGTAAAGCATATTTTATCTGATATGAGAGTAGAGAAGGCTCCATTTATACAGTTTTTATTATACTTTCTAGTGAAAAATTCAAAATGACATCCTGAGCAATTTTGTGTTTATTATAGCAAATAAACTATTTCTCATTCTATTCACTACCTATATATGTGACATTAGAGTAGGTATTCCTTACAGTATCGAAGTCTCAACTAAACTAAGATTAACGTTTCACATTAAAAGTAACAACCTAGTGAGTGTAAATATGACCCCTGCGGTAGTCATAGGGAGAGTACGCAGCGGCTGGGCGGTAGGCTTTCACTCGGAAAGGGCTGTTGCACCGTGGCATTAGTTTTATGTAACGTGAAAATGATTCTTGAGGCAAACAATATTTCTGTCTCTGTTCATGAATCTTAGGAAAGTTTTAGGCGCTAGAAGTCGATTGTGATTTCTAGATAGTACATTAATGCATTCCTTTGTTTAACATTTCTATACTTCTAAAGATTCAAGTTAAATATATGCAGAAACGTATACCCATTTAACTGTTCATTTAAATTATTAAATTTGTACTTCAAAAATCGCGTAAATACTTATCATTTAAAACAGCGGTAAACTCAGTACCTTCGCGTACTTACATAGGAAACAGATTGGGAGTACCTTAAACAAAGATTCAGTAAGAGCAGATGTATATGCATTATTCAGCATGCTTTGGCTATATATTCTATACAATTTGGTCACATTTTCATTCTAAATATATACATGTCGCTACACATTATATAAGTACAGAGGTTAAGTACTACGTAAAATTAATACTGTTAATCCCTACGGCGTATTACGAAAGAGTTGGTACTGTGTGGGTACTAACAATACGGAAAAAAGAATGTGCAACTCTCTACATCAAGAGTGCAACTAACACACGAATTTTTAAGATGATTTTGTAGAAATGATGCCAAAATCTGTTGGAGTAGACCCCTTGTAAGAATTTCGCACTACGAAAATCGAAGGTTAGTTTGAACTGCTATTTAAGCTGTAGTATTGCGCGGCCAAACAATTACATACAAAGATTCACTTATAAAATTCCCAGCACCATTAAACGCTTCAAGTGTTATTTTCATGTGAAAGCGACCGAAAAATTTTATGGTAAAATTTTTGTTCTACAGTGAATGAATAGTGTATGATACACTCTCTTTTATGTATGCAGATTTTGAGAGGAGTTCCTTGCAGTTACGACTGCTATCTCAACGTTGTAACCTTGGTTGCCCCAAGACATATGTTAGCTTCAATAATTCCTCATTCGTTTTGTTGAATGATACAATGCAAAAGGGCTTCTAAATACTAAGGGATAATTTTAACACCAAAGGAATGATTAAGTAAAGCTAATAGTAAACTTGGGTGTTTGAGCACTCATATTATTTAGATTTTCACTGTAATTTATATTATTATTGTTATTGGTGTTGTTATTATTATTGTTATTGCTATTATCACCATTATCATCATCATTATCATCATTATCATCATTATCATCATTATCATTATTATTATTATTATTATTATTATTATTATTATTATTATTATTATTATTATTATTATTATTATTATTATTATTATTATTATTATTATTATTATTATTATTATTATTATTATTATTATTATTATTATTATTATTATTATTATTATTATTATTATTATTATTATTATTATTATTATTATTATTATTATTATTATTATTATTATTATTATTATTATTATTATTATTATTATTATTATTATTATTATTATTATTATTATTATTATTATTATTATTATTATTATTATTATTATTATTATTATTATTATTATTATTGTTATCATCATCATCGTCATCATCATCATCATCATCATCATCATCATCATCATCATCATCATCATCATCATCATCATCATCATCATCATCATCATCATCATCATCATCATCATCATCATCATCATCATTATTATTATTATTATTATTATTATTATTATTATTATTATTATTATTATTATTATTATTATTTTGTTGCATGCCAAATAAATTCATTTACCATATTATTTCAAACATCATACGGCATTTGCAATTTTGTACTGCTCATAACACAAAACTTGTAATACGTTACAGAACAGACAAGGTGACTGATATGCACTTTGTAGAGGAGAAATAAATTTTAGTTCGTAGATTTTATAACGTTGTGCTCTAAGCCTAGAGAATAATTTTAGGTGTGACAGCTCAATAAATGTGGTTTCTTTCGTTGCAAATATTTACGATGTCGTTTTGTCCAATTTTGCCTTGAGATTTCGTTTCAAATAATATTTTCTAGTACATATAGATGCTTCGTTTTCTAAAAAAGCTATTGAAGTTAGATAAATTTATTTTTGAATGGCAGAAACAGTCTCCAATTGCTGTTGTGGGTCTATCTTTGAGTTGATAAGATGATTAGTTATGTTAAAATAATTGTTGTGTACAAAGGTAATCAAAATACGGTATAATTTAGAAACTAATCTTAGTTATAATAACAGATAAATGCCATACATAAAAGTAGATCAGTGCTCTTAAAATGGATGATCTTAGAAGAGGTACTGCATAGTGGTAACATTTTAATCTTATAATTAAATAGCTTCTACGATAAATTGGTCATGAATTTATGAGGTTTAATATTGGTAGGACTTTCTGGTATTCTAAGACTTTGCAGGTTATCAGCGAAAGTTAAGTTTCGTCCTAATTTTAAAACTTTCCTTGCGATACAAGCAAACTAATGAAAACTGACGCATTTTTCAAGACGTCAGGAAACATACAGCTAAATAAAATGCTTCTGATATGTGCATATTAATCGTTAGATTAAGATAATACAAAAACCGTAAAACACAAAAGTCATTCAAGTGGTCTTTTCACAAAAGAACGTAAACTAAATTGCGTAATAGAAGTAATAACTTTAAAGCGTTTTATTGACCTCCAAGTAAAAGTCTCCCAAAAACCTCTATTAATTGTAGTATACAAAAAGTTTAAATTTTCCTACAGAGAAGACATAGTGCTCCTTAACCTTATATTAAATTACCTTTTAGGAGAATTCCAAATGCTTATTTGTTTAATTTTAATTGTATTAATACATTGGTTTAGTGGAGTATACTTCATCCATACGGTAGCTGCAACTATTGCACACTCTTCTACTTCTGCCACCTTCTACTACTATACAGCAAAATCCTTCTTTAAGAATTCTTTAACTCTTATTCTTATTCTAAACATCCGTAATTATACAAGCTTTCAATGTCAGTGGCAAATAGATACATTGATATTAAAATACTCAATATATTAATTTATACCTGAGTAGCTTCGTAATGTTGTTTTAGATCACTTTCAGTCAAAACTGTGGAACAGAAGTGTTTTTCGCCATAAACACCGCCGCGTGATCAGTGCGTGCACTTATTCTCTTTTCTTTCTTGTTCCATTTATACGTTACCTTTAACTACAATGGACATATCGGCGACCTTTTACCTCTGGAGCACATTACCTGTCACCGTATACAGCTGTTATTGAACTTATCCAGCTCATGAATCAGAATAAATTGAAGAACTAATGTGAAAGAAAGCAACAGAATGTAAAATATAAACCCGCTCCAGGGATACGTGCTACTTATCCTTAGTATAAAACATTCGTGAATAGAAATACAGGCAGTAATATTGAAATGTGGCAGAGAATATATCTTATTATCAGGCTCAAACACCGCAGTTCGAAATAATGACTTTTGACAAAGTTCCTTCTTGGAATAAGTAGTATATTTCCATACAGTTTGCTTGTTTTGTATCATATTCTTCTGATTACAAAAATATGTAGTTCATATAAACACACATCAAACATTTGTACTCTTTTCTGTATGTAAGAATACATATAAACTATTGCAAAACTTAATCACTGAAATCAGCGTATTTAAACGCTTAGTCTTATTCTACAGTTGAAAAATGTGGATTGAGATGTTTTAATTTCTCTGGGTTGTGTCTGCATAGCATGGATTTCCTTACCCTCCATGAAATGCAGTAGTATCAGTACGTTTTGGTGTTATTTAAACTAATTTATTTGTATAATATGCTGGAATTTAGTTATAGCGTCTCTGTGTACGAGTTAAGTTCAAATTATTTTCTCTGCCGGTGATTTTAACATAGTTTTTACAAAGACCTATTACAAAATAATTTGAAGCTTTTCAGCGATGACTAACTATTACTTAGCTACACGATAGTGCAGTCAAGTAATAGTCGTCCTCTGTGATCTAGGGGTATCATGCTTAGTTTTTGGTGTTTTATTTTTTTTTTAATTTAAATCCAGCGTTAAGTCATATCGTTTATATATACATGCTTTGCAGATCGGGGAGAACAGGTACACAATAATCATAGAGTAATAACATTGTAGAGGTAGGACAGTGTGTCTCCTCTGAACTTATACAAATGTTTTACTGCACTAATACAAATGTGATGATACTCAACTAATAAATGGTATACATACTTTAATAGTGAGAATTTATACAACAGAAAAAAGAATAGAAAAGCAAATGTGGAACAACAGATCATTCAGAGGTAGAAGTGCCACAGCAGGTCCTGTGGTAGTCGTCGCTTCAGACGACTTCGGACGTCTATGTTATACATCACAGCTCCTGGAACGTGCCGTAGATTGTAAAAGAAGCGTCGAGCAATCTGTCGGATGAAACGGTAGAAAGCAGGAAGTCCCAGCTCGTGATGCAGCTGCTGGTTGCGGAAAAACCAAGGCGATTTGCAGGAATCGACTCTGGATGGACTGTAGACCCCTTAGGTGACAGGTACTGACAGCCCCCCAGACATGGCTAGCATAAGTATTAAGATGTCAAACCAGCGATTTGTACAGGAGCACTGAAGATTCTAAACCAAGTGAATTGTGTTTGTGCAATAATGGAGAGAGTTGTAAAAGACGAGCGGATGCCAGGGTAATGGTGCGGTCAATATGAGCCTTCCACGTAAGCCAAGTGTCCAGTAACACTCCCAGGTACTTGACTGGTGTAAGTGAAGGAAGCCACGGAACATGATCGGTCAAAAGGCGTATAGGCGAAGGTGGATTATAGCGGCGTAAAGTAAAAATCTTGGCTTCAGTTTTCTGAGTATAGAGGGAGATGCACCAAGCTGGAAACCATTGAGTGAAGTGATCAAGAGAGAGAGAGAGAGAGAGAGAGAGAGAGAGAGAGAGAGAGAGAGAGAGAGAGAGAGAGAGAGAGAGAGAGAGAGAGAGAGAGAGAGCTGTAAGGTTTGTATAGCAGAATCTAGACAGGGCTGGTAGTAAAATAAGACTGTGTCGTCAGCATACATGGCAATTGAGGTTGGAGCCATGTATGGAATATAGGAGTTGTAAGTACTAGACAGCGTTGGTGTTAGTATTAAACCTTGTGGAACGCCTGCTGTAATAGGACGCTTAGTTGAAAGAGTAGCCAATTGCGCACCGCAAAATTGCGATCGGTGAGAAAACTGGTAATAATGTGGATTAAGTAGTCCGGGAGACAAGTGCGATAGAGTTTCAGTAGCCAACCTTATCAAATGCCTGTGCTACATAAAGGAAAATAGCCAGGGTATGTTGACGATGTTCGAAGTCCATGACAATGTGTTGAGTTAACCTCAATAGTTGTGTGCGGGTGTGGTCACGTGGAGAAACAGTCGACCAGATGATGTTGATAAATTTGTAGACGATGGCGTTCCAGTTGAACCTTGACAAGGCGTGCCAAATTGTTAAGTCTTCTACGTAAACAGTGTGGGCGTTCCCGTTGCCATCGTCGACGAATGATATTTTCCTCCTGAATAAGACGGAGAATGGATATTGGCAAAGAAAGTGGAGAGTTGCGCCATGTAAAGCGTGACTAGAAAGCCGCACACAGTGGCACACTGTACTGGTGAACTGCTCTATTGCAGTATCAATGTCCTTAGTAGTCGCCAGAGAATAAGAAGTTAACGTAGCATCTAGCCAAGATTGAAAAGCTTCCCAGTTCACAGTACCATTGATGAGTCTAGGAACTGGAGACAACGAGGTAGGCAAGGGCTGAAAAGTGGTCACACCCAGACAGTGGTCAGAATCAAGCTCAGCTAAAGCAGATACGTATGTTGAAAAAGAAAGATTCCCATGAAGACCAATATCAAGTATGTCAGAAGTGTGTAGAAGATTATTAGGGTAATAAGTAGGGTCCAATGGAGCTGGGACAGTAAGCCCATGAATATCTAACATATTAAAGAGAAGGCGACCATTGGGATTTGTGGACATACACCCCCAGGAAGCATGTTTGCCAATAAGGTATGCTAAAAGGAGAGTGCTACAATATGTAGGGAATAACAACGACAGATATCGCGTATTTAGCCTATGATTGGGAGGTTTATGAGCACTCATAATAAGATTAGTACCATCCGTATTAGAAAGTTTAAGACCTACTACTTCAAGTGCAGGAACAGCTGACACTGTGACTATGAGAGCGTTGTATCATAATGACAACACCTCCGGAAGCTGTTTCAGCTACGAGGTCTTGGCGATAGATTTTATAGCCAGGAACTGAGAAAGTCTGTTTTGGGAGAAAGTGCGTTTCAGTGACCCCAGCAATATCTGTGTTATGCATGGTAAGAAAAGCGACGAAAGATGCGCGTTTTACACGGCGGCAATTGGCATTCCAGTTAAGGAGGGTTAGCTTTTTCAGACTGACGAGATTGCGCGTTACCATTGGAAAATGAGGAAAGAAGAAGAGAGCTAAGTAGCTGCATTAGTTGTGGTAGTATGGGGGTGAGCAGAGTGCGAAAATAGAAGAGTAACTGTAAGACCAGATCAGAGAGAGCATTCAGAGATGGCGTCGGAGCAGAATCCACGGGCTGAGCAGCAGAGGGACCATTCGGAGGAGGAGAAGGAGAAGAAGACGTTACTTGAAAATAGGTCCACTGCTGCGCACCAGGAGCGGTCGTTTGATGAAAGACTGGTGTATGCTGATGCTGAAGTTGCTGCTGTGGAAGTCGCTGTGGTACAGGCACTGTACGTATCAAGGAAGGTGTAGGTGTTGGTGAGAAGATCGGTTGCTGAGGTCATCGAGATAGGCGTTCCTTCAGCACCACATTGTGAGGACAACCGGGATTATTAGCCGGATGTTCCTTCTCGCAGTTAACACATTTGGCTGGTGTGGTGGAAGGTTTTGTGCATTCAGAGTAATAGTGTGCACCCAATAATGCTTGCAGAAGTTTTAAGTGTGTCCAAAGTTTTGGCAACATGTACACTGTGGTATATCAGTATTACGGCGGCGCTTTTCAACCTTCACCACACTATATAACAGTCCAGTAAGATTTAGAATGTTTTACCTTCATCGTTATTGGTTAATTCGACAGCACACAAAGGTATGGGTTCTCTATTTCTGCCAAGCAAACGTGTGGTCCGTTGAACAGGATATTGCAGTACGCAAAACTCATCATACACTTCTTGATCGGTGAGAGAGCAAGGAAGATTGCGGATGACTACAGAAAATAGTTTATCAGCCGGATTTCGGTAGGTGTAATATTCTTGATTAATATCGGTAAAGTACTGTGTAAGACAGCGGTAATCAGAAGAAGTAGTAGCATAAAGTTTAAGAATAGAGCCCCTGAGCTCAGTGTAAAAATCGGGTTGTACACACTTTTTGACATCTTGCAATAGTAGTTGAAAGTTGTGATCGTTACGTACACATATAGGTGGAATTTTCTCTTTGGCGGCAACAGAAGTTGAGTCTGAAGCATCAGAATCAGGGTTATCATCTGAAGGCTGGAAACGGTTATCTAAAGATATCGTATACGTATAACGTGGCATGTTGGCGACGAAGAGTCGTTTGGTATGACCAGCTGAGTGAGCACATTGGATGCCCCATTAGATTGCTCCATCGGGACACAGTATGTCATGTTGTCATGATCATGTGAAACAGAATTATTAATTGTCTGAGATAACTGAGTTGGAGATAGCTGGAAAGGTCGAAGAATAGATTTATTTACTGTAGCATCGGTAGACGAACCAGAATTATTAAAAAATCCTGGTGGAGAAGCGGGCGTACATTGTTCTGGAGACAGTATAGAATGACCTTGATGAGCAGTAGGCATTGTTACATTACAATTAGCTTGTGAAGTAGAATCATTTTGATACACAGTAAACATTGCTGATCGAACAAGTTGGTCGGTAGCTTTCGACTGTTGGGCCATTGAAGAGTAAGTGTTACGTAGTGGTAGGTAATCCACTACACCCACGAAGCACAATCACCATATATGTATGTGAACACTAAATATGCTGAAATAAAGTAACACAAACATAGCACTCGTATACACACGCGGAGAGGAGGGCTGACGTCCGTTCTGCTCGGCGGCCACTGTGCGACTCAAGTTATCTCGTATGGCGCATAAAATGGTTGAAATGATACTCAAACGATCCCACGGTCCGTAGAGCTTAGACTTACCTGACATTCATATTTCAGCAAGAAGGAAAACCCCGGAAAAATATTTATGAAGATAACGCACCCTGACGGAGATATTCGAAATCGGGACCTCTTGAAAGTTAAGTATACACGTTACAACCTATTCAACAGAGGCGGGCGTTACCGAGTTTACGAACTCAAACTCGGCGGTGGGCGTTGAACTTTTTTTTCTGGAGAAAACTTCATTAGCACAACTTTCTTCAAAGGAAAGTAACGCCGGTGGGCTCGGCACGTAATAGACGCCTAAGCCTCATAAATAGGCCTCTGAGCAAACTTAAGTAGTATTTCACGTCCAATATAGAATGGGACGGTGAGAAGCCCGCGTCGGTAGCGTGGCGGTAGCATGTCTGCCTCACGTTCAAGTGGTCCCGAGTTCGAATATCGGTTCGGGTGAGTTACATGCATAAGGCTTTTCTGCGGTTTTCCCTTGTCCTGATAGACGAATGTCGTGTAACTCTAAGCTCCATGGACCCCGAACTCATTTGAACACCATTTCACTAAGTTCACACATCGTCCGTTATGACTTAACGTTGGAGGACGTAAATTACAAATAAATAAATAAATAAATAAATAAATAAATAAATAAATAAATAAATAAATAAATAAATAAAAAATTAAGGACGTTGAGGACCATAGCAGTTAAAGAGCGTCAATAGATAAAAAATCAAATTTAAGACGAGCGGACAACTAATTAAAATATGATACACAGCGGTGACAAAATTAAATTAAATAATACCTTTGGCTACTTTTGATTATGATCTATTCAATGATACGTACAAAATAGTTGAAAACGTGTACTTTTACCTTCGAATTGTGCTTTGAGAACGAACATATCAAATTGTATACTCTCCATTAGAATAAATCACCTAAATTGAAAAAGTTGCCTCATTTGACGACATAATATTTCCTTAGTTGCTCCTCATACATAAGTAGTTATGTGCATGAGAACAGCCAATATTACTAAAGAAAGAAAAGTAAAAAAGAAACATAATGTACTACAATGCATCAGTTAACCAGCCGGATTTACTCGCTGACTTCATTAAAAAATAAAATCACAGAAAAATTATTCGTGTGCGCAAC